>JBBBDQ010000319.1:0-410000 GCA_037127315.1 Ascarosepion bandense | reverse complement strand
AGAGAAAGAAGACACAAAGTGTTGATGTTAGGCAATGAAAAGTCAAGAGATCCTAAAAGAGAGATAGAGAGAGAGAGAGGCAGTAAGGAAAGAAGAGGAATGAGAGAGACAGAAATTAGAGAGAAAGAGATGATACAACGTGGAATGAAAGGAAGATAGTAAGAAAAAAGAAAAGACAGAGAGAGTGAATTGAAAATGAAATTTTAATGAAAAAAAAAACAGAGAGAAACAATAAAAAAGAAATAGAGGGAGAGAGAGAGAGAGTAAAAAGAGTGAGACAGTAAAAAACAAGTGGAATGAGGCAGAGATAAGAAGAGGGAGAGATGGTAAGAAAATAAGGCGAGAAAAAGAGACAGTAAAAAATGAGGTGAGAGAGAGATGATAAATGAGGTGAGAGAGAGAGAGAGATTACAAAAATACAAGGTCAGAGAGAGAGAGAGATAGTAAGAAAATGAGGAGAAATATATGCAGTAAGAAAATGAGGTTAGAGAGAGAGAGATGGTAAGAAAAGAAGGAGATGCTGAGTAAGCAAATTAAGAGAGACTGAGTAAGAAAACAAAGTGAGGGAGAGAGAGGAAGAAAAACGTTGTGCAAAGTAGACTGAAAAGAAAAGGCAAAAATCCAGAATAAACGCATAAAAAATGGTATCTAGTACTTGTTTCACATCGCCCTATGTTTAGGAGGAGTCCTCAATTTCAATGTAACTTCTGTTTTTTTCTTTTTTTTCCTCTCCTTGTTGTGGTGATTAGTTGATGGGAAAACCATGAAACGAATATAGGTCAACACTTGCAGTGTAAACCGATTGCAGCAGTTTGGTGCTTCTAACAGTTGCATTGAAATCACATGCAACTGTTTTGCAGGACTTAAAAAAAAAGAGGAAATTTTTTTTTTGTTAATCAAATCTACTATGGCTTACATAAAGAGATTGCACTTGTATAATAATTTTCTAATAATCAGCAACCCAGTTGCATTTGCCAATTAAGGCTGCTAACTGCAGCGTTTGGTGTACAAGTTGTTTTTTTTTTAGTGTTGTTGTTGTCAGTAATTATTATCACATTTGTCCGTGTGACGGTGGAACAATTTATAAAAATGAAACTGGTTTTACTAGGAAATTAAACTGACTCACGACGAAAAATACAGTGAAAAATATTGCTTTCTTTTGAAAAGTAATTGATTAACAATGAAGTAATTTCTGTTTCTCATACAACAACAATTTCAGAATTAAGTAAATTTTCAGTTTATATCACCTCTCGAAAATGCGTGTCAAGAGCACAATTTACTAAAGTAATGAGTTTGATCCTCACTTGGTGCGATAGAAATAAATAGTTTGGCAAATTAAGCATTTTACTATACAGGAATAGTTAGTATGTTTGTCTTGCAAACAATTTCTAATGTGTAATCTGTTTAATCCTCACTAGGTGCCTCATGCTTCTAGCCTTGTACAACACTAATCTAGGCATGGTATATCAAACAGTGTATCTAATCTATACTTTACAAATATCAATAAAAGATCAAAATTACATCCCAACAGTTGTACGGAGATTTTGAAAAGGCCATCATAGAATTAGGTAAATGCTAATCTAACAAAACCGTTACAGAATAATTAATTGACATCTTGCAGCTCTCACGAAAACGATTCAATGTCTGTAGATGACATTCGGTTCCAAAATACAATCAACAATTTCTTATTCATTTCGAGAGTAAAACATGCAATTCAAATAGCCTTAAATTGCATAAATTTCTTAAGAATTCTAATCGTTAATCTTTGACAGGTGCTCCTTTTACATTATTTCATTTTAAAACAACATGAAAAAAAAACTAAAACTAAATCAGTGGATAAATTGAAATAATTTTCTGCAGAGAAATTTTTCATTTCAATAAAAAATGGAGAAAGTAAATGAGCAGGTTTTTTTTTTATATCACACGAAAATATAAACTATGAAAAATACAATAATCTAGTGCTGATATCAGACACAGAAAGTAAACTACAAGACCTCCTACAGAAGGTAGCTGAAGAGAGTGACCAGAAAGGACTACAAATAAACTGCAAGAAAACCGAATACATGGTCATCAGCAAAAAGGGCAGCCCAAAATGCCAAAAACAGGTGGAGAATACTAAAATCAAGCAGGCATGAAAATTTAAATACCTGGGAAGTGTTATAACAGAAGACGGAAAGTGTGACACAGAGATCTGAAGGCGAATTGACATGGTGAAAAAAGCATTCCAGAAGTTGAGTAAAGTATTAAGAAACAGGATAATTTCACTAAAAACAAAGAAGACAGTACTGGATTGCTATGTGATGTTGGTTCTTCAATATGGCAGTGAATGCTGGACAATATCTTCAAAGATGAAGGAAAAACTTGAAGCAGCTGAAATGTGGTTTTACAGAAGGATGCTTTGGATATCATGGATGAAGCATGTGGAAATGACGAGGTTTTAGAAAGGATAGAAATGAAAAGGAAATTAATACTGAGCATCAGGAAGAGACATCTGAAGTTCCTGGGACATGCAATGAGGAAGGAGGGCTTGGAGAATCTGTTACTAACAAGCCAGATAGAGGGAAAAAGAAACAGAGGAAAGTAGCGAATAACATATTTGAAGGGCCTGATCAGCTGGATGACATGGTGCAACAGGAAAAAGTGTGCTAAGAGCCACCAGGAACAGGGAGATGTGGAAAGCCATGATCGCCTATGTTCTGAAAGGACAGGGCACATAGAAGAAGAATATATATGCCAACTGTTGTTTGATTATGTGGGTATAAAATGGGGGATCAATTCTATATTATAATCAATATATAAACTGATCCCTCAATTTCTGGCCACACTAGTTTTCATACATTTATATTCTAGATTTATGGGCTTGTGGATGAAAGAACGGGAGTTGCATGGTGTAACAGGAGAAAGCATGTTAAGAGCCACCAGTGATAGGGAGATGAGGAAAGCTATGATCGCCTATGTCCTGAAAGGACAGGGCACATAGAAGAATATATATGCCAACTGTTTATAAGAAACTATAATGTGGGTATAAAATGGAGCATCAATTCTATATTATAATCAATATATAAACTGATCCCTCATTTTTTGGCCACACTAGTTTTTATACATTTATATTCTAGATTTATGGGCTTGAGCTAGTGGATGACAGAACAGGGGTTGCATGGTGTAACAGGAGAAAGCATACTAAGAGCCACCAGGGACAGGGAGATGCGGAAAGCCATGATCACTTATGTCCTGAAAGGACAGGGTACATAAAAGAAGAAGAAAAAAGAAACTTAGTCAGTCTTTGAAAATGACAGAATCTGAAAAGTTGCCTTGAAGATACGAGAGTTTAACTACATAGATTAAGTGGGCGATGAAAAGAAACTTCTGCAGGATTCATTTCCTAAAATTTGACCAAATAATCAAACATCATATGTTTTTTTTTTTAAATGCTTTCTAGATTTTCTTAGGGTGAGTTTAAAGCCCATTTTTATTTTTCAGGCCAAGCACTTTTTAACAAACCCCTCACTTACATTTGCATCTATGATGGCCGTAGCTCAATTTCAAGTCGTGTCATCACTTGACCCATTCTCAAATATAGGTGGGACATGGATCTGGCTTATTCAGTCCTGCTTGAAGGAAAGACTTGAAGCAACTGAAATGTGATCCTACAGAAGGATGTTGAGGATACCAAGGACTGAACATGTAATCAATGACAAGGTTGGAGAGGATGTGAACAAAAAAGAACCTTATACCCACGTCTATTGTACAGGTGTAGAGGCTCATCCCTTGTTCCCTGTTTAGGATGTGGTTTCCGACTTTCTCTTTTCCAAATCTTTTCACTCTTGCATAGACCCTGCACATCAGTTGGCATTACTGTCTTGCTCGGGGTGATATGATTAAAAAAAAAAAAAAAAGAACCTTATACTTATCATCAGAAAAAGATAGCTGAAGCTTCTAGGACATGCAATGAGGAAGGAGGGCTTGGAAAATCTGATACTCACCGGGTGAATAGAGGAAAAGAAAGACAGGTGAAAAGAATGCATGGCATGAGATCAAGCTAATGAATGGTTCGGGAGGGGTAACAAGAGAAAGGGTGTCAAGTGCTACAAGGGATAGGAAGATGTGGAAGGTCACGATTGTCTGAAAGAACATGGCACATAGAAGAAGAAGTGTTTCTCTAGCATAGATGTGGCAATGCTGGGCAACTTTTACAGGAGGTGTGAAATAACTTCTCGATGTGTGTGGTATTTAAGTCTCAGATATAACAACATTCATTATACATTACATGAAATTCCAGGGAAATAAATATCAAGACTTCTCCTTCACAATTGCGTGAATTTCAACAGTACATTTGTGAATTAACCGTAGTGTGGATGACTAGCATGCATTATCTGTACACTTGTAAGCAAGTGTAGTGACTCAATGGGAGGGGGTGATTACATAGGAGGTGGTAGAAACTGATTGTTATAATAAATTGTTTTTTCTTGCTGATTAAAAAAGCAAACAAGTTTTCTCTTTTGAATTTTCATTTAGATTTAAATACGTTTATTTTCTGATGAAATAGTGTTTCATAGTTTCGAAAAGTACCTTAAATTTATATCATCTAAGGTAATTGTATTGTTGCAGAGTTCATTCATTTAAAAATTATTTATTGAAAATATTATATTTTCTCAGGATGAGTTCAACTACATCCATTTTTTTAAATTATTTCTAATTCATGCAGAATTATTTTACAAATGATTTCTGAGTTTGCATTGATGGGATTTTTTGTATTTGCAGCATTTTGCAATTGAAAATTTTAACAGAATGACTTAAAAATTTACAAATATTATTAATTATTTGCAGAAAATACAAAAGCACTTTTATTATTTCATGCAATAATAATGATGATGACAACAATAATAATGAGACAAATATCAGAAAACCATAGACGTTCTTATCTCGGGATGTTCTGTACTTGCTCCAAATGATTATAAAATAAGTCACGACAGAGTGGGGCAATATTTACACTGGACAATGTGAAAACACTGGAAAGGTTATAATCGTGATTTGTCAGTTGCTAATTGACTTAACGTACCCAAAATGTTAGGAACTTGGTAATCTTCCACTGAAAACTGACTCCTTAGTATTTGGCTAACTGACAACTAATATCAACTGCCTAGTAGTTCTACTGAACTCCAATAGAACTCCCAAGAACTTCCTGTTAACTCTTATTAATATAGGAGGAAGAGTCCATTATCTGAGGAATAAAGTGTGTTTCACCATAACAGATGTTCACAAGGACTGGTATGAACATCACTCAGCACCGGTTACAGAAATAGATGGCACTACAATCCTATGGGATAACACCATCTTCCCAGACAGGAAGATTGAAGCAAGCAGGTCAAATATAATTGTCAAAAGCCGAAAAGAAAAAAAACTTGCCTACTAATTTGCAAGGAGTTTGAAAAACTATCAAAATAGAAAAAATCTCGAAATCAAATTAGAAAAAAATTGAAAACAAGAATAGTCCCAGTGATGGTAGGTGCGCTTGAAATGATAAAAAAAAGAACACAACATCACACTGAAAAATCCCTGGAAATCTCAGCTTAGAAGAAACACAAAAAAATTGTTTTGATTAGTACAGCCCACACACTAAGAAGAACTTTGTCCATGTAACACTAAGGATGATAAGGGAGATAGAAAAAACAAATGAAATGTAGCCATAGCAACACACCACTTTCCGTCTTCAGCCTTTCTGCAGAATTGGTAGGTAGTGTGACCAAAGCAGAAATCGAATTATGATGAAAATGACATAATAATAATAATAATAATAGCAATAACAATGATGGAAAAGAAAAAAAATCTTGCCTACAAATTGATATGGCTCGGTCATAGCAACCAGAGAATTTGAAAAAACTATTAAAGTATAAAGACCTAGAAAATAAATAGAAAAAAATGTGGAAATTGAAAACAAGAATGGCATTAGTAAGAGTAGGTGCACTTGGAATGATAAAAAAGGAACAAAACAACACATTGAACGAATTCCTGGAAATCCCAGCCTAGGAGAAATACAAAAATGATCTTGATAAGTCCATCCCACACACTAAGAAGAACTTTGTCCATGTAACGCTAGTGATTTTATGGGAGACAGAAAAACAAATGAAATGTACCCACAACAATGCAACACTACCTACCTTAGATTTTCTCACAGACTTGGTAGCAGAAATCGATGATGATGATAATAATGATGATAACATTTAAAATGTGATAATTTTATAAATCTTGATGATTTTGTTGGCGAAAAGGTTTGATCAAATTCTGGTATGTGGGTTGCATGCACATCAAAAATATTTTGCTATTTTGTTGGTTCCAAGTTTTATGAAATAATAAACAGAATAAAAAATGAAACAAAGAAAACTATGATAGAAAGCAAATGTGCATATAACGTTTTCTCCATTAACAAAATTAAAAATAGGTTTCAGCTAACATATTTGAATTTGCAATCTGTGTTGCATATCAACGACTAAACTATATCCTGTTGACGAAAAATGTCCTCAGCTGCTCAAAAATCCCATTAATCATAATAAATGCATTAAATATGAAATTAATTTCTCACAGATTTTTAAAATCTGTCGAGAAAATGCATCTGATAAGCAAATTAATTTTACAAATAAAATCTGCACTTAGGGTTGTTATTTACACTCTGTTGTAAAATTTTTGCACAAGTTTATGAAAAAGTTTACCCACTCCTATTTTAGAAGCAAAAAAGAAAAACCTAACATCTTTTGACCTGCATTCTAAAATGTTGCATTAAACCAAACATCATTTATATATCGTTATATCAGGCTTTTTTTTTTAAACTAAGTTATATGTGGTAATCTGACTTTGAAATGAGTGTGTGCCTATCTGTACATACAACTCTCTCAGTTTTGTGTGTATGTCTGTGCGTGTGTATATAAGTAACAGATCTAACCTCTCAGTCTGTTTTTTTTTATTTCTAATTTTCATTTTGGGATAAAAAAAAATAAAGATAATTTGGCTAATATAGAAATAAAGTATCTTTTTGAAAAACAATTTTTTCATTGACTTTAAAGAAAATCCTGTTCTGATTCCAGAAAACCAAAATAACTTAATTTCATCTTTGACATGAAAATTTGTAATTTTTTATACGTGCACATAAAAATTGAAATATTTAGTGATAAAATGTTCAAATTAAATTAATTGTAGTTGTTAATGAAATTAACAATTAATTAATTGAATTGTAATTAGAAAATAGACTGATAATAGTTATCAAGAAACATTCTCTTTTCACAAGAATTTTATCATTCTCTTTAAGAGCAGAAGATATTTCTGAAGAATCTACTGGATGGAGTAGTTACAGACTCTTTGATGAAGAGAATAATTTTCCTGGTTTCTGTTTCTTCTTGCAGATAATGTCTTCACTTTATGCTTGGAAGTGAAAATAAAAACCAATATCTTATTGGATAGCATGACACTAAATGTCATCGATTTTTCACTACCAAGAAGCAGAACATTCAACCCAAATTATATGTATAAAAAAAAAATTAATCCTTCTAATTTCATGTCGACCTAAAATGTGCCAGTTTGGTGTGGAAACATAAAACCCAATAAAGAAGTTTAAGGTTGATTTGGAAATAGGCTGTGTCCACACTGCAATGACTACGACAATGAGAAACGTTATGTAATAGGGAGGGTATAATGTAACTTTAATTACGCTATCCATTTTGTATAGCTGAATACCAAACGAACATTTCCTCCATTTAAATACAATCTACTTTATGAGACACAGCAGTGGTAGACGTTGTTAATGGTTGAACAAAATTCATGGACTTGGTCAGATGCAAAGAGTGTTGGAGAATAATGGCGGAGACATTATCAAAAGAAAATACAAGTCAAGATTAATTGTCATTGCTGGTTAGTCTTCTATTTTTTATATTGTGTTGGAGCGAACTCATCAAACACACTTTGGAACTGAATTGCCAATAATGCAATCATGTTAATAATTTTAATAGCAGGGAAAGGTGGGTTCTAAATTAGCCAACTATGTGCCAAAATTGACAGAATATACACAAAGCCTGTCAAGGATATAATCAGCCATTTTGAATATCTTGAAAACCAGTTGCATAGCCTTGATGTCAGCTGGAAATCAATTAGAAGAAACCTTACTGTACTGCATATGTATGAACAAGCACTCTCCTATGGAGTTACTCATTCATCAATAAGATGCCATTAAGGGGGCTTGGGTACTGTCAGACCGTTTGTGTTGAAAATGAGCAAATGAATAGATTCTTCATTTTTCAGGCACATATTTTGGAAAAATATATTGCTATGTGATGTCAGTTCTTCAATATGGCAGTGAATGCTGGGCAATATCATCCAAGATGAAGGAAAAACTTGAAGCAACTGAAATGTGGTTCTACAGAAGGATGCTGCTGATATCATGGATTGAGTATGTGAGCAATGATGAGGTTTTGGAAATGATGGAAACAAAAAAGGAAATTAATACTGAGCATCAGGAAGAGACAGCTGAAGTTCCTGGGACATGCTATGAGGAAGGAGGGCTTGGAGAATCTGATACTGACAGGCCAGATAAAGGGAAGGAGATACAGAGGAAAACTGTGTATAATGTACATGACTGGCCTGAGCAGTTGAATGGCAGAACGGGTGTTGTGTTGCGAGGTGTAATAGGAGAAAGAATGCTAAGAGCCACCAGTGATAGGGCGATGTGGAAGGCCATGATCACCTATGTTCTGAATGGACAGGGCCCATAGAAGAAGAAGATAGCAGGTCTCAGGAAATCTTGCAGTTTGTCCCCATCCATGTTTGTCTCCTCGTGACCTCTGGCTAAAAACAATTGTTATATTGCTGGAGGGTTAGGGTTAGGTGAATATGATAAAACAGCAAAAGAATTTTCAAAAAGAGGATTTTTGCCAACTGTTTTCATAAGGAGAAATAGAATGTCTAAGAGATTTCAAAGAGAATACGGCAAAGAAGACCGTTGTCCTGAGTAGGCTAATTTTTTGTTAATATTAAATGCCTGAATGCTTTGAGGACAATTTGTTTTTTTAATTTAAGCATTTTTTAAAGGTTAAAAAAAAAAAAAAATCTGATTTGTAACCATGACAAAAGCTGACAATGAACAATCTATCTACTAAATCTCTTTAAATGTATAACTCAAATATTTCTTTACTTATTGTGTTGTTCTATAAGACATGATCAGTCGTCAATTTCTCCCATCTCTCACTTTACTATACACTTATTTCTATTCTAGTTAACATATGCAAATAGGTACAATCTTATTTAACAATCCACAATGTATATATACATACACTACCGGCCATAATTATTAAGCAACCCCAGTTTTTTAAAATAAATGGTGGTATTTCATACTATTTTTAGTATTTATTGCCAAGTGGAAAATTCTAAATAAAAATAGAATGCTTATTTTGTTATTATTACTTTGCAAAATTTTTCAAGGCAAGGAAGCAAAGATGAACTCGTCTGAATCACACTAAATTTTCTTCATTCTTTCATTAATGAAACTGCAATATAGGTAATTATTAAATATTTATAAATTCATTTGATGCACATGTTATTGTGCAGTATTAACAAAAAAACCGTTCTATTTTCATTTACAATTATTCACTTGGTAATAAATACTAAAAGATAGTATGAAATACATCATTTTTTAAAACACTGGGGTGGTCTAATAATTATGGCCAGTAGTGTATATCAAATAAAATTCCAAATTCTATATACGTTGTATAGTTATTTCATCGAGAAAAGTCTTGCTTCTGCAGCAACGATCAAAAACAAAATTTTTTTATGACAAATATAGTACAAAAATTCAAATACCAGAAGTACACTATATAACTAAAATGATTTAGAAATTAACTTGAGAAAATATTTCAGTTTAAGTCCAAGAATACTTAAGGCCTTAAGATGGGATAAGCAACCTTTTGCAGAGAGTGGGACAGAAAGCTAAGCAGTATCTCAGAGGAGGGTAATTATTTCTAATTTACTATAATGAATTGTCTTGACCTCAGACCGCTTTGTCCAAAAATCTGTCATGGTCTGGAGGTTTAAATAATAAAATGACAAAACAAGGTTCCTTATTTTTACTGCAGAAATAACAAGACAACAACTAACACAATCAACCAAAAAAGCAAATTCTTTACTGCAAACAAAATACAGTTAGAAATGGCAAATTATTTAATGAAGCAGTTGTTTCTGCTTATCGTTTGATAGCTTCTCCATATCAGGTGAACAGGGGAAAAACGTCATCCAGGTGGTCATCACCCAACATTGTTCTTAAACGACTTTTAGCATATTTCATTTTAAAAAAAAAGAAGTTGTTCACAGCATATATTCTTCCAAACAGGGCCGTAGCTGATGCTAAAAAAACAACGGGCACAGAGAAAATTGCCTGGATTTATTAGTTGACAATGTGATGACGTCATCAGTGTGATCCGTTTCCAGAAACTATGATTTTTATGGATTTTTTCGGCTATTCCAAAGAAAATTAGCCACAGAACGTGAACGAAAGCAGGAAATCGGGTTCGGATTTTCTGAGTATAACCAGTCTTTTCTCCCAAAATTAATAAATAAACAGATTTTTACTGCGTTCATTTGGATGTTTTCTTCGTTTTTCTTTCTTTCTTTCTTTCTGGATTTTCACTATGATTGCACGGATCGGCCCGGACCTGTGTCCGGTAGTCAGATACGGCCATGCTTCTAAATAATGATACCATCATTTTTGCATTATTCATTTATATTTTCTACTTGGCAAAACATTTTTCTTGTAGAAGTCAGCAGTGGATTTGAAATTAAATTTTGATTTTAAAATTTCCTGGCACTGTAAGTCCATTAATTCCAACTGTTATTTTTTCTGCCACTTTCTCCAAAAACTAATTAAATAATTAGTATCCAGTTGATAAGTTGGTGGATGGATAAAAGTTCTTCCTGGACTGATTGTGGCCCAGGAGTTGTCTAAATTGGAACTGACAATTGACATATTTATTTTACTCATCACAAAATGCAATATAAAACGTTTTCTTTATTAAGTGTCTTGAATGCACAGACTGGGAGATTAACTCTTTAAAAAAATGTTCATTTAGCTGGTATTTATATAAAAACCTATATTAAAATGAATATTTAATTTTATTTATTACTATTAATGCTCTACCTCTTGATATTGAGCACTATAATTACGAAGAGAAATTCCAGAAATTCTTATTTTTAAGGCTGCTTGATTTTAAAGTAAGCAACCTTTAAAATGTTAATTTCTTTGGTTGACTGTTTTTAGTGAAAAAACATTGTCATTTTACAAAGATAGGGGTTAATATTTAAATTTCTCAGCGTCTATAAAAAAAAGAAAAAAAACAAGTAAAACATTAAGATACTCAAAAGTAATTGACCAAAGGGTCATTGGTACTTAGTCTAATGAAAATAAAACTCTCAATTAAAGGAGGAGAATAATTGACTTTAGTTCAAATCATGAGTTTCATAAGACCATAGTATAGTAATGTGTGTGTGTATGTTTTGCACATAGAAAAACCATTTATATGCTGTACAAAAAAAAAAAAAAATAGAGAGGCATCCTAAATATTTCTGTTTGTTTTTAAAAAAATCAATTGAATAAATCCTATTTTTGTTTTTAAGGCAAAGTATTTTATTCATTACATTTTGGCAAATTTCTTTATATTTTTTTTTATCTCAAGATATTTGCTTGGACTCACTGGCTTCCCTCGGGTTTCTTGTATTTTAGAATGTCAACTCCCTCTTTGCACTGTCGAGTGCACGTACTTCTTTTTTTTTTGTACAGAACATTATTTGAAACTACCTCTCCCAACCAACGTACATGCTGAAAAGACAAAGAAAGATTGAGAGGACAAAAGATGATATTTTTTTTTCTTCATAATTACTTCATCCCAAGCAAGGCAGGACTGCCACTGGTGTGCAGGGGGTTACAGTGAGAGAAAATGAAAAGTACAGGAAATATTGAAGAAAAAAGATAAGAGATGAATGGGTATCAAAGAGATAGAAGATTGCATTTAAACCTTTGGAGATTCTAGCTATCAGGGAAGCAAGCAAATTGAAGAGAGTTCCCAAAACAGAGGGTGTGAGAAAAAAAACTGTTAGAGTAGAAGGGGTGGTTACATTTAACTATTTTGATGCTAAACGTGTGGGACCTAAATGCCAATCTAGTAGCATGAGCAAATACATGTCGTCAGGGAATGAGGGAAAGAAACTCGTCAGAGCAGTTGCTGTGAAAATACTTGTAGAAAAAATTGTAAGGAGAAAGAAAATAGAAGAAAATTTGCCCAAATTAAAGAAAATATAACATAAAAACTCTTTGTCAGTTTATTAAAAGACAGACGATAGATTGCTTTTGTTTTCTGAAATGTTTAGTAATTTTCAGGTGTGTGAAAAAATTCTCAATATGCACTTTTTGATGACCAAATACTTAATATTTAGTAAAAAATACTATCTTTTGATAAAAAAACCCAAAAAACAAGAAACAAACAAAAATTTGTCCAATGTTAAATTTTGGCCAGAATAATTAAGTTACTTCATGTTTACCTAAACTTTTATTGAATTGAATGATAAAAAAAAATGATATTGCATAACTTTAGTGAAGAAATGGAAAGTAGATTTGAAATATTTGACAACAACAACAAAAGGAATATGAAAAGCTTTTCTTACCAAAGTGAAATCCACTGAGATATCTGGTCAATTTCTTCAAAACCTACAACAGAAGACAAAACCCAAATCAGCCAAGGAGAAATTTTGACCATTAAAATCTAATTTTTGTTGGCAAATATTACTATTTCTATGATCCTTAAACAGACAAAATACCAACAGATTTATATCATTCTGTCTCTTGACAAAGATTTATTACACAGGAGATTAATTTCAGAAATCCACTCTCAAAGGGTCGTAATAATAGAACACTTTTCTTAAAACGAAGGAATAAGATGAAAAAGTAAGGAGACGAGATTTAGACGAGGTTTCTAAATACAAACCAAGTCTGGTTAAGAATTAGTAAATTGTGGAATTGGTCTGGAAAGTAATAGCGTCATCTTAACTACACAGTTTTCACATTTCATACAAAGTTGGCTTTTTGGCAAAACATCAAATCACCAGGTCTGTCTGCAAAACCTGCTACAGTAAAAAATTTGAGTGTGTTTGCTAGCATTTCCCAAATCTAAAATCAATAAAAATTTGTTTAGAGACTGCAAACAAGAATCTAACAAGGCAGATGATGGTGATCCTTAAACTTTTAAAAATGCTTTAAAAATTGCAAGAAATACTGGGTGTGTGAGGTTATAAAAGAAATAATTTGAAGTCTCCAAGATAGGCTACTTTTTAATTAACAGACTTTGTATGTATCTAGTAAAGAAGTGTCGGCACTGATATGTTCTTGCAACCCAACACAGAAATGGTAAGAGACAATGAAGATGTCATTTAGGTTTCTTTAGGGATTATTATCTTGTCAATTAACAATTCTGCAGCGGTGGGCATATTTATGTCTTGTTATGAAACTTACACTGTCTGTTGCTGACATATACATATGCTTTCAAGATGCCACGAAATGTTGGCTCATAGAGTTTGTTATAAATTAACTCGTGACGTATTTTTTATTATATTTGTTGGGGGTGTTATTTAGCTTTGTCTATAGCAGAGAGTAGGTGATCAAAAACCAAAATGTTGGCACTCATGAGAAATATTTCCAGCAAAGGACAATTTCTTATTTTTCTTAAAACAAGTAAAAGTGTTAACTTTGAGAAGAATTGTGTTTGGTTAGTGAAAGTCATTATGTTGCAAATGCTGTTGCCACATTTCAGACAATTTCAGACAACCTACTCTACAGCTATCTATAGGTGATTAGTTTGTAAAGAATGCGAAAAAAATCTCTCAATATATACATGTATATAAAATTGATATTAACCAGTTATTGGTCAGAATTAAATTAGACCAGTATACAGTTGTATTAAAAAGTGTTCAGTACATATCTAAACTTATTTATAATGAATTATTTTGAACATTATTTTTTACCGTATTGGTAAAAATAATGTTCAAATAATTCAAAATAATTCATTACAAATTGTCGGTTGCTTATAACCAAGTTTCATTAAAATTTGTTAATTTCCGTAACATGTTTACAAACTTATTTATGAATGGAATGTTGTGTGTGTGTGTGTGTGTGTGTGTGTCCGTTACCTATAGACTCCGAAATGGCTGAACCGATTTTCTTGAAAATTTACACAGTTGTACTATAAGCATCTGCGAGTGTTCTTAGCTAGGTTTTGTGTCGAGGTAAACCCGATAAATATCGAAAATTGATAATCGAAAAATTCGGTTATAAAAGGAGTGGTTCCATTTTAATCAAATTTTATACACTCGTAGACAAAGATATAAGAAACGATATTTAGAAGTTTCAAGGTTGCAGTTCTTACAATAGTGCAGAAAATCGATAATATATATATATGTATATATAAAAGGCAAGATGTTTGTGTGTCTGTTTATCTGCCTGTATGTCTGTATTTTTTTCAGCCTTTTTATTTTAGTTTTTGCTTTGGGTTTGGCTCTAAGTAGGTATAATTGTAGTTCTTAGTCTCAGCAATGATACCATTTACTCAGAGGACTTATTTAGCCTTCAAAATTCAGTTTATGATGAAAAAAATTTATTTGATATCGATACCAGGAAATCAAAATTTGACTTACGTCCATTCATTTTTCTTTCAGTCTACGGTTTTGCTTTAACTGGAAACAACTATTGCTTTTTAGTCTTTCATGCCAATGTCCAAAGAGTCTGAGCTCCAAATAAATAAAAAGATTAATGTACATTGCTTCATAAGTCTATCAACTAGTGAGACCCAAGGAACAAACAACAAAACTAAAGTACAACACCTTGACTCCATCGTAGCTACTCTTTATTAGGTTCAATAATAGGTTTCAAGAGCAACTTTTTCTACTTGGAAATTAAGCTCTAAAGCAGATTACATTGTCGTTCGATTAGGTTTTCGGAAGCTCTAAAAATCGATTGTTTGCTCAGGTTTTAAGCAAAAAACCTTTTCCAAACAATCATAATCCAAGCTGTAAGAAAGTCTTATCTTTTATTTAACTAATGCAGTAGATATAAGCCTCAAGGAATTCAGTTTTTCCCCATCGTCAATATAACATTATTTGCTTGTTATATTTGAACAGGGTAAAATGTTTCTGAAATCTTAAGTCCAGTGGAGTTGTTTTGGCTTTGTTATTGCCATCTGAATGTCTGGCAAACATAAACTTTTATCTCATTTTCGTTGTGATCACAAAGATACATATTTTCATAGATGCCTTATTCAAAAAGGCATTGATTAACAAGCTAGAACATTACTAAGTTCAACTTAATAAAAGCCGGAATTACAAATGTTGATTTTATAGACAAGTATGTCTCTTCTTGCTCTTCCTCCTACTGATGGTCCCATATAAAAGGCTCATCTTCAGCAAGATGATCATCTTTTATAAATATTTTTAAAGACTTGCAGGTATTTTTTGCAATATGGATGAACATTTGGTGATACTTCTTCAGTCTTTAACACTATTTTTGGTACTGAAAAAAAAAGAATAAAGTTATTGAGATAGACCAATCGATATACCAAAAGAAACTAATTGAATTTTTTTTTCTTCTTTATTCACTAGATTCTTTTTGTCTGGATAAATCTAACCCATTCATTGTTGTGAGGAATTTGGTCTGAAGAGTGGTCTGTAAGATCTCCACAAAATAAGCTATTACCAATGGATTTATAAAAGCATCCAATTTATTTTCATATATATATATATATATATATAAGGTAATCTGTGAGTTTGTGTGTGATTGTTCCCTATGCACGCCTACATTTTTTAAGCTATCCATTCAAACTTTCTAGGGACACATATATATGAGAAAGCCAGGTTGAAACATACTGACATGTTCAGCAATTTTCCCTTTTGCACTTTTTGGCCAATGGAGCCGATTGTTTACATTTACTTTGTAAAACATCTAAGATCTAAGATGGTTCCTGGATTACATCACAGAAATCAAATCTAATGTGTCAAACACAACTAAAATATTTTTTAATTAAAAAAGAAAAAAAAAATGAGCCTTTATAATTAATTTTAATTCTGATGTTTTAAAACTTCATTTGGTCAACAAAAACATGTGAATATTTTTCCCCGTAATTTTGAAACAAAAGAAATATTTAAAAAAAATTTTTTTATTCAAACAAAAACAAAATATATATATAAAAAAAAGTGCCAAAATGTTGTTTATAATGTCACACAAAACATCAAATCACGTTTACGCAAAACAAAAGAAAATAGATGTTTTAATGCTGAAAATTGTTACTAACAGCCTCATCTCTCTTTTCCAACTTTCAATAAATAATTTCCATCTATTCCTCTCATTGGCATCTTCTCCTACTATGAAAATGTTCTGAGTTGCACGGGTAACGCCAGGCTATGATGCTAGTATATATATATGAATCCTATTGATAAAGGCAAATTCGAATAATGTCCCAATATCAGAATTTGATTAGTGCATTCTAATAATTGATTAGTGTGGTAAAACATTCATAGTAATTGAAAATTGATTATTTTATAGTTACCAATTAATTAAAATCTTATAGTTATCAATTTAATTCAATGAATTAAACATTTTTTTTAAATTTAAGAATGAAAAATAGGTAACTGTTTGTCAAGTATTACATTATCTAAGTAAAAAAAGGTGGTGAGTTAACTAACTCATTTAAATAACCATGAAACGTTTAAAATTAAGCAAAAACAAATAAATAAATAAGAACAAAAAAAAAAAAATCATGGCTTACTTTTAAATGTCTCCATCCAAAACACACATGCTACAATACCAGTGATAAAAAAAAAGTTATTTTATCTTATTGGCCGTAAGTGAATGGGTGAGTGGGTGGGGGTGGAGATTCAACTAACTAGCCGGAATGGCTTGGCAAAAATGAAAAAACAGGAATAAAAAAAAATAAACAGGAATAAAAAAAAAAAATGAAAAAAACAGGAATTAAAAAAAACAAACTTACAGAAGCATTTAAAAAAATCAACGGTTATAAACAAATTGGTAAAATGTAAGCTGATAACAAAAATATATATATCTTGTCCCTGTTAACATTTTTTGAATATTTTGATTTTTTTTGTTTATTTTGAAGGTCTTAGAAGGTCAGAAATTTCTTCTGATTTTTTGTTAAAAAAATAGAAATAAATGATTTAATTAGATAAAGAAATTTATTGAACGTATGAAGAGGCTCATCCCTTGTTTCCTGTTTAGAATGTGGTTTCCGGCTTTCTCTTTTCCAATCTTTTAGGCTTTTCCATTCTTTTCCTCTTTTTTTTTTTTCAATTGGAGTAGATAGACTAAACTGTTGCCCGGTTCACACTCCACGCACGTCTACTGAACGGGTGAAGAGGCTCATCCCTTGTTTCCTGTTTAGGATGTGGTTTCCGGCTTTCTCTTTTCCAATCTTTTCAATCTTACGTAGCCCCCTGCACATCAGTGGCATTACCGCCTTGCTCGGGGCGATTTGATTAAAAAAAAAAATTTATTAAAAAATATTGAAATATAAAAGATGCATTTACGATGGAAAGATTAAAAATAAAATTTTCAGTTTAAAATACAGATAATTATGATACGTTTGGAACCCGACTTAAAATTCTATTGAAAATATATGGAATTTAGTGAAAAGAAAAATGAAAGGCAAAGTCTTTAAAAATATTGGTCAATTAAAAGAAGAAATTACAGATATTTGGAATAACATTGATAAAAAAAACGTAATTTCTAAACTAATTATATAAAGAAGAGAAGAGTACCATCTTGCAAACCACATTAAATAAGATTTTCATAAAAAATCAGATGAATAAACATTAAATCATAGCATTTTTATTGTATCTTCTTAGATGTAATTACACTTTAATTAAAAAATATACAAATTAGAAATTGTTAATGAGACTAAAATTTGATGTACAAATTACGTAATTCTTGTAAGTTATATTTGATTAGTATGTTTTCAATTAGTGTTTATCTTTTAATGTACACATTAACTGCACTAATCGAGGGATTACTGTATACATACAAAGACTAACATAAAAATATATTTTATAAAAATTCCATATTGAAACGGATTTCTAGTCTTCTTTTTACTTCTTTTCTGTTGTCTCAAACTCTTGGCAAAATGTAAATTATGGATCAATTTTATAAAGAAATTTTATGGATCAATTTTATGGATCAATTTTATAAAGATTAAACTGTAAAACAATTATGAAAATGCTGTGAATACCATGGACTGAACATGTGAGTAATGAGGAAGTTTTCAGAAAAATGAGAACAAGAAAGATACTTCTGCTGAAAATTAGAAAAAGATTGATTTGTATTTGTTGAGTTGTGCAGGTAAGAACAACGAAACAACAGAAATATAAATATAATAAAATGTATTATGGAAGAAAGGTATTTACAAAGTTGGTTAGTATAATACAGGAAAACAAGGTATTAATGTGTACGTCTCTGTACGTGGTAGAGTGCAATGTTCACTTCCGGTTTACAACCGGAAATACACGACTGACTTGTAATTCCCGAACTGTCCGTCGAACTCTCGACACTACCACCTTTCATAGTACCTGGAACAGTTCATTATACTTCAAAGGTGGAGAGAGAGCGCCCTAACACCCCCCTCCTAAGATTTGTTCATCAATCTTCGTATTTTTCCTTTTTGGATCCACTACCAAATGCTGCGTTACTTTTTTTTTTCCGGCATTTCTAAGTCGAATGTGTCGTAATTTCTATGTGCAAATTAAAAGTTCAGTTTCCTCTGTTGAGTTGTGCAGGTAATAACAACGAAACAACAGAAACATAAATAATAAAATGTATTACGGAAGAAAGGTATTTACAAAGTTGGTTAGTATAATACAGGAAAACAAGGTATTCATGTGTACGTCTCTGTACGTGGTAGAATGCAATATTCACTTCCGGTTTAGAACCAGAAATACATGACCGACTCGTAATCTGTACTGATCTGAAAGTAATCTGAGAGTCCTCTGTAAGTCCTCTGCCCTCCTGGCACTACAACCATATATAGTGCCTGGAACAGTTCATTACTGTTGAAAAGGTGGAGAGCCGCCCTAACAGTATTATGGTTTATCAATGTTCAGTGGTTTATTTAAAGCCAAAATATTTTTGAATTACCGAAGAGTACTTCATTTTTTTTTTTTTTTTTTGCAAATCAATTTTGTATTAACAATTTGGGGGATAAATATAAATTATACAAAAATGATTTTTCCAGTTACAACTTACATAAAGCTAAATTGTAACAAACATTTTCCTTAAAAATCTAGTAATACTCCAAGTATAAACTGTATAGAAATAGATCAAGAAAGAGAAAGAGACATGAAATTTCTTTGGTACATAATGAGTAAAGAAGGCTGGGAGAATTTGATACTTACAGGATATAGTGAAAGCAAGAGAGACTGAGGAAAACAGTGCATGAACTACCTAACCAGCTTAACAGGGATTGGGAGGGAGAGCAAGAATACAAACCTTACTAAGAGCTATAAATACAGGACAGAAAGTTGTGGAGAGCCATGATTGTTCAAAGCCTGAAGCAAAACAGCACAAAAGGAATATGCAAATGTAAATTAATGAAATATCAAAAATATGTCTCCTGCTTACATTTTCTGCTGCAAATTGCTGGCTTTGCTGCTATTTGAATAAATTTTTAAAAGGAAACAAAATATTGAATGACTCAACAGAATTTCCAAATGTGCAAGAATAATCTTCAAAGGTTACACAATTCTATTTTAAGTGCAGCTATCACTTATTATTAAGAACAATGCAATAGAATTCTTAATAGAATTTTTATCAATGGATAAAAAGAGAGAAAGTCAGATTAAAAATAAGGACAAGCATTAAGCATGTTTTTTTTTTCCCGCAACGGTTTAAAAATATATTAGAACAGAAAACAAGATTGATTAGCTAAAAACTAATCCAGAATAAAGCTTCTGAAATTAAATGAGTTATTATTTCAATAAACTTAAATAATGCCTAAAAGTCAAATCCACTTTGGCAAGAAGGGAGATAAGCTACAATCACTGGTTAGAACACATCCATTAAGCTGAGGAGCAGGAGTCTAATATCTTCAGAAATTTCTTAGCCAAAGGTAGTGAGTTCAATCCTTGGTAGGGCTACAAGAACTCGCATAGTTAACAATTATAGTAACTTAAAAAAAGAAGCAATACTGACAATTTTCAGTTAAACTTAAAATCCATTAAATCCTTGACAAAATCCAATAGAGAATCTGTAATGTAATAGATCCCGACGGCAGCTCAGATACAGTCACTTTCTCACCGGTGCAATGTGGCTTCTTTCACGGCTTCTGCTCCAATGAACTTAGCTCACTGGTGCCTCCTTTGTATAAATTTACTCGAGCCACAAGATTAGCAACTAGGTTCCACCCTTTTACTGTGAAACCAAGAAAATGTAAACGCAAACTCTATTCCAGCAGCTTTTTTCTCGCACTTCCCGCCTGTGGAATTCCCTTCCAGTTACTTACTTCCCTGACAGCTACAATCTCCAAGAATTTAAATGTTAAATCAATAGTTATCTCCTATCTCACTAACCTGCATCCTCTCTCTCATGCTCCTTTCTCTGTCCACTCCATTCTCATCAGTATTCTCATCCTTCTCTTACCCACTTCCTGACACCCCCTATAACCTGTTACTGTTTCTCATAACATTCTTCCAATGTAAACTCCTGCAAAACAGTGGCAGTAAAATGCCTTGCTTGGGGTGATATGATTATAAAAAAAATTCTTTTGAAGTTTCAATAAAATGTGTCATCTTTCCTTGAGTTCAGAAAACCTATTATTTATATATATGTGTGTGTGTGTGTGTGTGTGTGTGTGAATGAATGAATCCAATAAAAAATTGATTTAATTTCACACCAAAGAGAGGAATTACTCAGAAAACTGAAGGGGATTTTGATGAAATACCATAAATCATTTTTCTTAAATTTATGAGCTGCTCTTTTGGTAATAATCAATTGTAACCAAATTATCTTTTATACCAGAAGAAAGCCTTAAAATTTATATTGAATTTTTAAATTATGTTAATCTCAAGGGAGTTTCAGTTGAAAAGTCAACTCAGTACTGACAATATCAGGGATGGAGTCAAGAAAAAAATTTAACTTCAATCAAGTTTACTTTCATTCATTTGTAATGTGAAGTCGTAAGAGAAACAGGATAAGTCTTGTAGGTAAAGAAGGTTAAATATCAACAAATGCAAATCTAATTATGTTATTATCAAGATCTGCTGATATTCTGACTTTGAAGCGAAGGAAAAAAAAAAGAAAAAATATAAAAAGTAGTAAAAACAGTTTTAATTAATGATCAAGAGTAGCAAAAACAAATTCCACTGGAGGTGCAGGAAAAAAGAAAAAAAGAAACTGATTAACACACAACAAAAAAAAAAAAAAAAAAGAGAAAGAAAAAAGGTCAGAAAATAAACTAATTTAAAAAAAAACACTATTACAATTTGGGGCAAGATTTTTCTTTAAGAGCCATTCACCAGAAAGGAAAAGTTTTATTTGTTTGTGTTAAAGAGAAGTTAAAATGAAATCTTTTTTCAATATAAATCAAATTAAAAAAAAAAAAAAAAAAAAAAAAAAAAGGAAGAAACACCCTGAATAAAATCTAAAGTCACGAATTTATGATTTCTGAAAAAAGTGAATTCGTCTTTTGTAATTTAAATGAATTCAAAGCTAAATAGAAAAGTTCATAAGAGGTGTGCAAATGCAATTCTGATTGTCACAAGGAATCCCAACTGCCTTAGCTATGATTTGAACTTTTTCCTGTAATTAACTCTTCGTATCCTTTAACTCAAACCAGTAGGAGTTTTGTCAAGCTTGCTTATCAAAATGAACTTAACCATTTGGCTCAATATAAACCTTAGACAATTTCTACACATAAATTTGCCACCGTTCCTGGCTGGGTGCATGCACCTCCCACATTAAATCATCCCAGTATTACATCCTGCTACGTTGGGGGTGGTGGTTGTAAATAACAGTTGACCCCACCCCCCTTCTGGCTGGCAAAATGCATTATATCTATCAACATGTATCTTCAGACAGAGTGCAAGTAAAAAGAAATGAGAAATATTTAGTCCTAGGGATTCTAACCCTCCAGCACCCCCCCCCCCCCACTGAAGTAAAGAGGAAAAGTTGGTGGAATAACAATGCTAGGATGACATTATGTTGGAATAACAGGGTAATTCTTTTTTTTTTTTAATTTAGCCCAGGTGCGTTAAACCCACTCCAAACCTGCCTTGTGCCACATCCTGCTACAGTGAGGGGGTGACAAGTAAATAACAGTTTGTTAACCCTTTAAAACATTACCAGGTATTACTAATTTGTTCCTGCTAACCTATCATAGGTAGGTTTTGTTTAGGTCATAATTTATCTAAGATCCTTACCTAAAATTCAAAATAGCAAAGAGACATTGAATAACCCACTAACAAATCACACAATCCAGAAATCTATTTCCCCAGTTGTGGCACATTCTTTTTACCACTCGTTAATTTTATTCATTGCAAAAGCTTCAGAAATTCAATGATAGCATTTTCTTTTTCTAATTAAAAAAAGGTTAATCAGATATTTGGACCAGTTTTACCTGATGAAACACCAAAGAATGTGCAGTTATTTTTCCTTTAGCATTCACAAAAAGTAAAACTACTTATTTACATATACCCTGTCCTCAGACCTCAAATGGAACCACTATATTGAATCCATAGCAAAATCTACTGCTAAGAAGGTTGGGTCACTCTGTCGATCCAGGATCCATCCTGCATATATACAAGTCAACCATCCGTCCGTGCATGGAGTACTGCTGCCATTTATGGTCAGGTGCCCCTGCCGTTCTCCTCAGTGTTCTTGACAGGCTCCAATGGAGAGTCTGTAATGTGATAGGTACTGATCTGGCAGCACGACTGCAGCCACTTCCCCATCGTCGAAATGTGGCCTCCCTTTGTCTGTTCTATAAATACTTTCGTGGCTTCTGCTCCAACGAACTTAAGTCACTGATGCCTCCTCAACAGGTGTTTACTCGTGCAACCAGACTGGCAACTGGGTCCCACCCATTCACAGTCAGGTTAGCCAAATGCAGACGACAATTCTACTCCTGCAGCTTCTTCTCTCGCACTTCCCGCCTGTGGAACTCGCTCCCGTATTCTTGCTTTCCTGACGGCTACAACCTCCAGAAATTTAAATGCAAAGTTAATACTCATCTACTAACCACTGGACTCTAGCTCTCTCCCCACCCCTGTATAAACTTCCCTTTCTCTCCACCTATGTATCTGTCATCACACCTGCTTTCTCAGCTTTCTATTGTTCCTTTCTAACTAGTTTGTACTCCTCACTCTTTTCTAATTAATCTTTTTACATTTATGTAGCCCCCTGAACATCAGTGGCATTTCCGCCTTGCTCGGGGTGAAATGATTAAAAAATAAAAAAAAAACGAAAAAAACAAAAAACTATTGTCCTAGTGTTGTTATTATCACAATGTTTCGTTTGTTGCACCCTTGGTCTTCATCAGGTGTATTTCAATCTGGGTAATTGTTATGGTGTCCTATGTATAGAAATGGACTCTTCCTCCGGCACTAAATACTAACTTGCGTGACTTCCAGGAAGCAAGAGACAGTTGTGAGACAGTCGTGAGGCAGTCAAGACACAGCGTAACTATACTGTTTGAATATACGCTTCTAATTACTGACTACCAACACCCTTACTTTGTATATATGTTCTTATTATTCTAATACACTGGTTGAACCTACCTTCTTGTTTCTGTGTCTTTCTTCTTGGCCCTAACATACAACAATATGGCGACGAATATTCGTCACAACAGTAATCTACACAGAATCCCAAACTGAACATTTTATTTAATCTGTGGTAATAGACAGTTCTTATTCCACTGCCCATGTCTAAGGATATCTCGTCTAGTTGTTTTTTAGTACTCCTCAGTTATTGCGTTCCTCGTTAAATCAAATTTAAAGCAATTAAATCAAAGGTTCAGTTGGGAATTCACTGCAAGTCATCCTGAGTGAAATGCACCTGATGAAAACCAGAGGTGGCATAACAGAGAGGAAAGCCAAGATTAGAAAAAAACCAGGTGTAGATTGATATCTAAACTTATATAATAAATGGAACTTTGTCTGTGTGTGTCTGTGTGTGCGTGTGTCCGTTACCTATAGACTCCGAAACAGCTGAACCGATTTTCTTGAAAATTTAGACAATTGTACTATAAGCATCTGCGAGTGTTCTTAGCTAGGTTTTGTGTCGAGGTACCTCCGATAAATATCGAAAATCGATAATCGAAAAAATCGGGTTATAGAAGGAGTGGTCCGATTTTAATCAAATTTGATACACTCATACACAAAGACATAAGAAACGATATTCAGAAGTTTCAAGGTTGCAGTTCTTACAATAGTGCAGAAACTCAATAATATATATATATATATATATATATATATATATAAAAGGCAAGATGTTTGTGTGTGTGTCTGTTTATCTGCCTGTATGTCTATTTTTTTCAGCCCCTTTTATTTTAGTTTTTGCTTTGGGTTTGGCTCTAAGTAGGTATAATTATAGTTCTTAGTCTCAGTCATGATACTATTTACTCAGAGGACTTATTTAGCCTTCAAAATTCAGTTTACGATGAAAAAAAACTTATTTGATATTGATAACAGGAAGTCAAAATTTGACTTACATCCATTCATTTTTCTTTCAGTCTACGGTTTTGCTTTAACTGGAAACAGCTATGGCTTTTTAGTCTTTCGTGCCAACGTCCAAAGAGTCTGAGCTCCAGGACCATGGATTAGTTTTAAAGCTTTCATTACACCCGAGCAACGCCAGGCTATACTACTAGTTTATATAATATTCAATGGTGGCATGCTTTTCCTTTTGAGTAAATTAAATTATCTTTTGATGAGTTTGGCATTTTTTTTAGAACAAAATTGTGGTTGATTTTATTTCTATGTATGACTAGTGAATTTCATAAATTGTTTTCTATGAGGTTCCTTCTGTGTTCATAAATATGTATTTTTTTAAATGATAGGTTTAGCTGAATATAAAAACTAGTGATGGAAATATCATTTATGGATTGGCCTCCCCAGAGTCCAGACCTCAACCTTATTGAATTAGTGTGGGATTTTCTTGACAGAGAATAAAACAAAAGGCAATCAACATCCAAAGTGTTTTCAAATTTTTTTTCAAAAAACCCAGCAACTATTCCTGAAGAATAATTAAAGCAATTACAAGAAAACTTGCTTAAGAGAAGAGTTTAGGCTGTGTAGAAAAATAAAGGTTTTCATATCAAATATTAACTCCCAAACTCTTAAAGTATATATATCTGATGAACTTAGCTCAATGGTGGCTCTTATATATAAATTTACTCGAGCCACAAGATTAGCAACTAGGTTCCACACTTTTACTGTGAAACCAATAAATAAACACAAATTCTACTCCATCAGCTTCTTTTCTCACACTTTCCGCCTGTGGAATTCTCTTCCCGAAAGCTACAATCTCCAGGAATTTAAATGTAAAGTCAATCGTCATCTCCTATCTCACTAACTTTCATCCTCTCTCTCATGCTCCCTTCTCCGTCCACTCCACTCTCATCAGTATTCTCATCCTTCTCTTACCCACTTCTTGACACCCTTTATAACCTGTCACTCTTTCTCATAACTTTCCTTCATTGTAACCCCCTGCAAAACAGTGGCAGTAAAATACCTTGATTGAGGCGATATGATTATAAAAAAAAAAATTATATACTATTATAATGTGGATATAAAGTGGGGGATCAATTCTACATTACAATCAATATATAAATTAATTACCCACTTAATGGCGACAGTCATATTTCTCTTACTCACTTCCTGACCCCCCCCCCCCATAACCTGTCACTCTTTCACATAACTTTCCTCCTATGTAACCCCTGCAAAACAGTGGCAGTAAAATGCCTTGCTTGGAGCGATATGATTATAAAAAAACTCTCTTTACTATAATAATGTGAATATAAAGTGGGGGATCAATTCAACATTCCAAGCAATACATAAATTGATTACCCACTTAATGGCCACAGTCATATTTCTCTTACCCACTTCCTGACCCCCCTAACCTGTCACTCTTTCTCATAACCTTCCTCCTCTGCAAAACAGTGACAGTAAAATGTCTTGCTTGGGGCGATATGATTATTAAAAAAAATAAATCTCGTTTTTGTTTCATGTACTCTATTTCTATTGAGGTTTACAGGTTTCAATAAATCATAGCAACTCTTATATTGGTTTTCTAGCAAAATAGAAAGAAATAAAAGGTGGCTCAAGACTTTTGCACAGCAATACAACCTGAAGATTTTCCTAATAATATATGGTTAATATGAATTTTATTGTGAAAATGCTGCATAATAAAGTCTAACATTGCGCCTATTGATGATATAATGGCTTTTGAATTGATTTTTGTTATTTTTATTCATTTGGGCATTAAATTATAAATGACTTTGTTTCCTCAATGGGTTTGAGATAAAGAAGAAAAAAAAACTAATTAAGGATTTTATGCAAGGCCAAATGAAATGAAACTACATGCATAAAAGATTGAACGGTTGGTATTTCTAAAATTCTCAAAAATAAAGATTTTCATTTCTTTAATGTTTTTTTTAACAATTTCTAATTCCTCAATCAGTCACTTGAGTATTAAGTTGTATTCCAAGAATTTTGAAAGATTAACAACCAGAGAAAGCATTATTGCTTTTTTTTTCAACAAAAATTAAGTAAAATACAAAAAGATAATCTTTTATGGTAAACAAAGAAGATTTTAGTTAACAAAATTATTAAAAAAAATGTAAATGTCAAATGTTTTATGATAATATCCTTATTATATGGATAACAGATTAATATTGGCATCATTTTATTTTAAACACATCTCGCCAGGTTCATTCGTCAGCCTTCCTCAAGGAAAGAACATGATAATAATCAGCAGAATTCATGCACGTGCACATATCCATTATGATTGTAACATATCATAAATCCCACAGCTACTACACTGATCCTTGGTAGAAGAACCAATCCTTATGCGAATAATCAGCAGAATTCATGCACATGCACAAGGCCTCTGATTAGAAGGCTGTGAGGAGCATGGAACCACCTCTTAATTGCTGTTGTTCTCAGGTCTACCCTGACCCGGAGTGGTAGAACCTGTTAGGGTCCCAGCTATTGGCAAATAGTTAACCCCCAAACTGGAATCAAAACACTATGAAAGTATAAAAATACACTTTTATAGAAATATATACATGAAAATAGACTTTTAAGGAAAAATATTACCAACAATACATTTTTGAAGAAAAAAATTATTACTATAACACATTTTTGAAGGAAAAAAAATTACTCTCAATAAAGCATTTTTAAATATAAAATTAGAAAACATCTTCCGTTTTCTAAAATAAACATTTCATTAAAATCTGATTAAATCAACCTTCTCACTATAACTGAACATTAAAACCCTACCTTTTTGGCATTAAATAACCCACTGAGGTTGATATGCCGTTAAACAAAACTCAAAAATTCAAACTCAAATTCCAACAGAAAATGGAATGCCCTTGTCATATTTGGGTGGATGCTACCTACTTCTCACTTTCCAATCTCGAAAGAGTTCAAAAGCATCTCCTTGTCCTTGTGGATGATAAATTATTTTCCACCATTGAAACTCTCTCACACAGGCAGGATGTAGTAAGTGACTCACTACTCTATTGTTACCTCCAAAGAAAGTGCTTGGACGAATTACATTCCCTAGTTCTGCCAGGTCTGACCTTCACATCTAGGACTTGTCATGCTACATTTTTGGCAGCAAGCGACCTACATTCCCTCCATATTCCATCAATGAGAAATAGTTCCACTCAAACAGCTTCTTCCCATGAGCCACTGCTCTTTGGAACAAACTCTCAAGAGGCCTTTTCTCTGATTCCTACAATCTTAACCTATTCAAGTCTTGGATTAACTGTTCTCTTGCTCTCTCATCCATATAAACTGCTCCTTAATGAAACTTCTATGTCAAGTTGCTTCGAGCCTTGTACAGGGTGAATTTTACCGTCAAAAAAGAAACAATAAAAGAAGAAAAATTAAGAAGATAACCATTGACATTACATTTGAAAGATCAAAGCAAAGAGCTGGGAAGCAAGGAGCTGGAAGAGAGTTCCAAAAATGAGAAGTGCAAGTGAAGAAACTGTTAGCACAGAACTTGTGTTTATTTCTAACCATTTCAACTGTAAAAGGATGAGACTTTTGCTGCCAATCTTGAACTACTCTTAAATTATTAAAGTTGAGATTCTAAAGAGAACGGTTACCATGAAAATGTTTATTATAGAAAATGTTTTTGTGCTACTAGATTGGCATCTAGGTCCCACCCTTTTTACCATTAAAATAGTTAAATTTAACCGCTACTTCTACTCCAACAATTTCTTTTCTTGCACTTCCCGCCTGTGAAACTTCCTTCCATTTACTTGCTTCCCCAACAGCTACAATCTCCAAAAATTAAAATGCAACATCAGTTACCATCTTTTATCTTCTTGAATCCCATTCATTTTACATCTTTTCTTCAAAACCCACTGTACCCAGTCTTTCCTATAACCCTCTGTGCATTAGTGGTAGTCCTGTCTTGCTTGGGGTGAAATGATTAAAAAAAAAAAAAAGCATGGGGAAGCTACGTTACAGTGGTGAGAAAGTGACTAAAGCCAAGATGCCAGGTCAGGACCAATAACATTGCTTATTTGTATTGTGTCAAGAATCTGTAAATATATAGAATTATCAGGCCAGATGTAGCAACAATATCCAATGCATAAATATATCTCATTATAAATAATGTAACGTATTATAAAGGTTAATATTTCATCATTTCATTGTAAGATTCAAGAGAGCATTCCTTGAAGGATCTTTCAAATATCACAAGTGAAAAGAACACAATCAATAACTTTTGCTCTGTTGCAGATGAGAAGAAAGCAATGATAGAATTAAATTCTTTCTCAAACAGGGTTTATATCAATTATGTTGAACAAAAGATCAATACATCAGTTATTCTCTTTTTGATACGATTAAAAGGATAATGGAGGTAGACTTACATTAAATAAAAGTTTTTTTTAACTTTTATGTATTTTATAACCGAGTGTAGAAACCAATTGTTGTTCTGTCATCTGGAAACATTTAGCACAGCAATTTAACAAAAATAAAAAACAAACACACACACAAAGATGTTCACCTATCATCCACTTCCCACCTATCCACAGTCTTTTGAACACAGAAGTAGAAATTTAATCCTTGTTCCTAGTTTAGGATTGGGTTTCTGGTTTTAGATTTTTCATTCTCTTTCATTCTCAATAGCCCCAGGCTATCTTAGTGACATTATAGTCTTGCTTGAAGTGAAATGATTTAAAAAAAAAAAAAGATCATCTTCAATTCGGTCACAGAGATTTGAAGACAATTAGTAGATAAAGGTAGCCATTTGCAAACCACCTTGAACACATTTAACAATTTTTCTTTCAGTAATCTGGCTAATTTCATTTAGAATCCTTTTCTTTTTATGTTTCCATTACTTTTGTTATTGAATATTCCATATCGCTCATTCAGTAATGAATTAGAGCACTCTGGCTACTGGCATATGATACATCATACGCTAAAAGTCTGCCTCCTTCTACTGAGCGCCCATAGCTCAGAGGTAGAATTGCCGACTGATGCCAATTCAGTCGGGTTTCAATCCTGGGTTAAAAGTAATCGAATGTCTAACCGTACTGATGAGCTGTGAGACAGTGAAACAGATCTGTCTGCGGATGACTATATATATATATATATATATATAGAAGAAAATCAATAAATAATTATCCAAATGTTGGAGAATTTTTGTCTTTATTTTCAACTGAAATTAAAGCAAAAATACGATGTTTAGAACAGCTCATGATTAAACATAATGGACATTCATTGTCTCTTATATTTAACAGCATATGTTTAGAAAATTACTTGCTGCCTCGATATACTATATATATATATATATATATATATATATATAAACATGCCTTGTGGGCATAGAAGAATCCAAAGGAGTATCCTTTACCTATAATGGTAGGATAACTCTCTATGAGAGCTCTAAACATATATGCATATAAATACATATAGAGCAAATATAAGAAAAATTAAGACAGACGCGTTATTTCATGGTAATTCGGAAGTATATGATAAGAATATAACTGTCGCTCCTCTAAAAGATAAAATAAGAAACAATCCATCCATTTGTCAAGCCACAGAGAGGAGCTACAATTATATCATCTTATATGTTTTTATTTTGTTCTTTAGTTTTATTTGCCGGATTAGGCCGTTGTGAATCCCGTTCATGTAGAATCCTTCGTTGAATAAAGACGGAAGCTGAAGATGGCTCGCCTGAAATAGGCCTATACTTCCGAATTACCAGGAAATAAGGCGTCTGTCTTAATTTTTCTTATATATATATATATATATATATATATTAGGTTCAATGTTATTGAGTTTGTTGACAAAATTTGTTTGTTGAACCGACTATAAATTTTACCTTCGAAAGTGAATCTAATCCTACTCTTCCTTTCCTAGATATCATATTAAACAAAAATAACAACGAACTTGATTTTGACATCTACAGAAAAGCTACCAACAAAAACAACCTGATAAATTTCTACTCCAGCCACTCTTCCAAAATATATATATATGTGAAAAGTGTATGTATATAATTATAAATATCAATATATATATATATAAATATGCAATTTGTTATATATATTACATTGTTTACATATTATATATGCATGGTACTTATTTAAAAGTGCTCAATATCAGTGATAGAGCAGACATATTCATATAGATAGGTGTGAGTTTGTAACCCTGGGTTTCACGCTTTTTCTCACCCAGGGTTACAAACTCACACCTATCTATATGAATATATATATATATATATATATATATATATATATATATATATATATATAATTGTTTCACCCCAAGAAAGACAGTACTGCCACTGGTGTGCAGGGGGTTACATAAGAAGAGAGTGAAGAGAAAAAGAAACAGGTCAGAGGTGGGTAACAGAGAATGGGTAAAAGGAGGATGGAAATACTGGTGTGAAGAGAGCTGCATGAGAGTAGAGCGGAAAGGGAGAAGAACAAGATACAGAGTGTGTCAGGGAAAGGATTGAGATCAAGGAGATAAGAGATAGCAATTGATGTCACATTTAAAATCTTGGCAATTGTAGCTCTCAGGAAAGCAGCAGTTGTATGGAAGAGAGTTCTACAGGCGGGAAGTGCGAGAAAAGAAGCTGATGGAGTAGAAGTTGGTGGTTATATATACTGTATTCATTTGCTTTTTGATCTTGATAATGGCAAGAAGAGTAATTGAGGATTCAAGATTTCAAACATATTTAGAAAATATTTATTCTCACTGAATCCAGACATTTCTTAAATTAACAAGAAAAATTAAAAACATTCTTTGTTTATATATTAAGGAAGGAGTAGTGTCTTGAATAAATCCCTACTGTAACAGTAAGCTCATCTTTCAGAATCATTTTTATCAATTTTCAGCACGATTGTAAGAACTGCAACCTTGAAACTTCTGAATATCGTTTCTTTTATCTTTGTTTATGTGTGTATCAAATTTGATTAAAATTGGACCACTCCTTCTATAACTTGATTTTTTCAATTAGCAATTTTCAATGTTTATCAGGGATATCTCAACACAAAACCTAGCTAAGAATACTCGCTGATGCTTATAGAACAACTGTGTAAATTTTCAAGAAAATCGGTTCAGCCATTTTGGATTCTATAGGTAACGGACACACACACACACACACACACACACACACACACACACAGACAAAGTTCCATTCATAAATAAGTTTAGATTTAGATTAATATAGATTAGATTTGTTGCTTAGTAGAGACATGCCCACTCCAAATCATTTTGATACCCTTTTTATAGCCTTCTCCATCATCATAGGCTACAACTTTGTGATCTTTAAAGCTTCAGAAAGTTCTTTCGGCCTTGGCATTTTTTAAAATCTATTCTCCGACCGCAACCTTTTGCATACTCAATGAGTTATAGTGGTTGAATGGAATATACAGAGCTTATAAAAAAAATGAACCTGTGTCATTTGGATTTTTACATGCGGAGAAAAAGTTACTTGCACTGGAAACCATGTAAACCAAAAATACAGAGTGTAAATGTAAGGGGTTCACTTAATTTCGCACATTTTAATTTTTAATTATTTTAACTTTTGGTAAAAAATGTTGAATGCAGTTGTAATTTGTTTAATAAAATACTTTCTTAATGAATATATAGTTTAAGTAAAATTTGTTGATTACCTGGAACATATTTTTAATATTACTGTCAGGGTTCACTTAATTCTGTACAGCATTGTGTGTGTGCGTGTGTGTATTAGTAAATAAAATGTACCCTTTGACAGGGATCAAACCTGCATCTCCCTTTGTAGGAGAAACTACCGTTTGATCTGGGATGCTTTACTGATCATCCACAAAGTATGATACAGCAAGGATCTTTTTAGCCTACCTATCCTTTTTAGCATCCCCGGTGTTGTATTATTTTTCTCAACAATTTGTTATCTGGTCAATTTCATATCCTAAATAAAAACAAAGCAATGTCTAAAGAATTAATGCATTTTTTTTAATCTTACATTTTTATTACTTCAAAAGTTATTATAGTGGATGCTCATATTTGAAATAGAAGCCCTGATTTTATTTATTACACATTGTACATTATTTCTATCAGCCTGTACATTCCAGAAATCTCAAAGAAAATCTGGCAGGGTTTTGAATGTGCAGGCAGATAGCTATAATACTTGAGATATATTTAGGCAGAAGGATTTCGTTAAAAGAAAATTAGTGCGATTCAACCAAGGTCTGTCTGTCTATATTTTATTGTATTTTTACAATTTTAGGTTAAGATAGATACCAGTTGAATTTGTGTGTATATATATATATATATATATATATCATGTGAATGTCCTCTCAGAAAGGTCATGTGAATGCAGCCCTACCAGAAAACTTACAGATTACTTGTATCAGTTTTGTGATAAGTTTTGTAAATCTGTTGTGGAACATGACTGTAGACAGGGACAGGTAAGTTTCCAACATAGGTAAAACAGACAAACTTTATACTATTTAAATTATTTAGACTATTGTCTTCATCTTTATTACCATTTTTATGATGTTTCAGCCGTTGTACACTCAGGCCTTCTTCAGGTGCTAGGAATTTTGAACCCTTTATTATAATCATTAGGGTATATCATTCTCCTGATACCACTGCCTGGTATTGAACTCACAACTCTTTGAGTCAAGTCAACAAAAACAACGCCTATATCCAGTAATCTTTTTTACTAGAGTTCATATTGCAATTTTTTTTATGTTAATGGTTTTCCCTAGTGGATATAGGTTTTGGATAGTTCCAGTGACTTCACCCAAACAGTTGTGAGTTCAATACCAGGCTATAACAGTGGTGAATAAACTTAGAATGTTGAGTTAAAGGGAGATAACTCATGACTATCAGAAGCACTCTTGCACAAGGAACGAGAATGATATACTCCAGTGATTGTAATAAAGGGTTTGTTTTGAAATTCATAGGACCTGAAGGAGGCCCGAGTGTACAATGGCCAAAATGTTGTGAAAATGTTAACGAAGATATGGACAATAGTCAAAATAATGTAAATGCTACCTAGAAATATAGACAAATACTGAGACAAACTTTATGTTTACCAATTGTGTAAGAGAGGTCCATAGCAGAGTATGTTGGTGTTGTGTTGTGGCTCGTACCATATGATATCCGATTGCTCGGAAGTATAAAAGACAATGTGTGTTTAGCACGAGGAGTTGTCATCATCATGGACTTCATGAAGTAACACCTACTACTGTGAGAGACTGTGAATATTGTATATACTTCTGGGTTGTACCACTCTGGTAATAAAGTAGTTTATTTACATTTCATTGTGTATCACTTCATTTCATAATACAACAGGTGCAAATATATATATTTGAACAATTTTTATATAATTTATGTCTTCAAAATAAAGAAATCATAAGATCACATAAAATCAACAAAATCATTGGCAATTATAAACCCAGATGTAAAACACATAAACCTGGATTACCCACATATACCAATTGTCTAAATTACTAAATGATACTATCACTCTATACCTACCTACTAATTACAGTATTCCTTCAAATTCTTAAATCCACAACCCCTAACCAAGGCACACTCACATCCCTTGACATAGAAAACTTATTCACTGTCCCAGTTGCGGAAACTATCAACATAATCATTAACTCTATTTACAAACATATTTCAATGCCACAACCAGCAATCAATCTCCACACTCTAAAAAGATTTTTCTCAGTTGTACTAACCAGGTTCCATTTTACAACCATGAAGGCCACATTTACACCCAAACTAATGGCGAAAGTATGGGAAATCCTTTTGGTCCTTGCTTTGCTAACTTTTATATATACCACATAGAAAACACACTTTTTAAAAAAATTACCACACCCACAATATATTTCCGCCATGTTGACAATATTTCCGTCATTCACTCGTTTGATGACGGAAGGTCGGGGATACCAGAATCAAGCAGGTACAAAAATTTAAATACCTAGTAAATGTTATAACAGAATACAGAATGTGCGACACTGAGATCCGAAGGCGAATTGGCATGCCGAAGAAGCATTCCAGAAGTTGAGTAAAGTATTAAGAAACAGGACAATTTCACTAGAAACAAAGAAGAGAGTACTGGATTGCTATGTGTTGTCAGTTCTTCAATATGGCAGTAAATGCTGGACAATATCATCAAAGATGAAGGAGAGACTTGAAGCAACTGAAATGTGGTTCTACAGAAGGATGCTGCGGATATCATGGACCGAGCAGGTGAGCAATGACAATTTTTTGAAAGAATGGAAACGAAAAGGAAATTAATACTGAGCATCAGGAAGAGACATCTGAAGTTCCTGGGACATGCAATGAGGAAGGAGGGCTTGGAGAATCTGATACTAACAGGCCAGATAGAGGGAAAAAGAAACAGGGGAAAGCAACGGATAACATATTTGAAGGACCTAAGCAGGTGGATGACGGAACGAGGATTGCACGGTGTAACAGGAGAAGGCGTGCTCAGAGCCACCAGGTATAGGGAAATGTGGAAAGCCATGATCGCATACATCCTGAAGGGACAGGGCACATAGAAGAAGAAGATATATGCCAACTGTTATAATGTGGATATAAAGTGGGAGATCAAATCTATATTGTAATCAATATATAAACTGATCCCTCATTTTGTGGACATGCTAGTTTCTATACCTTTATATTCTAGATTTATGGGCTTGAGCTAGTGGATGGTAGAGCGGGGTTTGGGTGGTGTAACAGGAGAAAGCGTACTAAGAGCCACCAGGGATAGGAAGACGTGGAAAGCCATGATTGCCTACGTCCTGAAGGGACAGGGCACATAGAAGAAGAAGAAGACAATATTTTCATTCTTGCTCAGAACAAAAACAAAATCAACAATCTTAAATCTGCATTAAAAAAAAATTCTGTACTCAACTTCTCATGTGAGCTTAGTCAAAAGAATAAACTCCCGTTCTTAGATGTCCTCGTGGAGTCTCTTAGTGATACATTTGTTACTTCTCTATATAACAAAATTACCAGTAAAAATTCCCTGTCAGCTTAATTTTATTCGTCAATGTCCTCTTCGATATAAAATCGGCATAATTAAACATTTCCTCACAAGATCCTACTAGAATTCATCATCTCGAACACTATTCTTCAAAGAACTCCATAACGCCAAACAAACACTTGTCAACAACGGATTTCCAAATTATTTGGTTGACTACCATATCAGACTTTTTCTTTCAAACCTGAGTAACAACAACAGTAAACACATTGATAAAAATAACGACATTAATATCTTTTACAAAAACTAAATTCATAGTAACTATAAACAGGATGAATCTTTACTCCGAAACATCATTCGAAAATATGCAGCTCCCATCAATGTAAACAAAATATTAAATTAATTATCTATGACACGAAATTCAAAATGGCCAACCTCATTGTCAAAAATAACAATTAACCAGATCCAAACTACAACAAACATGTCCTTTGTAGAAATGCATTCTTGACCCTAATTTTGTAAATAATTATATCGGCCATACGAGTAAAAAACTAACTTGAAAACTGATGATACATCTCTCTCAACGGAGCTCAATTTGATCTCATTTAAATACACAAGGAGACCTACCAAATTCTATCCAGAAAATAACTTGTTCACAACACAAATATCATTGCATCATCCACATGCAAAAATGCTAAAAATAATAGAGGTCTTATTAATAAAAATGGAAAACCCAACACTCACGTCAACTATGAAAACGCTAACAACACACTTAGTGTTCGGTACATAACACATGACCTACTCTGGATTATACATAACACCACTTACATTTTCGTTACATGTAAAATAACATTTATCCTTGATGTTGGCATAAAAAAAAATTTGAGAGCATATTGGCTTTTAAAAATATTAATTTGTTGAATTTTAAAAAGTCTTGCATTTTATATCCTTTGAGAAGCTGAACATTGACCTTTTCTTCATAGACTTTTTCCAATTATTTATTCCATAATTTTTCCACATTTTTATAGACAATAAAATTGAACCAAATAAGTTTTCTCGTAAAAAAAAAAAAAAAAAAAAATGGAAATTTAATAGTCAATTAAAATTTCTATGAAAGCTCAGAAAAGGCTTGAAATATTTAAATATTTTTTCATGGTATTTTTTTCTAGCAACAATATATATAACTAAAAAAATTGATTGTTTTGTACATACATTTAATGTGAACAAAAATACATGATTTGTTGTATATTTACATATTTTATGTTGCCTTAACATTATTTCATGAAAATCTTTTAAATAATTATTTTCTTTATTTCATACATTATGTATTTTTTTCATATGAAAATCTATTTGTTGTATAATAAAAATGTAAACACAACCAAAAATAAGTTTATTTATCTTCCACTGAATTTATCAACATTTAATGACAACACAAATTCTGTTGTTTTTATGTCCATAGTTCTTCTGTCAATATTAATCAACATTCAAAGAGCTATCTAAAGATATACAACTTGTCCATATTGGAAGATATGAAAATATTGGCATATAGTCGCAAAGAAAATAGCAAAATCTACCATTCTGAATTTGGCACAATCTAGTAAAATCCTTGTAACTCAGGCTGCAGTCAAGTCCACCACAAAATTTTGTACATATCCTGCCATAAGTTGCTTGTCAAATTTAAAATAAGAAATTGAAAATACACTTTTTGAGAAATTAAAAATCAAAGTTTAAGGTCAAATTATCTTATTTGACCTTGAAATAAAAATAAATAGATCACCTTTTAAATCTCTGCAATGGCATAAAATTTAGTTTTGTGGGTGAAAAAACAATTAAGAAATTGATATTTAAACTTTGTGACTATCTTTCAAAATTCACCTTTATGGCAAGGGTCAAAGGACCATATCTAAGGAGCCCTTTGACTTAAGAGATATAAAATAGGTACCATTCAATTTGTACGATTAATCTCTATAAGAATTAACACTTTTTGAACAAAGTCTGTGTTGGTGATGCTCAGAACTTTGTTGATTTGCCACAGAATGACTCATTTTTAGATCAACATTTTTTTCTCTTGCATCTCAGTCTTATCCCTATCGAAAAAAAATGGTAATAGAAAAAATTCTCATCCATTTTGCTTATTTTTTGATTACTGAGCACCAGCGAGAAGATGCCGGGTAAAAACAGTTAGCGGGAATAAAGGGAAAGTAATAGAAGCCAAAAATCAATAATGACAATCTTTCATTTAAGAAATTTTATAGACGACTGTATAATATACTATTTAAATGAATAAACAAACACATATAGTAGTTGAGTAATCAAAGAAGTAAAAAAAAATAGCAGTGGCTAAATTTGAATGATTCTTGCTATTTAAATTTCATAGCCAAGATGTTAAGGTGCTGTCACGGTTAGACAGGCTTCCAAAGATAGCGAATCTAAATTTCAGTAGAAAATTTATTCTTTAATGTTTAAGGAATAGTGACCAAGAAGAAGTTTAAGAATAGGAAAAAAAAAATCTAAGAAATGAGAAAATAAACCTAACAAAATTTCTTTTTAATATTCCTTATCCATTCATTATGTAGGCAATCATGGCTCTCTACAAATTCCTTTTATTATACATGAATTGCTATTAAATCTCAGGAAACATAGTGGAGTGGTATCTTGTTGAATTTAGGGTGGTAGTTCTTTTAGATTGTTTGTCATCCAGGGCTAGAGAGACAGTTTACCCTGGTATTTATTCTGCAGTTGGAGTGCAGAGATGGAATCAAACATTTCCCAAGATTATTAGTGCAAAAGCGATTGCAACAAAAACAAGGGCAGAATTTGGACATGGCTCACCAATTCCACTTGCCATATCCTTTACCACTAAGCTACACCCACATGTTCACAGAATCAATATAAATCAAACTTTTATTACCTGCACATGATTTTGAAACCTTGAAATTGTTTACTTTTGTAGGCATCTATTTTGAAAGTAATGATTGATATTTACTCAGCTTAACCTTGTCGGGCTGCCGTGTGACACACAATGAGAGACAAACAAATAATTTTGAAAGATCTGTGCAAGGCTTTCTTGAAAGACTATAATTGTTGTAGAGCAAATAAGACACCCTTGGTAACACAAATGATCTTAGACAAGACACCTTAAATAAAGAAGCCAGAGTTCAGTGTCAGAATGCTGATAGAGTGTTCTTTAGAGTTAGAGACATCTATCTAAACTTATTTATAAATGGAACTTTGCCTGTGTGTTTATCTGTGTGTGTGTGTGTCTGTTACCTATAGACTCCAAAATGGCTGAACCGATTTTCTTGAAAATTTACACAGTTGTACTATAAGCATATGCGATTGTTCTTAGCTAGGTTTTGTGTCGAGGTACCCCCGATAAATATCAAAAATCGATAATCGAAAAAATCGGGTTATAGAAGGAGTGGTCCGATTTTAATCAAATTTGATACACTCATAGACAAAGACATAAGAAACGATATTCAGAAGTTTCAAGGTTGCAGCTCTTACAATAGTGCAGAAAATCGATAATATATATATATAAAAAACGCAAGATGTTTGTGTGTGTGTGTCTGTTTATCTGTCTGTATGTTCTTTATTCAAATCTACAATTTTTATCCGATTCTCACCAAATTTCACACAAATATTCTTCAGGCTGAGTCTGAGCTCCAGGACCATGGATTAGTTTTAAAGCTTTCATTACACCTGAGCAACACTGCGCTATATTGCTAGTAAATAAATAATAGTAAATTTGACTTACATCCACTCATTTTTCTTTCTATCTACAGTTTCGCTTTGACTGGAAACAACTATTGCTTTTTAGTCTTTCATGCCAACGTCCAAAGTGTCTGAGCTGCAGGACCATGGATTAGTTTTAAAGCTTTCATTACACCCAAGCAACGCCAGGCTATACTGCTAGTAATATTATAACTGTTAGTAGCAATTTTTGACAGTGGTAACAAGGAATAAAACCTTTTATGGAGGAGGAAAAAATACCTTTTTTGTTGCAGCACATATAATAACAGTGATGATGTGAAATTAAAACCCATTTCCTTTGCCATGTTTAAAGAAAAAAAAAAAACACAGATATTCTTAAATATGAAAGAATTATTAACCCAAGTGGTAAAAATATGACAGCAGCAATAGTAACAACAGCAGCTATTGGACCTCCTGAAACAACAACAAAAGTTAATTGAAACAATTCAGAAGAAAATGGAAAATTTGCCAATTTATATTTCTTCCAATGTGATGACAAACGCCATATCTGAAGTCACATTTGATTCAGATGATGGAATTACCTTTTCTGCTTATTTTAGAAGATACGAGCAAATTTACAGAGAAGAATGCAGTGACTGGGAAGATGAGAAAAAACAAGTTTTTGTTTAGAATGTTAGCACCAGTAAAAAAATAAAATTGTGTACTACTGAAAAAAAAAAACAGGAGAAATTTGTTTTGAATAAACAATAAATATTCTGACTAAAATTTCTTGTGAGAAAAGCTCATCATTCTATACTTGTTGGAAATGTATCAATTTAATGAAAAAGAAGGCAAAGATTTTGTCATATAATCTGGAATTGTTAACAAAGAATGGGAAAGATTTAGATTAAATAAACTGACCCCAGATATGTTTAAAGGATAAATTTTCATATGGGCAAGAGTTCTAACAGAACATAAAAGAAATAATAAAGTTACATTTCAAGAAAAATTTGGTTGAATATCAGAGAATTCTAAACCTTTAAATGTAAATTGAGGCAAAAGAATGTGCATACGTACATGCAAACGAAAAAATAGAGTAAAAGAAAAAATCATGTTTCAGATGTTGAAGGTTACATCTTAGAGACGAATATCTCTTTAAGAATTTAATGTGCTACAAGGGAGGAAAAGTAGGGTATAAAAAGTTACAATCTAAAACTAAAGCAAAAGGAAAAATCCTCACAAAAATGATGTCACACGTGTTGAAATGAAAAAAGAATTACAGAACACCAAAGAAAATTTGTGGATGTAAAAAAGCAACTAGAAGCTGGTAGTGAAATCACAATAACTTAATAAAGCCATACGGAAAGAAAATGGAAAGCCTATATTAAAAAGGACTTTGAAAATCACATGTGGCGTGTCGGGTGAGAAATTATTTGTCATTGGTGAACTTACTTGCAATGTTTCATTCCATAACAATTGTGTAAAAGTTAAAGGCTTACGTTTTAATAAATACTAAAAACTTATTCGGTACTGACTGAATGGAATTATTTGACTTATAAGATTTATCTATAAATATTTATTACAAAAATATAAACGGACAAATGACCAGTTGAAAAAAATCAACGTGAAAATTTAAAGAAAGAATTGAAAAAATGTTTTCCAGATGTTCTGTCAGATGAGTTCAAAAATCAAAACAAATTTCAAGAGAAAAAAGGGACTGACATCAGAGAGAGTGTTCATTAGAGTACCACTGGAGTCAGCCAAGACATATATTATAACCATTAATAGTAAGTTATAAAAATAATATTAGTGTACTAATATCACATAGCAATAGAATTATTGTTACTTCAAAGAAATCTAGATGTTAAAAGCTTAAGTGGGGGATAATGAAGCTTTAGAGAGAGATTATAAAATGTGTAAGGTCAGTTTTTAAAAGAGAACATTTTTGAATGAAGTTCATGGCAACTTACATTTTTTTTATTATAAGTCAATCTTTGCTTTTTACAATAATTTAAATTCTCATTTTGCCAGGGAGTCAGGGGAAAGAAGATGGATGCATACACCCCCACTAAAAAACAAACATTTATCTTTTGAATATTTTTTTAGGCTAATGAGAATCAGAATAGAATCATCTGGCTTTAAATAACAAAAAAAGAAAAAAGAAATTGGGACAAGAGAAAAAGTCTAGTCAAGCAAAGAAGAAAGGCTCTTTTGTAAAGTAGGGCCCAAATAACAGCAGATACATCGTTTAGAATAAAAGATCTTGCTTCGATAAAATAACATCCAACAATGCATTTTCTCATAAAAATCTTTTAGTAATTCTTTTCTTAAAAACAAATCCCAGTAAGTAAAGACTATATACAAAAATGATAGTCAGTCAGTTAAGTGCCATGCGCGATACACGCTTGGGCGATCATGTCTCGAAAGAGACATGACTGATTGGGCAGAACATTATCCCGTTGTAGGTTGCCATTGCTTTCTGCGGTAGACTGGTTGCCGACCAAGGCTATAGAACCCAATCTGTCCTATTATTTAACCCATAACTGGAGGGAAGAGATGGATTAATACCTTTCCCAAGGATATTTGCGCGTAAGTGAAGGCAATGAATTCAGCTGGAATTCGAACTCGGTTCCCCGATTTCTCGTTCCTAGCCGATATCCACTGTGCCACAACAATCTCATTGCTTACACACAAAGAAAAGAATGGTACAAATGCTACCTTCAAAATATGCTAAAAGTGTAACCTTTATGATTAAACAAAAATTTACTATGACGTCAAAGGAAAAGACAAAACAAGGTTAAGAATGATCAATTATAGTTTTAAGAAATTATTATTGGTCCTTTTTTTCTGAAAATTACTAGGTTGTTTTTCAGCATAAAATCAGCAAACAGCAAAAAAAAAAAATTATTTTTATTCTATTTATTTAAAAAAAAACCCTGTCTCTTTATTGTATAAAATAATTTGCTTTATGAGTGAGGTAATTAATGAAGGGGTATTTATAAAAAAATGAAGGGGTATTTATAAAAAAATGAAGGGGTATTTATAAAAAAAAAACAAAATAATATAAGTTGAATAAAAATAGATTTATAGATTGAAAAATACAACAAAATGTAAACCAAATTTACTGAAAATTTTACTGAAATTTTACTGAAATTTACTGAAAATTTACTGAAAACCAAAGTTACTTAAAAGTATTACAAAAATGTTTTGATATTTGTGTTTATGCCTTGAAAAGAAAGTGACAATTAACTACAATTGAAATTAATAGTTTTTCATTTGTCTATGATTATAAAAATTCATTTTGAGAAATTTAAAACTCAGAGAAAAGTATAGAAAAAAAGCGACATTTCAAATGGGAAGTATCAGTTATAAACTTTTTGATAAAAGTTTCAACACTAAGAGTTTTGTAGTATTTACATTATTCAAACTATTGTCCTCAGCTTTGTTACAATTTGTATGACGTTTCGGCTATTATACGATCCAGACTTCTTCAGGTGCAAGAAATTTTGAAATGTCATACAAATAGCAACAAAGATGAAGACAATAGTTCATATAATGTAAATACTGTAAATACTACCTCATCTCAGAAATATATACAAATAGCATGATCTGTTTTCAAATGTTGTACAAACTATTGTCCATTTTATTATAGTACGCTTTTGAAAGACTTTACAACAATTATTTATTAATAGAATGGCAAGATTTCAATACCCATTCACACTTGAGCAATTCATAGGTATTTCATCCTTCCACACAGTGTCATTTCATGCTCTCCTCTCTACCATACATTAAGACAATTCTTTATGCATTTTATTATTGAATGTTTTGTTGATGCTCACATCTAGAAAGTAAAGCCACCAGGAATTACAGCTCACGTTGAGTTCATTTTTCTTGCTAGTTTTTTAGCATTGTCTTTCTGGTGTGCACTGAAATGCTTTCATACTAGCAATGCATTTTTTTCGTAACAGGCCATCTGACCGAGCGGACCTCACCTTTTCCGATCCACACTTTAACACCCACTTCATCCATTCAGCCTTTGCACTACACAATAACATGAATTCCATTTGGCAATTTTTCTTTGAGTAATGTTTTCCTTTTGAAAATCAACAACAGTGGTAGTTTGGTGCCATCAGTGCAACAAGTTAAAACCGCAGTGCAGTGAGTTTTTTCATGGCCAGTGGTTTTAATAGTCACAGTATTGGTAGCTTTCCCATCTTTGCTTTTATTAAAAGGTATGTCAAAGGTTAAAGGGACCTTATCCATATTCCTGATCTGGTTAAGTTTGAATGAATTCTTCCTTCCAGCATTAATAATAAATTCAGGGAAAGTCAGTATTTTCCGTTCATGGTCGAATGATTTTTTTCGGTCGGCGGTGGTTCAAAGTATCTTTCTGCTGCACTGTTATCATATTCTTTGGTCTATTGTACAGCATACTTTAGGATAAGTAAACTGTTTTGATGAACTTACCATAGGTAATAAATTCCAGGAACAGAAAACAGTTGTGATGTGTGTGACAGCCTGGTGGTAGCTGATACGTTTGTCTTGGAAGATGCTCATGACTTTTCAGGGTGATTTTTTTAGGAAAAAAAAGTGCATCTTGTAAGCTGAAAAATACAGTATTCATATGCAGACACATTCTAAATACAAATATATATATTTTTTTATTTTAAATGTTATTTTTAGTGGACATCCATGTTTGAAATAGATACCTTGTTTTTTATTTATTTATTTATTTTTTTTAAACAGCATTATATCTTTTGGTCTGCAGACTTAAAAACAACAACAACAACAAAAAAAGAACTTGATAATGAAAATGTGCTCTCCATCAGGGTGTGAACCTTTATCCCTGTTTTTAGAAAAAAAAAACTACCATCTGATCTGCTTTAAACAATCTGGCCACAAAAAGCAACACAACTCAGTAAGGTTCTATTTTCTTCCCATGTTCATTATTCTTAAGTGTAAAGAACAACAGATATCATGCAATAAAAAAAAAAAAAGAAAAAAGTTTAAAAAATGTCAAATCTAAATCTAAACTTATTTATAAATGGAACTTTGTCTCTCTGTGTGTGAGTGTCCGTTACCTATAGACTCTGAAACAGCTGAACCAATTTTCTTGAAAATTTACACAGTTGTACTATAAGCATCTGTGAGTGTTCTTAGCTAGGTTTTGTGTTGAGGTACCCCTGATAAATATTGAAAATCCATAATCGAAAAATCGGGTTATAGAAGGATTGTTCCGATTTTAATTAAATTTGATACACTCATAGACAAAGGCATAAGAAACGATATTCAGAAGTTTCAAGGTTGCAGTTCTTACAATAGTGCAGAAAATCAAGAATATATATATATATATATATATATATATATAAAAGGCAAGATGTTTGTGTGTGTCTGTTTATCTGCCTGTATGTCTGTATTTTTTCAGCCCTTTTATTTTAGTTTTTGCTTCGAGTTTGGCTCTAAGTAGGTATAATTGTAGTTCTTAGTCTCAATCATGATACCATTTACTCAGAGGACTTATTTAGCCTTCAAAATTCAGTTTATGACAAAAAAAATTTATTTGATATCGATACCAGGAAATCAAATTTTGACTTACATCCATTCATTTTTCTTTCAGTTTACGGTTTCGCTTTAACTGGAAACAACTACTGCTTTTTAGTCTTTCGTGCCAACGTCCAAAGAGTCTGAGCTCCAGGACCATGGATTAGTTTTAAAGCTTTCATTATACCCAAGCAACGCCGGGCTATATTGCTAGTTAAAAATAAATCCAATTATTCTTTAGAAATTGCTTTGTTTACATTTCTGATATAAAACTGAGTAGATATTAGGTTTTGAGAATAACTTTTGAGGATTTAAAATAAAATACTTTCCTGTTTATTCTTGTGCGTTTATATTCTTCTCGACCTTTCATTATTTTGTATCTAAGCCTAAAAGTCAGTCTAAAAAGGTCAATGTCTGAATAAAAATTACTTTTGATTCGTGATAGATAATCAACTTTTGATTAGGTTCATGGTCACGATAATGACAAGGAGTATGTATTACATGTTTTGAGACGGCAATCTTAACACGAAATCAATTAAAGACAATCAAGGAATCTCACATCTCAACAACCAAATCAGGCATGGAATTCTTTTACAAATAAAGAATTGAAAAAAAAAAACTAACAGTTGGAGAATAATCCAAGTTTTCTAATCATGTCTAGATAAGAAATCTTTAAAAAGTTACATTTACATTTAAATGTTTTCTTTTTAAATTAAAAAAGAAGTTAGAGTCAATTATGACAGCTCTAACATTTTAAAGGTTCAAGGGCAAATTTATCTTATGAATTAAGTTAAACTTAACTTGGGAGGTGGCTTAATGATTGTTATGGGGAAACACACCTATTTCTCAGATAATAGACTCTCTCTCTTAAATTAATAAGAGTTAACAGGAAGTTCTAGGAGTTCTTGGGAAGTTCATAGCATTTCTTTCGAGTTCTTTTGGAGTTCAGTAGAACTACTAGGCAGTTGATATTAGTTGGCAGTTAGCCGAATACTAGGGAGTCAGCTTTCAGTGGAAGATTACCAAGTTCCAAACATTTCGGGTGCATTAAGACGATTAGCAACCTTGCTGATTATAAACTTCAGTGTGAAAACTTGTTGATTATAAACTTCAGTGTGAAAACATAGCATGATTATAAACTTCAGTGTGAAAACATAGCATGATTATAAACTTCAGTGTGAAAACATAGCATGATTATAAACTTCAGTGTGAAAACATAGCATGATTATAAATAGTGTGAAAACATAGCATGATTATAAACTTCAGTGTGAAAACATAGCATGATTATAAACTTCAGTGTGAAAACATAGCATGATTATAAACTTCAGTGTGAAAACATAGCATGATTATAAACTTCAGTGTGAAAACATAATATGATTATAAACTTCAGTGTGAAAACATAGCATGATTATAAACTTCAGTGTGAAAACATATAAGATTATAAACTTCAGTGTGAAAACATAGTACGATTCATAAAATCCAGGTGAAAACATCAGCATGATTATAAACTTCAGTGTGAAAACATAGCATGATTATAAACTTCAGTGTGAAAACATAGTACATGATTATAAACTTCAGTGTGAAAACATAGCATGATTATAAACTTCAGTGAAAACATAGCATGATTATAAACTTCAGTGTGAAAACATAGCATGATTATAAACTTCAGTGTTGAAAACATAGCATGATTATAAACTTCAGTGTGAAAACATAGCATGATTATAAACTTCAGTGTGAAATGATTAATGGAAAAGAAAATGGTATTGACAAATCAGAGTTTTAAGCAATTCTTCTTTTCTCGGTGCCATGTCTCTTCAATATATGGTGATTATAGCTCGCCATTTCTTTCTATCATTTTTAGATCTTAGTAACATTTGTCTTTTTCATAAATTCTCTGAGACTCTCTTTTGCCATCCAGTTACACAAGCCCATTAGGTAGGCTATTTGCTGCTGTCTTCTGTTGCTCCTGTCTGCAATATGTCCTGTGAGTGTCAGATTCTCCAAACAACCTTTCCACATTGTCATAATATCAATGCCTTTTTCTGATTCTATGTATTTCCAATTTCAAATTGTTAATCTCACAGATATAGTTCATGACATTCTCAGTATCCTTCTGTAGAATCATATTTCTGTTGCCTGAAGGTTTCTCGTCATCTGTGAAAAGACCGTCCAACATTCACTGCCATAGAGAAGGACCAATATTACATAAAAGTTGCATACTCTTTTCTTTGTTACTAATGTAATTTTCCTGTTTCTTAATACTTTTCTTGGCTTTTGGAAGGAATCTTTTCCTATTCCAATGCTCCTTCAGATTTCCCTGCTGCATTTCTGTTAAATCACTTTCTGAATATTTAGATCTTTCATACTTGCTTAATTTAAATTCCCACTTCTGATATATATATATATATACACACACTCCAGTATTGAATTCACTTCTTTTGGTGACTGGTGTGTGTGTATACACTGCTTATATGCAATATGTTAAAATTTCCCTTCTCTGATTCCAAGTGCCTATGGCTTAGGGTGTAGCGACTCAGACTGATATTAAATCGTTCTAGTTTCAATCAAGTGGATGTGTCTAGCCACACTGATGAGCTTTGATACAGTGAAACAGGATTATATGTGAATGACCAATATATATATATGTATATTATGGACTCTCCCGTTGATTTCGACGTATGAGCGTCTAACTTAGTTAGACTACCACACAAAGAATTGTTTAAAGTGGTGAAGGCTTGTGTAGCACCATCCACACTTTTATATATATATAAATACACAACAGTTGTTATTATAATAGAGAGGATGGGTGGTTGAGAGTGAGCGCAATTGAACAAAACCATCAGCAGAACCTCTCCATGGGTCAGAAACCATGAAGCCTAAGTAGGGCCAAGGCACCAAGACAAGTTCACATGAATGAGAGGACTAAAAAAACGACTAGGGAAGAGAGGGTTCAAGGCTGTTTAGAGACAGAAACACTAGCACATACTAAGATGCGATGGCAATCTAGCTAACCCCTGAAGGAATACATTTCTACCTTCATCGATTTTACAGGGTGTTAAATGTTTTGAAGACTTCTATGAACAGAAAAAGAAGGAAACACGAGATTGTTAGCGTAGGGCAGAAAATTTAAAAACAGTAATGGATTTAGCTGTTTAAGGGGTTGCTGTGGGGAAAATTCCTTGAGGATGACGGAAGTGCCATTGTAATAAATTACAGTGTTTTAAGAGTTCTTCCATTAATAGAAAAGAGAAATAAAGCAGATATAAAAAAAAAAGAAAGAATTTTACCTTCTTCAGCAGAGAAGAAAAAAGTAGCATTCTAAGAGATTCAGTAGCAGTCGATGCCCGTTAAACCATCACAAGTGCATTTATCTAAACTTATTTATAAATGGAACTTTGTCTGTGTGTGTGTATGTATGTGTGTGTCTCTATCTGTGTGTGTCTGTTACCTATAGACTCTGAAATGGCTGAACCGATTTTCTTGAAAATTTACACAGTTGTACTATAAGTGTCTGTGAGTGTTCTTAGCTAGGTTTCATGTCGAGGTACCCTTGATAAATATCGAAAATTGATAATCGAAAAAATCAGGTTATAGAAGGAGTGGTCCGATTTTAATCAAATTTCATACACTCATAGACAAAGACATAAGAAACAATATTCAGAAGTTTCAAGGTTGCAGTTCTTACAATAGTGCAGAAAATCAAGAATATATATATATATATATATATATATATATAAAAGGCAAGATGTTTGTGTGTGTCTGTTTATCTGCCTGTATGTCTGTATTTTTTTCAGCCCTTTTATTTTAGTTTTTGCTTTGGGTTTGGCTCTAAGTAGGTATAATTGTAGTTCTTAGTCTCAGCCATGATACCATTTACTCAGAGGTCTTATTAAGCCTTCAAAATTCAGTTTACGATGAAAAAAACTTATTTGATATCGATACCAGGAAATCAAAATTTGACTTACATCTATTCATTTTTCTTTCAGTCTACGGTTTTGCTTTAACTGGAACCAACTGTTGCTTTTTAGTCTTTCGTGCCAACGTCCAAAGAGTCTGAGCTCCAGGACCATGGATTTGTTTTAAAGCTTTCATTACAGCCGAGCAATGCTGTGCTATACTGCTAGTAGTGTATAAATATGAAGTCAAGAAGTTTATCTTTAAAATATTTATTGATGTTTTTGAAAGAATACTGATGCAAAATTTTAGAGTCAGAAATTCACTTCAGTGGATAAAAAGTGCCATTTTGGAAACCCTACACACTGCCAACACAGAGAATGTTTTTAATAACCCACTTTTAGTGAATGTCTGTTTTGGTACAAGAAGGTTAAAGGTCATTTAATGTTTTGGTTTTGAGTACTTCCCCACCCCTTACTTGTCAATACCAGGAATGTTAATGTTATCAGTTAAAATAGGGAAATTTAATTTCATCTCAATAATTTTAGAAATGTTATCATTTAAATGGATGTGTATTGAGTACAAGTGACATCAGTTCTACAATTGTTTGTGGCTTTATGTAAAAAAAATACATTTGCAACTTGTTTTACATCATTTGACCACAGCCGTGTTTGAATATATTAAGTCCAACATTGAGTGAATCTCGGCAGCTTTCAAGCTTCACCGCTAATTCAGTTCTCAACCAAATTTCTAACAGTTTACAGAGTTAGATAGGACACCTTAGCTACATTTTAATAATGAATTTTTGAATTTTGGTTCAGGAGAAAAAAGTTACATCAAAATATGTGAAATCTGAAAAAGGAGATTAACTATATAAGTATATAAGCAAGTGACTAACACATCTAATAAATCTTATTCATTTATAACATTTTTTCTGTTTAATATTTTTGCATGTGGTTTTAACATTTAAATTCTGATGATATATTTCATCATCTTTGTCAATCAAACTTTGTTTATCACTTATTTTAGCAGAACTGATTATTAGAATTAATTATAGTTTTAATTTTTTTATTGTTTTTTTTAATCAATTGTATATAAATATTTTTGAATGCGGTTTTCAGCATTAAATTTATATTAAATTAATAGCAATACCTGGAAAAATCATGGATTACATGGAAAAATGCTGCATGAAAAGTCATATTCTTAAGATTATATTAAACCTGGAAAAGAACAGGACAAGTTATTAAACCTGGAAAAGTAAAGGACAAGAGATTCTAGTGAAGTAAAGAATGAGAAATTTCTTACTTAAAATATTACAGCTAAAAATAAAACTTAAATGCAAAATTTTAAGTAAGAAATTTCTTATTTTTTACTTCCCTAGAATATCTTGTCCTTTACTTTTCCAGGTTTCATATAATCTCAAGAATATTACTGTGCATTTTTTCATGTAATTAATTAGTTAATTAACAACTGTTAGATGGTCACAAACTTTGATAATATTTCAAAATCAAGATATTGTTAAATTTCAAATGCATTTTAAAATATCTTCACGGATAGCAAAATACATTGCTTTTAATGTGCAAACAGTACTACGTACTTACTGGAGTGGTATAAGAAACTGACAGATGTTATATATGAATTTGACAGATGTTATATATGAATCTGACTTGAGGTGACAGATGTTATATATGTTAAGCATTAATGTTAAGAAAGTGGGAGTATCAATAAGAGTATACTTGCAATAGGCAAAACTTCAAGTTCTGGTTGATGATGATAGAATGTTAATAGTTTGGTTATTGCAGTGCTGGATATTACAAGCTGATCATTCCCCCATTGATTTGTTAGAGCAAAATCAGAAGAGAGATCAGCTGCCAGGCTCTGGTTATCTAGAATTTTGGTGGTGCATCAATATAGCGTTGTATCATTTGAAATGGCTCATAAATTTTAATGCTTCCAAAATGAAGCTGCTATCTAATAACCACCACAGACAATCGTTCCTCCTGCCCATTAAAATGGATCAGGCTTCCATAGCTAATCCATAGCTAAATCCACTGCTAAGAAAGACGGTTCTCTGTGTAGGGCCAGGAAGTTTTTCTCATCCCAAACAATCCTGCACATATACAAGTCTACCATCCGCCTTTGCATTGAGTATTGCTGCCATATCTGGTCTGGTGCTCCTGCTATCCATTTAGGTGTCCACGACCAAATCCAACGGAGAATCTGTAATGTGATCGATCTCAACTTGACATCTAGGATACAGTCGCTTTCTCACCGATGCAGGGTGGCTTCCCTGTGTCTCTTCTACAAATACTTTCATGGCTTCTTCTCCGATGAACTTAGCTCACTGGTACCCCCTATATACGAATTTCCTTGAGCCACAAGATTAGCAACTAGGTCCCACCCTTTTGCTGTGAAACCAATAAATTGTAAATGCAAATTCTACTCCAGCAGCTTCTTTTCTCAAACTTCCCGCCTGTGGAATTCTCTTCCGCATACTTGCTTTCCTGACAATTACAATCTCCAAGAATTTAAATGTAAAGTCAATAGTCATCTCCTGTCTCAGTAACTTACATCCTCTCTCTCATGCATTTCTACATCCACCCCCCACTCTTATCAGTACTCTTTTCCCTCTCCTACTCTCTTCCTGACACCCCCTGCAACCTCTCACTCCTCATAACGTTCCTCCTATGTAACCCCCTGCACACCAGTAGCAGTAAAATGCCTTGCTTGGGGTGACATGAACATAAAAAAAAAAGAAAACAAGTAGCTCGGGATTTTTGTGAGTTTCTGCACTTGGATTGATAAGCTGATAACAATTGATCTTGTGAAAAGAAAATTTAACCTCTGGAAAATTGGATCACAGAACTCCGCACAATGGTAGAGGACAGTGGTTGGCAACCCTCAGCCCAGAATCTTGTCCGGCACTCTACCTTACTCTGGATAAGATATAAATATAGGTAAACCAAACCAAAGTGACAGTTGATAGTTTGAATATATTGCGTCGAAATAAAAAAAAATTATTTATTTTTACCTGGAGAAGGTGTTTTACTTTATTTTTCATTTGTAAGGATCACCAAAATTAGCATACGGCCTCACTTTCACTTTTTCTGTGAAATTGCTTTTGTGGTGGGCACTTTTAAATGAATATAAAATAGTGTTTTCGACATATTTTAAGGGATTTTTTTTTCAATACTGATTTATGAAACATTTATTTTAGGATGGATTATTTTTTTAACAAAATTCACGTTGTTTTTTTATCATGCTTTAGAAACTTGTTTTTTATCGGATTGAGAAAGAGATGAAATACTTTCTGCAACTTCAAAATTATTCGCTTCCTGGTGATAGTAGTTTGTTTTATTCCTATAGTAAAATGAAGATTTATTTGTTAAATGTGTTTGTATTTTCTCTTTTTCTTTTTTTTTTTTGTTATTCCTGTAGTAAAATAAGTGATATTGTTTAAATACAATTAAATTATATTGAATCCTTGCTTTCTTCAAACACATAGAAAATTTATTCACATATTTATTAACATGGTTCTTCTCCATGACCCTGTGGCCATAGCTTTTTGGTCCTCTTCCATGATTCTACATAGCTTTTTGGTCCTCACTCTCCAAAAGGTTGGTATAGAAGATGGTAAACCTGAGGTTTACTTTTGTTTTTTGTGTGGTTAGGTTGTTCTTGTTTGTTTTTTTTTTGTTTTGTTTCATTTTGTTTTGGTCATGATTAAATATCAAGTATTAAAACAGGTGAAAACAGGGCAGTGAAAGAGTCAAACCCACAGCTTGTGTGTGCATCAACAACCTGGATTGAATTGTCTGGAAGTACAGTCTTAAGTATATACTTCATTAAAGCTTTGGGAATCCTCACTAGAGATGACTACATAGTCCTGATACCATTCACAAAACAACAGCACAATAGTCCTGATATTATAGACCTGCTGATGTTCAGATCCTTATCAGATAGATAACCAAGAAAGTATTTACCTCCAGCACTCTTAATGAAGAGACAAATAGTTCAGGAATGAAGATACAGTTGTGAAATCCTGAGTCCACGTGTTGTCCAAGTTAAAATTATAGCATTTCAAGAAAATGACAGGATGAAATTAATAAAAAAAAACCAAAAAAACTCTTTTCTATTTTAACTGATAAACTTAGCATTCTTGAGAATGACAAGAAATGGTCAAAAATACTTAAGCAAAAACATTATGAACTTTTAACAATTTCTCCATAAATCTCATCTGGATATGTGGCAACTTATTCAAATTGGAAAATGTAATAAAAATAAAACAGGCAGACATTATTAGTTGAATTCAATCAAATATGTTTGAAAGAATAAAATAAACATTAGTTTTCTTAAAAATTAAACAAACAGCCATTTTAATATAAACAAAAACAAAAAAAATCTAATCTATTCATATTAAGTCTTGCAAGCCATCCCTCCGTAAGCAGTAGCAATGATTGTTAAACTTAAATTTAGTTAGCCTTTAACTGTTATATATTTATTATATAACATCTGGTGTTTCTTTTGTTCACTGTACACACGTCTCATCCTCAACCAAGCTCTGATATGTGAGGATAAATAAACTGTTTAAGATTCTTTTTTCTAAATTGTATTTTGTATTTCAATTTTAGCAATTTAGAGAATATCATTTTTTTGTTACCCTCTTGTCATTTTAATATGTCCATTTTTATCACTCTTATTAAATTTTGTAGTCTTGCAAAAGTATTTAAAAATGTTCTGCTGAAACCAGAAACATTAATTATAAAAAAAATGAAAGAGGCTTTAAAAACATAATTTATGAGTAAACATCACTTAATGATCAGAATAAAAACAAGCTTATTTATAATTTTTCCTTGTAAAAGATTGCTTTTCTAACATCAATAGTCAGTCAGTTAAGTGCCATATGTGATACACGCTTGGGCAATCATGTCTCGAAAGATACATGACTGACTGGGCAGAATATTATCCTGCAGTAGGTTGCCATTGCTTTCTGTGGTAGACTGGTTGCCAACCAAGGCTATAGAACCCAACCTGTCCTGTTATTTAACCCATAACTGGAAGGAAGAGACAGGTTAATACCTTTCCCAAGGGTATTTGCGCATAGATGAATGCAATGAATTCAGCTGGGATTTTTTTTTTTTATAAGCGTTTCACCCTGAGCAAGTCATGTCACTGCCACTACTGCACAGGGGGCTACATAGAGTGGAAAAAGGATGGTTAAATATAGGAAATGTCAGAGGGTGGGTGATAGGCGGGTAAGGATACCAAGAATGAGGGTTGGGTAAATGAGAGTGTTCTGAGAATAATTGGGAGTTAGTGTGATAGGAGGTGTCTATTGACCCTACATTTAAACACCTGGAGATTGTAGCTGTCAGGAAAGTAGACTTGTGGAAGGGAGTTCCACAGGCGGGAAGCGCGAGAAAAGAAGCTATTGGAGTAGAATTTATGGTTACATCTTATCTGTTTCGAACTCGGCTCCCTGATTTTTCGTTCCGAGCCGATATCCAATTCACCACAACGCAGATAACCAAAAAAACAAAAAAAAAACAAAATGCATTAACTTTTGAAATTCGTCACACAATCGCTACACATTCTCATAGTTTATATTGTCACATAATGCAATTTATGCAGATATATATCATCACAAGTAACCAAAATACAACTATTAAAAACATAGGAAACAGTAGATAATACTAAAATACTATACAGCATTCACTGTAAAGAAGTGTGTAAAATATTCAAGGCTATTTTTAAAAAAGAGAAATGGCCAACATTAAGCACAATTCTTGGCAAAGGAAGGCATTTTAAAATCCATATAAAATATTTCACATCATATCCGTTCTCTGGTGCTTCCAAACTCTGTGAAATTTTTATCAATATAACTATTTATATGATACAGATATATTTAAATTTAAAATGTACTGTTCCTAAAAATGCCAGGATGAAGCTAACAAAACTTTCATCTCTGACACTGAAATTAACCTTCCTTATAAACCAAAGATGATCAAATAAATGAACTCAAACAAAACCATGAACTTTGGTCTAGATTCTCCGCAGAGATGGAGTATGGATATATAGAAAGTGTAGGGAGAAAAATCAATACCACAATTGTTAAGCGATTTTTCACAACTCCATGTGCAGGTTCCATATTTAACTGCTGGTGAGGGCTTATAAGAAGTCGGTGGGGAGGAAGGGGAGACCAGATATTCCAATCATTTTGCTTAAGAATAAGATTTTGGATTATAGCTCTCACCAAGTGTATGTAATGTTTTTAATTATTTTACTTTAAAAATTTGTCTGTATACTGATTTAGGTTCTAAATTTTGGTATTTGAAATAAAGTTTACTAAATTTAGTTTATGAGTTGTTTTGTGTTTTGATTTATGATATGCTTTTAGGCAGCTTAGTAGGATCTCTTCTTGTGGCGGTGACGGAAGAGAATTAATGTGCGCGTGTGAAAACAAACCAACAAACATGCACACATATGAACTTTCTGACCTGCTCATCCCTTATCTATATATACATGATACTTTGGCAATCAGAAAAAAACAAATGGATCTCGATATGTAAAGTCATAAGTTTATTTGCCTGAAGAGAGTCAATTTTAAACACACAACACGTAGTGACACAAATACCATTATGGAGACTTAATATATCATTCAAAAAGCAAGTAATAATTATAATAGCAACAATATGCCTACACTTTAAACACAACATTCATGGCTTCTTGCACTTTTCTCTTATCTATCTATCTATCTATCTATATATATATATATATATATATATATTTTCTTATTTTATTAAATTACTGTAATCCAAAATGGAAAAGTAGGAAGGTAAATTCCAAGAACCTGATCCTAATTAGTATTAAAAATTTTTAAAATTTTAATATTAAAAAATGATACAGGAGGAGAGCTCAATGTAATTAAAATTACAGAGCCAATACAAATTAAAATAAATTTTCAAAATTCAAAAATGTTGAATGAACATTTCAATATGAAATCCCTAAGAGAGATTTCACGTCTCCTCAGCATCTAAAAGTAAAAACCAAAAATAGACTGATTTTCAAAAATGTTTTTTGTGACGTATATTTCTCAAATCCTAACCTTTATTTATTTCTCTTTTTAATCTTATTTTTTTCATTTTGATTTCGACTGTTGCTGAGAAGACGTGAAATCTCTCTTAGGGATTTCATGTTGAAATGTTCATTCAACAATTTTGAATATTGAAAATTTATTTTGATTTATATATATATATAGTTTCAATCCCAGCCAGAAGCAAGTGGATGTGTCTAGCCACACTGATGAGCTGTGATACAGCGAAACAGGCTTTTATGTGGATGACTAATATATATATATATATAGAATAAGTAAAGAACAGGAAGGAAAAACTGTCTTTAACATGTTTCACTTGAACAAGCTTCTTCAGAGATTTTTTTTAAAGATGAATTATGTAAAAAATTTTAAAAATCTTTTAAATCTCTACGGAGACAATATGTTGATTGAGGTTTGATTTCATTGGTCAGATACATGTCACGTGTAATAAAGCAATGGATGAATATTTTAAATGTAGAGGAAAAACTTATGTCTGTTTAAGTGTGTGTGCCACGTGTAATAAAATACACTAGATGTTTATTATGAATGTAAGTATATGTATACGAAAATAATGCGTATCTTAATTTAGGTTTAGTTGAAATATGCTTGACACGCATTATTTTAAGATGTCAGGTTAAAAATTCAAAAACGTTTATTAAGTACGACAGGCATAAAGACCAAACCTTAAGATGAACAACATTGTCATAATAATTCTTCATTTAAAAATATTAATCAATATTTCCAGATTTTTCAGAAAGAATAATGAACTCTTCACAATGACGATTTTTTTAGTCTTTTTCTTGCAGACTGTCAAGTTGAGCCTATGAAAAATATCCTTTGATGAATGGTAAATTAATAGGACAAAATTACAATCTCCTTTCAATAAAATGTATGGGTTATTGAAGAAAAAAAAAACAAAAAAAAATGTTCTCAGTATAATAATACATTGAAGGTTTAATTTTTTTTTATTTGAACAAAAATCAATCGATATGTCTTCTCTAAATTCTGAATCTTGAATTTTTTCAGTTTAATTTTAAATGCTGAGAAGAAAATCTTAGAATTTGCAAAGATTGAAAATTGTTTTTATTTTGAACAAAATCACTAACTTATTTGAAATATAAAAAGGCATAAGATTATTTATGATCTCAACTGGTCAGTGTTAAAGTAGAAAAATCAATGACTAAACAAAATAGTGATAAAGAAAGGAAAGGTGAGGTGCCTGATGACAAAGAGGGTGAAGAAATGAGAGAGGGAGAGAGAGAAAGAAAGAAGGGGTGAAGGAACGAGAGAGAGAGAGAAGGAAAGAAAGGTCGACGGAATGAGAGAGAGAAGGAAAGAAAGGTTGACGGAACGAGAGAGAGAGAGAGAGAGAGAGAAGAAAGAAAGGCCGACGGAACGAGAGAGAGAGAGAGAGAGAGGGAAAGAAAGGCCGACGGAACGAGAGAGAGAGAGAGAAGGAAAGAAAGGCCAACGGAACGAGAGAGAGAGAGAGAGAGAGAAAGAAAGGAAAGGCCGACGGACGAGAGAGAGAGACGGAAAGAAAGGCCGACGAAACGAGAGAGAGAGAGAGAGAAGGAAAGAAAGGCCGACGGAACAAGAGAGAGAGAGAAAGAAAGAAAGGAAAGGAAAGAAAGGCCGACGGGACGAGAGAGAAAAAGAAAGAAAGGCTGACAGAACCATTATTCTGTTAAGATGTCCTGCAAAATGAATTGGATTAATGTTTGTTCCTGGTTTGGCATGATCAAAATTGGGTTTCTCTGATACGTATTGTCAGTGCAGCTTTTAAGTTATAGCACATGAAGTGTCAAATTAATGATTGGCTGCTTTGAAGATGGATTGATGTACGAACACATTGTATTACTTGTAAATCTGGCTTTTCTTCTTTTCTAGCTTTTGCAAATGATTTGTACGGAAGATTTTTTATTCGACTTTGTTGTTTTACCAACAAGCTTGACGACTCATTTTTGAATAACTTGAAATTGGGAAGCAATGCAGTTGAAGCGTAAACACTCCATTTGTTTTGTGACAATTTATGACAGCAAAGTAAACAAGATGACAAAATAAGCTGTGATCCAAATAGATTTCTCCTCAGACGTGCAATGTAAATTTTTTTTTGCCACAAAGCAATAACAACAATTCTTCTTCAGAAAATAGACGATCATGGCTCTCCACAATTCCCTCTCCTTTGTAGTACTTAGTAATTTTGTTAATCTGTCCTACACTCCATTTTGCCATCCATTCACACAAGCAGGAAGTTTATGAGCTGTTTGCCTCTACCTCTCTTGTCAGGGATGTGTGTTGTGGTGTAGTGGATATCGGCTTGGAACGAGAAATCGGGGAGCCGAGTTCAAATTCCAGTTGAATTCATTGCATTCACTTATGCCTCTCTTCCTTCCAGTTATGGGTCAAATAACAGGACAGATTGGGTTCTATAGCCTTGGCTGGCAACCAGTCTACCGCAGAAAGCAATGGCAACCTACTGCGGGATAATCTTCTGCCCAGTCAGTCATGTCTCTTTTGAAACATGATCACCCAAGGCGTGTATCACGTATGGCACTTAACTGACTGACAATAAAATAGTTGGAATCATGATTAAGGCTTCTACTGGTCATAAATTGGGGGATCGGTTTTCTATTGTTATGAAGTAATAAACTGATCCCCAACTAATTACTACTTAATAATATAATACATCTCCTTCCCCCTCTAGCTATGAGTCAAATAACAGGATAGATGAACTTCTGAATATTGTTTCTTATGCCTTTGTCTATGAGTGTATCAAGTTTGATTAAAATCGGACCACTCCTTCTATAACGTGATTTTTTCGATTATCGATTTTCGATATTTATCTGGGGTACCTCGACACAAAACCTAGCTAAGAACATTCGCAGATGCTTATAGTACAACTGTGTAAATTTTCAAGAAAATCGGTTCAGCCATTTCGAAATCTATAGGTAACGGGGACACACACACAAAGTTCCATTTATAAATAAGTTTAGATAATGCAGTAACATAGAATTAGAGTAGATTTGTAGTCAATGGCATTGAGATAAACATTATCCTAACACAGACTTGAATTTCCCACATACAATGAGACTGTTTTTTTTTCCAGTCATTCTGTTCATTTCTTTTGGAAAAGCATGATCTTTCATGCTATAAAATATAATTTCTTCATCCCACTTCCACCTCCCGCAACGCAAATAATGCTTGTATTTTGAATAAAGAAATTCCAAATTTTCATAAATCTAAAGAAATTCGAGCGAAGGAAGAAAAAAAAGACTTTAATATAAATTAAAATGAACACTTAGTTTTGGTAACACATTTTAGGTTTTTCTCAAAACCTTGTCAAGTTCTGACACTTTTTTCAAGACCAGGTTGTTTTCTTGTGCAGCATTTATGGTCTTCCTAAATTGTTTTAACTTAGATAATTTACAGTTTTTTCCTGATCAGAATTGAATAATGGAAGATTCTGAGTTTAAGTGTCGTGTTAAATTAAATTTTAGTGTAAACTATTTTGGAAAATTAAATTAAAAGAAAGTTAAACAGAAAGTATTAAAAAAGAAATTGTAAAATAAATAAAAACTAAAAAAGGAAAAAAAATAAATATTTAACTTAAGGGAAGGAGGACAGGGAAGGACGCCAAATCTATTTTCACACTCTTTTTTTTTCTTGACATCAAAGATTATGATAATAATCAGATTGCTTTACTCATTGTCTTTGTGAGTTAAGAACTGATGAGAACATTATCAGGTTAGAAGGAATTGGACCTTATCAGGTTAGAAGGAATTATTGTCAGGTTAGAAGGAATTATTATCAGGTTAGAAGGAATTATTATCAGGTTAGAAGGAATTATTATCAGGTTGAAGGAATTATTATCAGGTTAGAAGGAATTATTACTGGTTACAGGTTGGAATTATTATCAGGTTAGAAGGAATTATTATCAGGTTAGAAGGAATTATTATCAGGTTAGAAGGAATTATTATCAGGTTAGAAGGAATTATTATCAGGATTAACAGAAGGAATTATTATCATTGAAGGAATTATTATCAGGTTAGAAGGAATTATTATCAGGTTAGAAGGAATTGTTTTTAAAAACACAGATATTAACTCCCCACCCCCTACCAATCCCCAAAAATCTCAAATTAATTAGCAGATCTCAAGGAAATAACTAACACAAACTTCCAGAGTTATTGTTGTGTACAATTACAATAACAATTCTGAACTACTATGTAATCAGTCCTTTACTATGATACTGAATGTTGGACAATCTCCCTACAGATAGGGAAGAGACTTGAGTTAAAAGAAATGTGATTCTACAGAAGGATGCTGAGAATACAATGAACTGAACATGGTAATAAAAAAAATATACCTAAAATCAGAAAGAGATAGATTAAATTTTTATGGCACAATGAGGAAAGAAGGCTTAGGGAATTTAAACACTCACAGAACACACTGAAGAGGAAGAGAGGAAAGCAGTGAGCAACCTACCAAATGAGTTTGTGTAAATGAATGGAAGAGCAGGGATTGAAAGGGGCAGCAAAAAGTTAAATGTTATGAAGAGCTACAAAGGAGAGAAATTTGTGGAGAGCCATGATCCCACATCTCCTAAATGGACACTTAATAGAGAAGAAGACAATTGATCAAATGTAAGTGTAGGTATGGTGGAGTAATGAATTGCGGCTCGAATTGAGGAATTGGAGAGCTGAGTTTGAATTCCAGTCGAGTTCATTACATTCGCTTACTTTCTAATACCTTTGGGAAAGGCATGAATTTATCACTTCTCCCTGCAGCTAAGAGTAAATAACAGGACAGACTTGGTTTTTTAAGTCTTGGGTAGCAACACATGTAGGAGAAGGATAAAATTAAATTCAAAGAATAAAGACCTATTTTACAGACCAATGGTAACCCACACCACATTCTTCAGCCGATGTCCAAGATCTTGGCGGGGTCATATGAGGAAGAAAAATCACAGTCTGTTTTTTCTGTCCTGAGGCCCCACCCTCTGATGACTGAAGCAATCAAGGGACCACAACAACAAAAAAAAAAAAGTAAGTGAAATAATAAATTTCTTGAAAGAAAAAGTAAAGCTATGAGAATAGCTTTAGGAGAAAGATGATCAATTTGATTTTTTTTTTTATAATCATATCGCCCCAAGCAAGGCATTTTACGGCCACTGTTGTGCAGGGGGTTACATAGGAGGAAAGTTATGGGAAAGAGTGACAGATTATAGGGGGTGTCAAAACTGGCCAAATTTAAAAGTGGATAAATAAAAGGAAAAAACAGACCGATGTACTCTACTAATGCACAAAATAAAACATCAAGTACGCAAAATAAATAGTTGTCAGTCATTTATGATCAGTGAATAAAACCTCCATTTTTAGGATAGTATATAAACAGTTTTCCAGCAACTTAGATACAAATTTATTTTTAAATCCTGAAAAGGTCATCATTCATTTGCATAGACTGAATGATCTTGTGAAAATGTTGAATTAAAAACAAACAATAGCAGTAATTAAAATAAGAATTCTTCTTCTTCTATGTGCCCTGTCCTTTCAGGGCATAGACGACCATGGCTTTCCATATCTCTCTATCCCTGGTGGCGCTTAGCACACCTTATCCTGTTACACCATGCAACCCTCGTTCCATCATCCACCTGATTAGGTCCTGCAAATATGTTATCCGCTGCTTTCCTGTGTCTCTTTTTCCCTGTATCTAACCTGTTAGTATCGGGTTCTCCAAGCTCTCTTTCCTCATTGCATGTTCCACAAACTTTAGCTGTCTCTTCCTGATGCTCAGTATTAGTTTCCTTTTCATTTCCATAATTTCTAAAACCTCATCATTGCTCACATACTCAATCCATGATATTCGCAGCATCCTTCTGTAGAACCACATTTCAGTTGCTTCCAAGTTTTTCCTTCATCTTTGATGATATTGTCCAGCATTCATTGCCATATTGAAGAACTGACATCACATAGCAATCCAATACTCTTTTCTTTGTTTCTAGCAAAATTGTCCTGTTTCTTAATACTTTACTTTGGGTTTCTGTGTCACGCTTTCTGTCTTCTGTTATAACACTTCCCAGGTGGTGTCCCAAATAAACATGAATGCAATTTTAGTAAAAATGCTTTGGTAACTCAGATGATACTATGTGTGTTTAGTTTGAAGTTCAGATTCGAACAGCTAAAGGTATCATTGGATGTGTTCACTCCCTCCATTTATAAAAACTAAATCGTACTGTACAATGTATAAAAAGAAAGTTAACCCTGACCCTGACTGCAGAATGGTTGGTTGAAGCCAAAAATATGGTGCACTATCTTGGGGTGGGTAACTATTTTTGGTAGTTTGGTTTTGTTTTTACGAAAACTACAGGCACTACATGCAAGATGTGCATTGTGGTGCAGTGAATATTAACTCAGAATGACAAAATGGGGGGAGCTGATTTGAAATTCCAGTTGAATTTGTTGCATTCACTTATGCACAAATACCCGTGGGAAAGGTATTGAATCCATCTCTTCTCTCCAGTTATGGCTTAAATAATAGGACAGATTGGGTTCTATAGCCTTGGCTGGCAACCAGTCTACCACAGAAAGCAATGGCAACCTACTGCAGGATAATCTTCCTGCCGAGTTAGTCATGTCTCTTTTGAGACATGATCACCCAAAGTGTGTATCACATATGGCACTTAACTGACAGGCACCCACATACCAGAATGTGACTTCCTCAACTAATGGAGGCAAGCATTGCATCAAATTGTATGCTAAATCAAAACTGATGTCATTCAACATAGAGTACTCAATATTCCTTGTTTTGTTTTGCTTTTTTTTTTTTTTTTTTTTGGTAGCTGTTAACCAGCAGCACTACCCTGGCATAAATTGCTGGACCTCACCTGAACCATAGACATGTCTTTAAACTCTAGGAAACTTGTTGCAGGTGTTTTCTGCTGGAGTCTGCAAGGGCCACAAGTGAAATTGGAATCAGTCATGACAGGGTGTGACACATATAGGGGGGGGGGTCTTGCTGCAGACCATTTCCTATCCTTTTATGTTTGCTTTATTTTTTTGGTGATGTTTTGTTCCAAAAAAAATAATACAACCCCCACAACCATCAAACCCCAAACTGTTTTTCAGAACACTATGACTTTCAGCTGTTCTATTACTCCATCCCACACTCATAAGATTTAAATTTCATTGAGCATGTATCGGACATGTTGCCAATCTCAATAAATGTCCTCTAGCCAAACAACAACAACAAAAATGATCAGTTATGGACAGTCTTGAAACATACCTTGAAAAACAAGCAAAATGATTGCAACATTTCATTCAAATGATTCAGTGGCTTGACATCCTGTTTCAGAAATCCTGCATAAGATACAAAAGTCTTACGTAAAAAGCTGACATCTAACATAAATTTTGGGTGCCATTGTCAAAAAATATTCAAAAAGAATATTAAAGTTGATTTAATGAAAACTGAATTTTTTTTCAGAATGAGCAGATTTTGTCAAACTTTGACAAACATGTAAGACTAAATTTTGCAAATGTATAAAAAAAATAGTTTTAAAACCTATTGCAAAATTCAACAAATACTGGAGAGAGAGTTTTCAGTATCCTGTGAGGAAAATAATGGTAAGGTAAATATTAACCGTTTCCTTATGAGAAAACATTCGGCATTCATTAACCAAGCAATTAGTCCAGAAAACATTTCCTAAAATGACTGCAAAGACACAAGAATAAGAAACATTGCAAAATGTTTCAACTGTGTGTGTGTATATATATATATATATATATATAAAATGGCATTATGCATGAAACTTCAAGGTATGCTACTGGCGAAGAAAAAGAAATGTATATTTATTATTAGGACCTTGAATAAGTTCTCACGGTTTTACAACAGATGGTGTTCCCTGAATTGCATGTGTGTAGTTTCAGAGGGTAACACATCTCGAAGGAAGTACTTATTTACATGCTGGCAAAATGACATGCACTGAATTTCAAGCTTGTTTTTGCCAGCATGTAAACAACTTTGTTTTTTCATAGCATTAAACATGTTAGATTTTGTGCCAAAGAAAGTGTATTTGTGGGGAATTTTACTGCACTACTTTATTTAAAAGAGATCTGCAGCTGAAGCACACAGAATTCTTGCTTAGACTTACAACAAACATGCTCCGTTGAAAATAACATGCAGAGATTGGTTTAGATGCTTCAAAAATAATGATTTTGATGTTGAAGATAAACAACGCTTTGGCGCACTGAAAAAGTTTGAAAACAAAGAATCAGAGGCATTACTACGTGACGAAGCATGTCAGGTCAAACTGAACTTGCAGATCATTAGGAGTTGATCACACAAAAATTTTGAAACATTTGAAGGCATCAAAATTGATTTAAATGCAAGAATATTGGGTGCTATACGAGTTGAAACCAAGAGACATCAAATGGTGTCGTGTCACATGTGAACAGCTGCTTAAACAACAGTAAAGAAAGTTTTTTGCAGCATATTGTGACCAGCAATGAAAATTGGATGCACTGTGATAACCCTAAGAATAAAGGATCATAGGGTAAGCGCAGATATGCATCAACATTGGTGGCAAAACCAAATATCCATGGTTCAAAGCTTCTGATCTGCATTTCGTGGGATCAGCTGGGTGTAGTCTATTATGAGCTTCTCAAACCAATCAAAACCATCATGGGAGATCACCATTGACTACAACTAATGAGTTTGAGCCAAGCATTGAACAAAAATGGCCAATAAATGAGCAGACACATCACAAAGTGGTTTGCAATATAACAATGCTAGACCACACGTTACCGAACAGGTGAAAAACCTACTTGGAAATGCTTAACTGGGACGTCCTGCCCCACCCACTGTATTCATCAGACGTTGCCCTGTCCGATTATTACTTCTGCCAATCAATGGCACATGGCCTGGCTGAGCAGCACTTTCATTCTTAAGAAAATGAAAAAAAAATGGTTTGATTTTGAGTCGTAATTAGCCTCAAAAGACGTGTTGTTTTTCCGATGTGGAATTCAAATGTTGCCAGAACAATGAGAAAAACACAGTGGCTTGAGACGGACAATACTTTCAGTGACATGCTTCTTACTAATTTGTTTAAAATACAATATCCTTTTTCATAAAAAATCAGAGAAACTATTTAAGGTCTTAATAATATATAGTTTATGGTTCTGTTATATTGCATTGACTGCTGTTTTATTAATACCAGTAGTCAATACATAATGTTTTATATATATATATATATATATATATATATATATATATATATATATATACTAGCAGTATAGCCTGGTGTTGCTCGGGTGTAATGAAAGCTTTAAAACTAATCCATGATCCTGGAGCTCAGACTCTTTGGATGTTGGCACAAAAGACTAAAAAGCAATAGTTGTTTCCAGTTAAAGCAAAACTGTAGACTGAAAGAAAAATGAATGGATGTAAGTCAAATTTTGATTTCCTGGTATCGATATAAAATTTTCTGCACTATTGTAAGAACTGCAATCTTGACATTTCTGAATATCGTTTCTTATGTCATTGTCTATGATTAAAATCAGACCACTCCTTCTATAACCTGATTTTTTTGATTATCGATTTTTATCGGGGGTACCTCGACACAAAATCTAGCTAAGAACACTTGCAGACACTTATAGTACAACTGTGTAAATTTTCAAGAAAATCGGTTCAGCCGTTTCAGAGTCTATACGTAACAGACACACACACAAAGTTCCATTTATAAATAAGTTTTGATTTAGATTAGATATATGAACAAAATAAAAGAAAAGGAAAATGGCAAAAACAGTAGTTTTTCTTCTCCCTTTTTAATATTAAATTGCATTTAATTGTAGTTCCTTGTTTCCTCCTTGTTTGTCTATTACTCCATGATTCTTCTTAACATTTTCCAAGTTGTCAATGATTTTTCTGATGAGGTTTTGGTCAAAAATAGTTTACCATTCTTTTCCCATTTATTTCAAATTCTGAGGTATCAAACATCCATATAAAGATTTAGTGCAGTCGTACATTTCAATGACATCATATTGATCAGAGTTGGGGATAAATTGTTTGGGCCTTGCAAACCACCAAGCAAGATAAGCCAATTAGTATTCTAATAAAAATAATTCTTTTTTTATATCTATGAGATGGTACCAGGAAGTTCACAAAATCAGTTTTTCAATTAACGAATAATAGAAGACTAGTTTTGGGAAGTTGGCCAAGCTGAGAACTTTTCATCACCTCTTATTCAGTCACCCAGAAAAGTTGAAAACAAAAATCCGATATTCTTGGCAAAGATGAAACTTGCTTTTCATTTGACTGAACTGATTACAAACAGAATATGGCATAAGGCCAAGTTTGAAGTGGAGTACCATGCATGAGACCAGAGGCCAAAATAACCCAGATGTCCCCACCCTTTATAACACTTTTCTTGTTAGTGACACCCCCTCAGGTGACAGGATCTGAGTTCGTATTCAGATTATTTTACATTAACCAATCAGTCAGTTAGTTAAGTGCCATACGTGAAACATGCTTGGGCGATCATGTCTCGAAAGAGACATAACTGACTGGGCAGAAGATTATCCCGCAGTAGGTTGCCATTGCTTTCTGCAGTTGACTAGTTGCCAGCCAAGGCTATAGAACCCAATCTGTCATGCCATTTAACTCATAGCTGGAGGGGCAAGAAATGCATTATAATATTAAGTAGTAATTAGTCGGGGATCAGTTTATTACTTTATAACAATAGAAAACTGATCCCCCACTTTATGCCTAAAAAAGATTTAATTATGTTTTCAACTATTATATTCAGTCAGTCAGTTAAGTGCATACGTGAAACATGCTTGGGCGATCATGTCTCAAAAGAGACATAACTGACTGGGCAGAAGATTATTCCACAGTAGTTTGTCATTGCTTTCTGTGGTAGACTGATTGCTAGCCAAGGCTATAGAACCCAATCTGTCCTGTTATTTAACCCATAACTGGAAGGAATAGACGGATTAATACTTTTCCCAAGGGTATTTGCACATAAGTGAATGCGATGAATTCAACTGGAATTCGAACTCGGCTCACCGATTTCTCGTTCCGAGCCGATATCCACTGGATCAAAACGCACATCAACCAATACACAGACTAAAGAATATTTTTCTTATAATTCAAAATAAAATTTTTGGAGTAAATTTTCTGTCCTCAGGAATGTTATCAGTCATGATTTAAATAAAAAGAAAAATAAATGAAGGATATTCTTTCAGAGGAATAAAAACCAAAATATATGATCAATAATACAAATACGATAAACATCAATGAAATATGGAAAAACAACACAAAACCTAATTAAAAGGTACGAATTAGTTTTTCTTTAATAGGCACCTTTAGTGCACATGTGTCGAAAAAAAAACTACTCAACTCTCAGCACTTCCTTTTTAGGATGTCTTCATCAGAGATTGAAACCTGACCATTCAAGGGAAAATGTAGACGGGATACCTGGAGGTGGGGATGCCACATGTGAGCATTTAAACATCTTATTACCCAACCAAAGAGCATTCAATGTCTAATGGTAACTTTTGTTTCAATGATGATTTTACAAGAATTATATTTTACAAGAATTATATTACTGGAAAAAACAAAAACCCCATTGGAAAACAATGACTGCAAAAAATAAAACTGGATTTAAAAAACATGATTGACACAAGCAAATTAATTGAAACAATGAGACAAAGAATAACTTTTAGAAAAGTACAAATGTTGCAAATTGTATCAATGACAAAGCATACAATATTATTAAAACATTGTGTTTGTAGCAAGAAATTAATTAAAATCATTTCTCTTCACTTTTACAAAAATTCACAATGACATGTGAAATCATGGTTTTTCCCCAAATAGAAAAAGGATTGACCATGTGCTTAAGGAAAAAGTCTAAACCAGATTTCGCAAGTAGGTGTTAAAATAATTTTGGACTTGCAAGTAAGTCACTGATGCCTCCTCAACAGGTGTTTACTAGTGCAACCAGACTGGCAACTGGGTCCCACCCATTCACAGTCAGGTTAGCCAAATGCAGACGACAATTCTACTCCTGCAGCTTCTTCTCTCGCACTTCCCGCCTGTGGAACTCGTTACCGTATTCTTGCATTCCTGATGGCTACAACCTCCAGAAATTTAAATGCAAAGTCAATACTCATCTACTAACCACTGGACTCTAGCTCTCTCCCCACCCCCGTATAACCTTCACTTTCTCTCCGCCTATGTATCTGTCATCGAACCTGCTTTCTCAGCTTTCTATTGTTCCTTTCTAACTAGTTTGTACTCCTCACTCTTTTCTAATTAATCTTTTTACATTTATGTAACCCCCTGCACATCAGTGGCGTTTCCACCTTGCCCGGGGAGAAATGATTAAAAAAAATTAAAAAAAAATAAAAATAAAAATAAAAAAGGATGTTTCTAGTAAGTGCAAAAAAATCTAGATTACAATAAAAGGACTTCATCAGCGTCAGTCAGGCAGAGTGTCAGATTGGGAGCCGTGAGACAAACATCTAAAAATGGAACTTCAACTTCAAGCGACTCGGACATTGTCCTCTTTCTCTTTATCTCTTTTAACAATTACTACTACGAACATTTTGTACAATTCTTGATGCCCTTAATTTTCTCATTGAACATTAATTTCTAGGAATTCTTGTTATTCTTTCCTTTAATAAATTTCTATTTTAAAATCTGAAATGTATATTTTATTCTTACACTATTCCGCACAATTCTACATATTCCAACCTGCCGACAACTAACCTTCTGATAACGATGAAAACTTTCTGATGATAAATCTGCATAAACTTGTAAGCTGTGGGAAGTTTGGTTAAGTCTAACACAAGGCCAAATCAAAGAAACATTAACCAGCTCCCCCATGCTACAGTGGTGACCATGATATACAAAGAACACGCACCCCTACACTACATGTTAAAGAATGTATATTCATAATATTTGATCTTTTTTAATAGACCAAAATTTGAAGAGTGATTTGATATTTAAAATCAGACTCAAATAGACTTAGTAGATAATTGCTGTCTGAATAAAGGTTGTAAATAATAATCTAAACTTATTTATACATGGAACTTTGTCTCTGTGTGTGTGTGTGTGTGTGTGTGTGTGTGTATCCATTACCAATAGACTCCGAAACGGCTGAACTGATTTTCTTGAAAATTTACACAGTTGTACTATAAGCATCTGCGAGTGTTCTTATCTAGGTTTTGTGTCGAGGTACACTTGATAAATATCGAAAATCGATAATTGAAAAAATCAGGTTATAGAAGGAGTGGTTCGATTTTAATCAAATTTTATACACTCATAGACAAAGACATAAGAAATGATATTCAGAAGTTTCAAGGTAGCAGTTCTTACAATAGTGCAGAAAATTTGATATCGATACCAGGAAATCAAAATTTGACTTACATCCATTCATTTTTTTTTTTTCAGTCTATGGTTTTGCTTTAACTGGAAACAACTATTGCTTTTTAGTCCTTCGTGCCAACGTCCAAAGAGTCTGAGCTCCAGGACCATGGATTAGTTTTAAAGCTTTCATTACACCCGAGCAACACCAGGCTATACTGCTAGTATATATATATATATATATATAGGTGCGATTGGTAAATTGTCGCAATTATTTTATTATTTAAAATATTCTTTAGGCTGAGTCTGAACTCCAGGACCATGGATTAGTTTTAAAGCTTTCATTACATCCGAGCAATGCTGGGCTATACTGCTAGTTACTTATCAATGCTGATTATTAATGAAGTAATTACATTTTAGCTGTAGGTAATCTTTAAAATGGTGGAACTGACAATTTAGAAGGAAAAGTTTTAATTGTCAACAGCATACCCTGGAACAACTGAAAGAAAGCTGTACTGGGTAGTAAAAAGAGGCCAGAAGTGTTTTGGAGATGGGTAGGGGTTATCTAAATAGGTGACATTGGGGGTGGAGTGTGAGGGAAGGAGTAAGCATGTTAAGTACAGACATGGAAGTCAGTTATTTTAGCAGTGAGAAAGATTAAAGCAAATGTGGAACAAAACAAAAGTAAGTGGGCCAATTAGAGTGGGAGACAGTACACTGTCTTGCCAACCTCACCCACCACTTCTTATACCCTTACCACCCACCATTCTTAAAAATCCTTCTCTACTTCTGGGTGTATGATTTTTGGCTTTCCTCTACAGGGCATGTGATTAGGGTAGCTATTGGAGACAAAATCTAAAATTGAGCAGGTGTACTACAATCAAGGAGGTAAACTTTAAAGGATGGTCAGGGGTTGTGGTGGGTGGCCCCACTGATTTTCTGTTAAAATATTAAGTCATCAGACCATGATAACAATGCATCACTTTCTTTTCTTTGTTAATGGTGGTGGTGGTGGTGGTGGGGGGGCTATCCTCAAAGTATTCTTCTTCTATGTGCCCTGTCCCTTCAGGTTCTCCATGTCTCCCTATCCCTTGTGGCTCTTAGTATGTTTGCTCCTGATACTCCTGGCAACCCCTGTTCTGTTTCCACCTGATCAGGCCCTGCAAATATATTATCTGCTGCCTTCCTCTGTCTCACTTTCCTTCTATCTGGCCAGTCAGTATCAAATTCTCCAAGCTCTCCTTCCTCATTGCGTGTCCCAGGAACTTCAGTTGTCTCTTCCTGATGCTCAGTATTATTCTGGTTCCCTTGGATTTTACTGCAGGCATCATGGTATACTTATAATCTACCTCTTTTAGGAAATTGGTAAAGATCTATTTGGTAGAAGGATTCCCAGAAATCAATCTTCTACAGTTCTAAGTATGGAAACAATTTCTGAACCAATTATAGACATTTAAAAAAAATTGAAGATTTGTTACTGATATGAATTAATCACCCTTTATGTCATCATAAAAAACGGTGGAAGACTGAAACTGTAAAATATTAAAAAAAGAAACAAACAAAAAATATTTTCTGCTTTAGAAGATTTGTCTCAGTGTTTAATTTTCATGAACATGAAAAAAAAAATCAAATTGCAAATAGTTTAAACTATTCAATAAACAGTGTCATTCAACAAGAATATGGAGGACTTTGCCATAGACTTGAGGATAGTTACTGCCAATCTGTTGAAGGCTGGCAGAACTTACAGAATGTGGAGTTAATATTTCTATAAATAAGAAATAAATTACTTGAGACATCCTCATTACAAATCAATAATGATTAAGTTTGTTAAATATTTAAAATGATATAAAAAAATGTTTTTCACTTCCTCTAACAACACAATTTTCAGGCCAAATACCTTGAAAAAATTAAATATAGACTTTTGTGTTCTTAATCCTATATATATATATATATATATATATATAGGGAGAAAGAGAGGGAGGAAACTGGAAGCAGAAGAGAGAGAGAGAGAGAGAGAGGAGCGAGTGAGAAATAAAAAAACACAATTAGTTTTTTGTTATTAAAAATAAAATTTCTCTAATTGATAAATTATGATTTATTGATCTGAGAAAGAAAATGTGTGCCTTATTTGTAAAACTAGAAAAAAATTCACCAACTTCAATTTTGACAGCAATGCAGATCATTTTCTTTATTCTGTTAATTTAATTTCATTACATTCACTTTTTAAAAAACATTTTTTTTATAAGCGTTTCACCCCAAGCAAGGCATTTCACTGCCACTACTGCGCAGGGGGCTACATAGAGTGGAGAAAGGATTGTTAAATATAGGAAATGTCAGAGGGTGGGTGATAGGCGGGTAAGAATACCAAGAATGAGGGTTGGGTAGATGAGAGTGTTCTGAGAATAATTGGAAGTTAGTGTGATAGGAGGTGTCTATTGACCCTACATTTAAACACCTGGAGATTGTAGCTGTCAGGAAAGCAGATATGTGGATGGAAATTCCACAGGTGGGAAGTGCGAGAAAAGAAGCTGTTGGGGTAGAAATTACGGTTACATCTTGTCTGTTTAACTGTAAAAGGGGTGGGACCTAGTTGCCAATCTAGTATCTCGTGTAAATTCGTGCTTAGGCGGCACCAATGATCTAAGTTCTTCAGAGCAGAAGCCATGAAAGTACTTGTAGAAGCGGCACAGGGAAGCCACATCACGCCGGTGAGAGAGTGGTTGCAGCCGGTCTGCCAAGTCTGTATCAACCACGTTACAGATTCTCCTTTGTATTTTGTCAAGAAGCCCAAGGAGAGCAGCAGGGACACCCGACCAGATGTGGCCGCAGTATTCAATACATGGGCGGATGGTAGATTTGTATATGTGCAGGATAGATTCAGGCGAGAAAAACTTCCGGGCCCTGCACAGAGAGCCAACTTTTATAGCAGCAGATTTGGCAATGGATTCGATATAGTCATTCCATTTGAGGTCCGCTGAAAGTGTAAGGCCAAGGAGGCGTAGTGTTTTACTCTCTGGGTGGCAAGCCTGTTCCATGCTAATGGCGGGTAGATGTGATTGCCTGTTAGTTGTGGTTAGTTGATAACAGCTTCGTTTTAGAAGCATTGAAATTTACTACCCCAGGCCACTATGGATTGGAGGTCCTTTTCAAGCTCAGCAGCGAGGTTCGCTTTGTCGCTCACACTGGGTTTTTGATCGAGGCAAATTGACTTATGTGCAAAAAGTCTTGCAAAAGGCATGAATCCATCTCTTCTTTACCCTGTTATAGTTGACTAGTTAGACAAACTGGGTACTATAGCCTTGGGTAGAAACCAGTCTAGGAGAAGTATACCTCTGAATTCAAAACCCCCAAATATGGGTTAAATAGCCTCATTAACACAAAACTGGCCATGCATGGTAGGTACAGCTATATTCCTGAAGACATGGTTAATCTGGGAGGGGTTCCTCTAAAGAGTGAGGAAGCTCAAAAATGGTCTTGTTTTAAAGAGCTTTCATCTCTGGTACTTTTTTTTCATTTGCTTTTAAAAGGAAATTTACAGCAGAAAACATTTGCGAACAAATTTAGTTTTAAGAAGAAGAGATAAAAAAAAATCCTTTTGCAAATCTAGATTATGTCGTTGTTGAAATTGCAGAAGCGATTTGATCTATAGGCAAACTTAGTTTATAATTTCTATTTATTAACAAAAACAGAAAACTGTAATGCTGTTGATGACTAAATTGAAAGAGAAAAGATGATTGCCTTGCAATGTTGATATGAAACTGATTCAATGGTCTACAATGTAGTTAATGTTTAACTGGAATTTGTGGAATGACAAACACCAACTCAGATTGCATTAGAAATATCTGGAGGGAATGAACAGGAGAAGACATTAAAAGATAATAATAGCAAGATTGTGCTTTGAGACGTCAACAAAGAATCATTCTAGATAAGCTGTCGAAATATTTTAATTATAAAATTAATTTTGGAATCCAAATATCAATCATGGATAGGTTAAATAAATAATTTTGTTGGAGGATGACTTGAAGTTCCTAATGGTTTCTGTCACTTTGATGATAGCAGACAAGATCAAATATTTAAGATGAGATCAAATATTTAAGATATATTGGAGACTGTTAAAATAGCAGGCAGTTCCTATGAAAATGTCATGGTATTCCTCATTTGAAATTTTTGTCGAATCATAATGCTTAAGTTAATGATTAAATAATCTTCTTGTGAGCCCCACAACTATAGAATACCTGTGGAGATTCCCCCATTGCATTGTAAAATATTTGAGCTTAACAAAATAGTGTAATAACAATCATAAGTTTGAATGCTAGACATTATTTGAAGAAGTAAAAGGATACAAATAAAATGATTAAAAACTATTTTTCTCTTCCCTTTCATTTTTTTGTTAATCAGTTCACCCCAAGCAAGGTGATAACACCACCGTAGCTAAGGGCTGCTGGAAAGTGAAAGAGAAGTAAAAGATTTTAGTGGGAATCGAGAAACCAATAATAATAATAATAATAACTTCAAAGTTTAGAACGAGATGTTTGAAGTGCAACAATAATTTCAGAGCAATTATTATTGAATACTTTACTAAGAGAACTAGTTTTGGGAAAGTGTTTACTGATAAGGTTTAAGAATTTTTGTCCCAGTTTAGTTTAAGTTTAACAACCCATCAACCATTTGGTCATTTAAGGGTCAGTCTTTGAATATTGGGATCACATTTTTTTTTTTTTTTTTTAATATGGTTCAATTGTCTTTTCATTCAAAACTGTTTTGTTGGTACAGTGTAACCCTGATATAAGAAAGTTGCTGGGACTGGATAAGAGTTCTCTTATATCCGGATTTCTCTTATATCAGGGTTTGGTCTATTTTATATACATTACCACAGGCTCTAATTTGGGACTGCAGAAAATCTCTCTTATACCAGAGTTTCTCTTATATCATGGTCTCTTATATCCGGGTTATATAATTTTCATTCAAAAAAGTTTCGGTGGTAATATTTTTCATTCAAAAGTTGGTAAATACCTTCATAGCATTTTGACCCTGTATTTTTTTTAAATATAAAACTTTAATCCAAAAGGAAAAGCAGTAAGGTAAATCCCAAAGACCCGATCCTAATTAACATTAATTACATTAATATTAAAATTTAAATTACAGAGCCAATTATAATATGAAATAAATTTTGATGTTCAAATCAGTTGTATAGCCATTTCTACATGAAATCCCTAAGAGAAATTTCACGCATGAAATTTATTTTATTTTATATATATATATATATATATATATATATATATATATATATATATATATATATAAGGCAGGTATGGATAGAATAAAATTGCTTATCCAAAAAACACTATTCTTAAAAAAGTAGGGTAAATAATATTTAGAATTTATAACATGTTTTTTTATAAAATCTTTAACTATCAATAAGCCATTCCGTATCTACACACAATCATACACAGTTAAATTATATATATATATATATATATATATATATATATATATATAAGAGAGAGAGAGTGGGGGGGGTATAATCTCCAACTGAAGTTAAATTGGTTGGGTTTCAATCCTGGGTTGAAGCAATTGGATGTCTAACCATACTGATGAGCTGTGATACAGTGAAACAGGACTGTCTGCAGATGACTTTATCCTATCGCCCATCAAATGAGCCGCTCCGGGAAATGGTAGACTTTAAAAACAGTAGCTACTCACCATTAATTATGCATCGTTTTTCAGCAATGAATTGAACACTCCTGGCTACTGGTGTTTGTATACATTGTGTGTATAACATGACGAAATCTACATTTCTCCACTATGCACAAATAGCTTAGAGGCAGAATCTCTAACTGATGCCAAATCGGTCAGGTTTCAATCCTGGCTGAAGACAAATGGATATCTAACCGCATTGATGAGCTGTGATACAGCAAAACAGAACTGTCTGGGTATATATATACATATATACACTTACTTTGTGTGATGTCATAATTAGTGATTTTTTGATAAGGAGAGGTTTTAAGTCGTAGTATTCGTCAGTCGTCAAATGCAACATGTGTAAGAAAGAAACTAGCGCAGACTGCAGTATAATGTGGCCTCAGGGTTGCCCACTGGAAGCACTTGCAGGGACACCAATCCATACGCGACATGGCACTACAAGGTACCGATATTATTTAACTGTTGATCAGAGTAGCCTCTAAAGATGCAACACAAGAGTTCCAGTTCTTAACTAGCAGTTGGAAGGAAAAAACTGCCAACCTAGTACCCTCAGAATGAAGAGACTTTGCCCCCATCCACATACATTGCAAAAAGCTTACAACAGCACTACTATTAAGACCTAAAGCTATTAACATTTCTTTTTCAAACCTGTGGTATCCATACCAACTTTTGCAGTGTTGAATCCTTTATCAAAGTAAACTCACCTAACATCTTACCCCTCTGTGAAACTAACCTTGACCCCCGTCTTTTTCCTCTGATTTCTATATCCCTGGTTACCTTCTCCTCTTTAGGAAGGTTGGTTGGTTGTTTTGTTTTTATGGCATATCAGCCTCGGCAGGTTATTTATTGCCAAATAAAGTTTTTATTTATTTATTGCTGGTAATACCTTTTTCTTTCACCAATTTATTGTTGTTTTTATATAAGTTTTGTGTCTAGTAATATTTTTTTCTTTTTGAGTATCAAGATTCATTGGGATTTGTTTTTAAGGGTAGGGTCCCCAAGCCCTACCCTTGTTATTTAACCCATAACTGGAGGGAAGGGACGAATTAATACCTTTCCCAAGGTTACCAGTGCTTAAGTGAATGCATGGTATTCAACTGGAATTCGAACTCAGCTCACTGATTTCTCTTTCCGAGCCAATATCCACTGCACCACAACGCACATCTGTCACTATATGCTTACAGCACCTGGTATTCCCAAGTGATCACCCATCTAAGTACTGACCAGGCTCAACGTTGCTTAACTTCGGTGATCGAGTGAGAACCGGTGTATTCAACATGATAGGCCGTAAGCCCTGGAGAGTGAAGAGAAAGACGAACCAGTCACAGGGGGTGTCAGAGAAAGGGTAAGGAGAAAGATGGGAACATAGGTGTGAAGACAGTTGTGAAGGTAGAGAGAAAGGAAAAGAAAATACACGGGATGATGTAGAAAGGATTGGAGTCATGTGGATAAGAGATTGGAATTAATATTAAATTCCTGGAGGTTGTAGCTGTCTGGAAAGCAAGTATATGGAAGGGAGAGTTCCACAGGTGGGAAGTGTGAGAAAAGAAGCTGATGAAGTAGAAGTGCCGGCTGCATTTGGTTGATTTAACTGTAAAAGGGTGGGGCCTTGTTGCCAGTCTGGTTCAATGAGTAAATTTTTATAGAGAGGGCACCAGTGATCTAAAGTCTTTGGAGCAGAGGCCATGAAAATATTTGTAGAAGAGACAGAGAGAAGCCACATCCAGCTGGTGAGAAAGTGACTGGAGTCAAGCTGCCAGGTTGGGATCAATTACATTGCAGATTCTCCTTTGGAGCCTGTCGAGAACACTGAGATGAACAGCAGGGATACCTGACCAGATATAACAACAGTATTCTATGCATTGTCGGATGTATGCATACTTGTGTTTGAAATACAAATATGTAAGCACAGAGTTTATCTTTCCCCTTCCTGGGCTTGAAAACATTTTAAAACAGTCTGCCCTTGCTGTTAGTGTTCTTTCTGTAAGAACATTAGACCTTCAAAATGTGACGAAATGTAGAGATGAGATTATTTATCGAAAGCTGTAGGTGCACAGATATTAGCAGAAATGAAGAAAACTAAAAGTGTGTCTGTGTGTTTGAAACAAACGTCTATGCAGTTGGTACTTCAATGAAGTCGACAGATAAAATTTGTTATTTTATTGCTTAAAGGCAACAATATAAAATAAAATGAAAAATGATGCATGTTCATTTATTCTCAATGGCAAAATTTTGAATGACAGTGATGAGAAATCCATTTTGTTTTAGGACCTCATTTATGGCTATTTACTGATAATTACTCAGCTAAGGAAGACATAAAAATGAAAGGAAAATTCTATTTTGCCAATCTCCCAAAGATAAAAAAAAAAACACTCTTTGTCTTTTTTCAGCAAATGTAAAAATGTCAAGTAAAATTTCAAACACTATTTATTTCTTCTAATTCTGGACAGAAATAAAATGATATTTTGCAATCCTTGCATTAATAACAATCACTTTCTTCCTGATTTTAAATGTATTAATATACAGGACTGAAATAAAGGTTTGTAGCATTTTTCTATATGTGGTGTTTAAAAATGAGATCTAATTTAAAAAGAAATTTATGATGCACACACACACACACACATATATATATATATATATATATATATATATATATATGTCCAGTCCGTAAAAGGTGAGGATAATCCAAAGAGATTAACTTAATATAAAATATTAAGTGGGAATGCACACATATGTATATATGGATATAAGTTAGTATAAATGGTTTTATGGGGTCACACAAACACCAGTATCCAAAGAATTAGAAATTCCTTTACAGGTTAACTTCTTCAAGACAACCTGGGCAATCCCAAATAGATCTGACGCCAATGCCTAAATCCTAACTCTCTTTTCCTTTTTCTCTTTTCCTTCTTATTTTTATATTTTTTTATCCTTCTCTTCAGTTAAAGAAAATGCTTTTTCCGGCAAAATTTTTTGTTACACAAAAAAGGAATATTGTAAGGTCTGATGAAATGAACTTATTAAGCTCATAGAAATTAATTATAATTTATAACCAATTGAAATGATGTGTTGAGTTTTCCTATATATATATATATATATATATCCTACACCAAGAAAACAACAAAAGCAAACTACAGATTCACAAGGAAATATTCATTAAAACACTTCAGCTGTCAATTAATAGAATCAGCTATAGTAACTGTAGTAATGTTCTAAAATGTTTGTAAGAAGAACAGTTTTTTCATCCTTTAACACATGCATGACCATGAAATTACAACATATAAAAAAAATTCCATTTTGGATAATTTTCACGTTCTAATGAATTCTAGCAATTTGTCAACCGTTATTTTTGAAGCAAAAAAATTTACAGTAATTTTTAGCAACATAATTTTACAGTTATTTTTTCTTACTATAAGTCACACTCCTGAAGATGATCTCAGAAAGAGATTGAAAGTACTTGGATATCTTGAGAAATGAATGATAATAACATCTGTCAACATTACAGCTCATTTCTGACATCTTTCAATTATAATACGTGAAAGATTATCCATGAGTATGACCAGATTTTATTAAAAATAAGAAGACACAATGTTTGCAATTTATTTAATCTGACATATATATATATATATATATATATATATATATATATATATATATATATATATAAGTTCTTTTCAGAGAACATATCTGTAAGGAATAAAATGAATATGAGACAAGAAGAAAAATTGTTTTTAGTTGACATGTTTCATTGTCTAAGGGACTTTATCAAAGTGATGTTGGATTTATCATGCTGCAAGTGTTTATATACAAAAGCAAGGGTGGCATTAGTTCATCAAAGATTTTAAATTTGAGAACATTTATGAATGACTACAAATATGTTGAAAAATTGACAAAAACAGTTAAATCCATTGCTTCAGCATTGAAAATATACAGCACAAATCTCTATCTCATACCAGAATATCTTTATCACAATCTAAACAATATTCAGTTAAAAAAATGGAATTCTTGAATATTACTCACTTACTCTGAATTATGGCACTTTGTGCTCTCCATAGGTTCTGACTGACCATTCAACCACCTGATGAATATTCATGAACATTCTCAAATTTAAAACAATTGATAAACTGACAACAACGTTTTTGTATATAAACATATGCAACAAAATAAATCCCACATTGCCTTGATAACGTCCCTCAGAGGATGAAATGCGTCAGCCAATAGTTTCTCCTCATATCTTTTTATTCCTTTTATATATATATTGTTGAGTTGTGATGTTGTAATAATGCTTAGTGTCAAGAGAGTTGTTTTTTCAGTAATTTTACTGGCAAGCTAGTTATTTATTGTAAAATGCTCAATATTGGAGATACAGTATTAATAGGTTTAATGAAAATATTTGTCAATTTAACTGAGCAGATTCATGCCAATTTCATTAGGACACTGTTCTGGTGTCTACACTCATTAGAGCTGGGGTCTTTTACTATTGTGTCCATTTTTTTTCTTATTTATATGTAGCTTGGTGTGATTTGCTATTTTGTAGGTATGGTCTTATTTGCAACTGATTGATTTTCTTTTAATTTATTTTTACTGTGCAGCTTTTTGATTTCTTTTTAATGCTTCTTAATGTACGCGTGAATGGTTGTCCAATTAATTTCTTTATATTCAATTGGAGTCTGATTAATTGCTTTTTTTAGTTGGTTTGTTCTTGTTATTTAGGTTGACCTCTTTTCTTGGCTTGATCTTTTTCTTACCGTGTTGATATGTTTGACCGCTTAAGGGTTTCTTTTTTAGGTCATAGTTGGGTGTTCGTGTTTTTGTGTGTATTTGTATTTCTGGGCTTTATGTGTGTGTGTGTGTGTTTTTCCGTTTATGGTAGTTATATTATTTTCTCTTTTATGTTTTTGTTATGACTGACTGATTGTGTGTGTGTGTATATATATATATATCTGACTCTTCAGAAATGAATTGAGTTCTCTTGGTGACTGGCGTCTGTATACGGTGCTTACATACAAGACGTTAAAATTTCTCTTCTCTGACCCCATGTGCCAATGGCTTAGGGAGTAGAGACTCTGACTCACACCAAATTGGTCGAGTTTCGATCCTGGCCAGAAGCAAGTGGATATGTCTAGCCACACTGATGAGCTGTGATACGGCGTAACAGGCTCATATGTGGATGACTAATATATATATATATATATATATATTCTGAAAGCTGACATTTCAACATGGTTTGTGTTTGGATTGCAAATTTAAAACAATTTTTAAAACAATTGCTGTACAGACAGCAGAAAAGATACACGTCACTTATGGGGATGTTGCCGTAGATGAAAGACTTTGTGAGTAGTTTACTTCATTTAAAAGTGGAAATTTTGATCTGGAAGACAAAAACCATTTCAGAAAACCTGCAGTCATTAATGAGGACCAAATTAAAATGCTGAGTAAAAATAATCCATGGATATACCATATATTACATGTGAGACTTGTCAAGCATTTGAAAAGACTTAGATACAAAAATTACTATAAGGTTTGGGTGTTTCACATTTTAACAGAAAAATTTACTAAATCACCTTCCCTCTGCAATCCTCTTTTCAAATGCAACAAAAATGAACCATTTTTAAAAGAATGATCACAGGACGAGAAAAATGTTTCGCAAGAATGTGAAGTGAAAACAGACAAAATGAAAATGAAATAGTCCTAGAATTGGTCTGCATTACAGAAAAATGATACTGTTTATATGTCGTGATTGAATGGGCATTGCGCATTTAGAGAAAAATGGTATGTTGAATTCAAACAAGCACTGATCCAATCTGGACCAAGGGAAAACAGCAATCAATAGAAAGTGAACAGCCCAGGCAGGAATCAGCACGGGGTTTTTACACTATACCAGCCATATTAACATGATCTTGCAACTTAAGATTAGCATAGAGTTTAATCCTGACAAAATTCTGTTATTGAGAAGAAGTTTAATTCAACAGCCAGAAAGAGGATGAAATTATGAAGTTGATTCAAAGATGACAAAATGTAATGGAACGAAATGGCATATATTTGTTTGAATAAATGTCAGTTAGTTAAGTACCATATGTGATACACTCTTGGATGATCATGTCTCTTTCGAGACATGACTGACTGGGCAGAAAATTATCCCGCAGTAGGTTGCCATTGCTTTCTGCGGTAGACTGGTTGCCAGCCAAATCTATAGAACCCAATCTGTCCTGTTATTTAACCCATAACTGGAGGGAAAGAACGGATTAATATCTTTCCCAAGGGTATTTGTGTGTAAGTGAATGCAATGAATTCAACTGGAATTTGAACTCTGCTCTCCGATTTCTCGTTCCGAGCCAATAAAAATGTACTGATGCTTAAATACAGGTTTCGAAATTCACTTAGAAAATAATATGACCAGTTGTTCTGACCCAACAACAAACTCATAAGCAATGATTAATAAAAACAAATAGTTGAAGTTCTTTCAGTAACACTTCCTTTAATTGTTGATCATTGACAATGCCATTCTCCCTAATTTACAAATAAACGATGTATGAATGCTGAATATTACGCAAAATAAATTTGTAAAAATTATTAAATTTCTGTTTTTTATAAGCTAATTTTCCCTTACGACTACCAAAAATATTCAAAAAATGATGAAAGTGTTGGGGTGGTACAGGAGCAGCAGTAAAGTCAGTGATTAACGGATTATAACCATTTTTTTTTCTTCTTTATAATTATATTGCCCCAAGCAAGGTATTTTACTGCCACTGTTTTGCAGGGGGTTACATAGGAAGAAAGTTATGAGAAAGAGTGAAATGTTATAGGGGGTGTCAGGAAATGAGTAAGAGAAGGATGAGAATACTGATGAGAGTGGATTGGGGTAGGAAATGGCTCGTAAAATTCAATTCTTCCAAAACGAAGCTGCTGTCAATTAACCACCACAGACGACTGTACCTCCCACCCATTAGCATGGAACAGGCATGCCACCCAGAGAGTAAAACACTACGCCTGCTTGACCTGACACTCTCAGCGGACCTCAAGTGGAATGACTACGTTGAATACATTGCTAAATCCGCTGCTACGAAAGTCGGCTGTGCAGGGCCCGGAAATTCTTTCCGCCTGAATCTATCCTGTACTTATACAAATCTACCATCCGCCGTGTTTTGAAGACTGTTGCCACATCTGGTCAGGTGCCCTTACTATTCTCCTCGGGCTTCTTGACAAAATATAGCGAAGAATTTGTAATGTGACTGATACCGACTTAGCTGACTGCCTGCAGTCACTCTCCCACCGGCGTGACGTGGCTTTCCTGTGCCTCTTCTATAAATACTTTCACGGCTTCTGCTCTGATGAACTTAAATCACTGGTGCCTCCTAGATGTGAGTTTGCACGAGATACTAGATTGGCAATTAGGTCCCACCCTTTTACAGTGAAACCAATGAAATGTAACCGCAATTTCTACTCCAACAGCTTCTTTTCTCACACTTCCCGCCTATGGAATTCCCTTTCACATTCTTGCTTCCCCGACGGCTATAACATCCAGTAGTTTAAATGTAAGGTCAATAGACACCTCCTAACACACTAACCCTCCCAGTCTCTCCAACTCTCCCCCTATGTACATCCTAAATCGTCTATCGCCCTGTGTAAACCCTGCGCTATAGTGGCAGTGGAATGCCTTGCTTTGGGTGACATGATTAAAAAAAAAAGAAAGTCCACCACAGATTGGAGGTCCTTTTTGGCCTCAGCAGACTTTTGATCAAGATGAGAGTAAAGCATAGTTTTGTTTGCATATATGCTTACTTGGGATCTTGCTGACAGTTTATAAAAATTGCCGGTTTCATCAGACTATTTCCATAAAAAAAAAAAAACAACCAAAAACAACTTGAGGTATTTAGCTTCAAGGGTAAAAAAAAACAAAAAAACAGCACCATGTATAGAAAGACTCATTCCCTTTGAGGACAACTTACTAAATATAATTAAAAACATCTCCTTCCATTATCATAAAAACAACTATCAAAGACGTTTTTGACCGAACAGTAAAAGAAATGAAGAATAAAGATAAAATATTAGTCAAGAAATTAGTTCACTGGTGCCCCCTGTATATGAATTTACTTGAGCCACAAGGTTAGCAACTAAGTCCCACCCTTTTACTGTGAAACCAATAAAATGTGAATGCAAATTCTATTCCAGCAACTTCTTTTCTTGCACTTCCCACCTGTGGAATTCCCTCGCATTTACTTGCTTCCCCGACAGCTACAATCTTCAAGAATGTAAATGTAAAGTCAATAGTCATCTCCTATCTCACTAATCTGCATCCTCTCTCTCATGCTCCTTTCTCTGTCTACTCCATTCTCATCAGTATTCTCATCCTTCTCTTACCCACTTCCTGACACCCACTATAATCTGTCACTCTTTCTCATAACTTTCCTCCTTATGTAACCCCCTGCAAAACAGTGGCAGTAAAATGCCTTGCTTGGGGCAATATGATTATAAAAAATGTCTGATAATGGTGGAAACTTTTATAAACTATCAGCAAATGATTATAATTAATTAATTATGAAGAAGCTTAATAAAAAGATATAAAAGGCCGACAATAACAATTTAAATATGACAGAATCCATATATGACAGATACATATATATATATATATATATATATATATATATATATATATATATATATATAAATTTAAATATGACAGAAAACCCAGTAAAGAAATAACTGAAAAATTAAAAATCAGCAACAGGGTTGGAATACTTACCAAGAAAGAATGCTACATAACCATTGAGGAACATAAATCTGATTTCGAGCTAAATTCATTAGCAAGGATTATTAACTTGACCAGATCCGAAATTAGAAGAATTAGTAAAAATATATTTGAAAGAATCAACTTAAAGATCAAGAACTACTTGGAATTAAACTTATGGATTAATACCAAGGATGTTACAAATTGGTTCTCAAGGACCAGTGAAAAAACTAAGTGTACCTTTATCGAATTTGATATTGAGGATTATTACCAGTCAATAACAATGAAACTCTTCAAGTTTGCATTGGATTTTGCTAAAATCTACACAGATCTAATGAATGAAGAGTCTAATATAATGAAAAAAAATCCATACTCATTAATGTGAAAGGACAAGAGATTGAAAATACCAGTGATAACTTTGACATAATAATGGGATCACTCAACTCAGCAAAACCCACAAGCCTCATATAACCTAACCGCATTCCAACCTAACCGCATTCCAAGAAATTGACATTGAAGATATCGGATAGTTTAGGGATGATGATGGTAGTTAAGAAATTCCCTAATTTTTAAACTGATAAAATTAGAAAATGTATAGAGTATTCAAAAGATTAAATCTTAAAACACCAAAATAAAAAAGCAAACTTCCTATATATAACGTTAGACCTAATGAACAATACATAGCAAGCCTATCAAAAAACCTAATAGCAATCCTCAATATATCCACCCTAAGTCAAACTATCCTCCTTCTATAGTTAAAAAAATACCCTATTCATTGTAAAAAGAATCAGTAGAAATTCCACAAACAAAAAAATATTCTATGAACATAGCAAATTTTATAACAAGGTTTTGAAAGAAATTAGCTATAAATGCCTCAATATTAATTATTATGATAACAATGAAAGAATAAATAATAAAAGAATCCGTAGTAGAAAAATTATTTGGTATACACCCACTTTTAACCAAATGAATAAAAGAAATTTAGGATACAAATTTCTCCAACTAATTGAAAAATACTTCCCACAAAATAATACACTTAGCAAAATCTTTAATAAAAACACCTTAAAATTAGGATATTGTTGTAATAATAATTTGGAAAAAAATCATAAAAACATATTAAAAAAATACAAGACAAACATTCAAACCAGGAACCAAAAAATTGCTAAAATAAATAAAAATAGAAATAAAGAAAGTTTTTGTAAATATAGAATTCTGGAAAACTGTCCATTAAATAATAAATTCCTTAGTGAGTCTGTAATTTACCAATGCATTATCTCATCAATAAAGAATCCATATATTAAAAATTTTACATAGGTAGCACAAAGAATAAATTTAAGCTTAGGTGGAGCCAGAATATGGTTATTCCTTATGAATAACCATTGCAGAAACCAGACCTGTTTAGTTAGATATTTCTGGCACTTAAAGTAAACTCATAAACAAACACCCAACTGTAAAAATGGAAAATATTAAAAAAATACAAATCTGTAGGTCTTTAAATGACCGATGCCCTTTGTACTTACATGAAAAATTATTATCAGAAGTATAAAAAATAAAAATTTCCTTTAGAAATTAAATGACCGTGTTCTGTAGACACTGTTTAAGCTTCTCACAAAATAATAATTAAAATTTAGGAAAGAATAAAAATAGTGATATACATGACAAAAATTGATAAAATAATGAATCTAAAGTAACATCACACTAAACATAAATAAAAATAAAGCTTTATTCAAACACAAATAGGTTTTAAAAAGTGTAAAAAAAATAAAAAAATAAAAGTAAAAATTAAGGTTGATAATAAAAATAAAAAAATAGATTGTAGTAGTTGTAGATAAAAAAGAGGACATAGCACAAAACTTGATAAACTTTTAGAATGGACAAGTTAAGAATATATGACCCTGTAATTTGAGAACCTAACCAGAAGCTATTTATACCTAGTAAAAGTTAAAAAAACTTTCACCTTCAGTAAAAATGTTTTCTGTTATTCACCCCAAAAATGATTGCTTGAAGAAGGAGTCATAATAAAAAATTCTGAAACATGGAAAATTCTGTGTTGTGAAATTTTAAATTAATTATATTACAATAATATTTAGCTCTACTTTTGTATTTAGCACTGGAAAATTAAAAATAAATGTTAAGGAATTTTTTATTGTTCTTTCTTTAAATTATTGTCTGTGTCTGTGTGTGTATATATATATATATATATGTATATAGCTATTGGGCATGTATAATGATATGCTCTAAAAAGTCTGCCTACTTCCACCGAACGCCTATAGCCAAGGGGTAGAGTTGCCGACTGACGCCATTTCAGTCGGGTTTCAATCCTGGGTAAAAAAGCAATCGGAGTCTAACCGAACTGATGAGCTGTGATACGGTGAAACAGATCTAACTGCAGATGACAATATATATATATATGTTCCTCACGACTCAGTGTTATTGAAAATTTCATACATACAGGAATGGTAAGGCACAAATTTAAAAAAAATAATGAATTGCATTTCCATTAGTGATTCTTTTCTCAAAAGCAACAAAAATGACTCAGTTTTCGAAAAGAACAATCACAAGTCTTGGAAACGAATTTTTTTACAACAATATGAATAGAGAAAAAGAAATGTTGTTAGCATTATGAGCTAAACACTAAAGTGAATGAATTTACTCCCCTCATTTAATTGATCTGACCTGTGATATATAAATAACCAGCTAGCAAAATAAATAATGTTAAAGTGTGAAAACAGTTCCATTCACTTCAGAAGAATTTCTCTTAAAAAAAAAAAAATTAACTCGAAATGTGAAGAGCAGGACTTGACATCCCGACTCTGCAACACAGAGACCAAATTTCTTTGAGGTTTCATCAGAGATGGAAGGGAAAACTGTAATTAGAGATTTTAGGTGGATTTAGTTGTCTTTCTGCACTTTCTTTGCGGTAGCTGATATTTTTTGCAACCTCTTATCTCACATGAGATTTTATTTAAAAGTTCAGAAATGGTTATGTGAAGAAGAAAAACCTTTCCCAATTTTACTGATTTCCTTTGTTTTTGATCAACAAAGTTTTTTCTGACATTATTTAATGTCAGAAAAAAGATTAAGTTTGTTGATCAAAAACAAAGGAAATCAGTTAGCAAAATTGGAAATGTTTTTTTTTAGAAGAAATCCAAAGTAAGAAAGAAATTTAATGTCAGAATGGAGAACTACTGAGATTGGGTTGGTAAATTATGTTTGTATCAAATTAATAATTGGAGATTCTGGTTCGGATCTCAGGACCATCAGCAAAAGGCTTATTTACTACAGATATTTTTGCTGATCCGATGCACTGTGGGTTTTTCTAAATGATAAAGACATCATGACTGACTAAAAAGCCTGTTTTTGGAATGTGGGTGAGAGAGAAAAATGTCATGCAAAATAAAACTGGTGGGTGGGAGAAACCAAGCAGAACCAAGTGGACTATTGAATAAACAAAGGGATTTTTTAGTAATTTGATCTCAGTTGAAAGTTCTTGACTGCGGAGGATCATATTCACGCAAGTACATGCACTTCTGTCCACAGATTGCACTCATTCTGCAATCAAATCCAAATGTTTTTTTTTCTTTTTCTCAAACATGCTGTTTTGGTGAGACTCATGGGAAATGAATTTGTTTAAAATAAAATCTATATACAAAACATTCAGTTAGTTAAGTGCCATACGTGATACACGCTTGGGTGAAAGAGACATGACCAACTGGGCAGAAGATTATCCCGCAGTAGGTTGCCATTGCTTTCTGTGGTAGACTGGTTGCCAGCCAATGCTATAGAACCCAATCTGTCCTGTTATTTGATTCATAGCTAGAGGGGGAAGGAGATGTATTATATTAAGTAGTAATTAGTGGGGGATCAGTTTATTACTTCATAACAATAGAAAACCGATCCCCAACTTTATGTCCAGTAGAAGCCTTAATCATGTTTTCAACTATTATATTCAGTCAGTCATTTAAGTGCCATACGTGATACACGCTTTGGGCGATCATGATTCGAAAGAGACATGACAGACTGGGCAGAAGATTATCCCACAGTAGGTTGCCATTGCTTTCTGCGGTAGACTGGTTGCCAGCCAAGGCTATAGAACCCAATCTGTCCTGCTATTTAACCCATAACTGGAGGGAAGAGATGGATTAATACCTTTCCCAAGGGTATTTGTGCGTAAGTGAATGCACTGAATTCAACTGGAATTCGAACTCAGCTCCCTGATTTCTCATTCTGAGCCAATATCCACTGCACCACTACGCACATGCAAAACATTACTTTTGGAAAAAAAAATCTAATTAGTTTTTACTGACTAAACAAATTGTAATTAAAAAATTACAATCCATCACCAGTTCTATGACTAGATGAGGTCTTACGGTTTGGTATGCAACAGAACACCAGGTCAGGCCCCTCGACAAGTTTAGGTCACATTTCAAATTTCTAACTTAAAATGAAGGATTCCATTTTTTTATACTGTTCCATTTACTTGCTTTCCCGACAGCTATAATCTCTAAGAATTTAAATGTAAAGTCAAGAGTCATCTCCTATCTAACTAACCTGCATCCTCTCTCTCTCATACTCCTTTCTCTGTCCTCTCCACTCTCATCAGTATTCTCATCCTACTCTTACCCACTTCCTGACACCCCCTATAACTTGTCACTCTTTCCCATAATTTTCATCCTATGTAACCCCCTGCAAAACAGTGGCAGTAAAATGCCTTGCTTGGGGCGATACGATTATTAAAAAAAAAAAGACACCTTCACTTATCTATGGCACATATACACAAGGTCAGCTGGAAAGACACACAAATACCCACAAAAATATTCCAAATGATAATAAAATATCTGTGTCTACCAGAGATTTTAAAAGTTGATTTACAAATAAATATTTACAGGTCTATATATATATATATATATATATATATATGAATTGGGATCAATAAGGATCATAATCTGACAGAATGATAGGATAAGTAATTTTTTTTTTTAATCATATCACCCCAAGCAAGGCAGTAATGCCACTGATGTGCATGGGGCTACATAAGAATAAAAAGATTAAGTAGAAGAGAGTGAAAAGAAAGACGAACCAGGAGCAAGAGAAGGATGGGAATACAGGTGTGATGACAGTTGCAAAGGTGGAGAGAAAGGAAAGGATATACGGGGTGGTAAGGAAAGAACTAGAATCAAGTGGTTAAGAGATGAGTATTCCTGGAGATTGTAGCAGTTAGGAAAGCAAGAATATGGAAGCGAGTTCCACAGGCAGGAAGTGCAAGAAAAGAAGCTGCAGGAGTAGAATTGTTGTCTGCATTTGGTTGATCTAACTGTGAATGGGTGAGACCCAGTTGCCAGTCTGGTTGCATGAGTCAACACCTGTTGCAGAGGCACCAGTGACTTAAGTTCATTGGAGCAGAAGCCATGAAAGTATTTATAGAACAGACAATGGGAAGCCACATGTCCTCGGCAGGGAAGTGGCTGGAGTTGAGCCGCCAAGTCGGTACCTATCACATTACTGATTCTCCTTTGGAGCCTGTCAAGAACACTGAGATGAACAGCATGGGTGCCTGACTATATATGGCAGCAGTACTCCATGCATGGACGAATGGTTGATTTGTATATATAGATTCAGGTGAGAAAAACAGGATGGATTCAGGTGGGAAAAACATCCTGGCCTGACACAGTGACCCAACCTTTCTAGCAGTGGATTTAGCTATTGACTCAATGTAGTGGTTCCACTTGAAATTGGAAGAGAGGGTAAGGAGGCGCAGTGTATTGCTCTCAGAGAGGCTTGCTTGGTCCATGCTTATGGGAAGCAGAAGAGGTTGCCTGTGCTGATTGACAGACAGCAGTTTGGTCTTAGATGCATTAAAATTTACAATCCACTTCTTACCTCAATTCACCACAAAATGTAGATCCCTCTCAAGCTCAGCAGTGAGATTATGTTTATCTGCCACGCTGGGTTTCTTACTGATGCGGGAGTAAATTGTGGTGTCATCTGCGTAGATGCCTACTTGGCACTTGATCTCGTCTAGGAGATCATTTATGAAAATAAGGAAGAACATCAGGCCTAGGATAGAGCCCTGAGGGCCATCAGCATTTGTACAGTAGGATATAGAGGCATGCCCATTCAAGACAACCTTCATTATGCAGTTATTTAGAAAAGATTGGATCAGATCAAGCAAGCGTCCGGTAATACCATAACCCCATAGCTTGCATAGAAGGCCAGTATGCCAAACCCTGTCAAAAGCCTTGGAGATGTCCAGAGCAACAGCACGAGCCTTGCCAGACTCCTCAATGGCCTGGAACATGTACTCCATAATGGGCGTTAGCATGTCGGCCATGGACCTGGCAAAGCGGAAGCCATACTGCCTGTCAGAGAAGAGTTTATGTGCAGTAAGATGCTGAACTATTTCAGCATTAATGATGGCCTCAAACACTTTCCTGAAAATTGGTAGAAGGCTGATAGGGCGATAGTTGGATGGGTCCAAGAGTTCACCAGAGTTCTTAAATACAGGAACAACAGAAGAGGACTTCCAGCATGCAGGAAAACAAGAAGCAGAAAGGCAGTAGTTATACAGTTTACAGAGAACAGAGGATAGTTCAGGGGGTACATTTCTTAAAGACAATCACCAGGATTCCATCACCATTGCTCGCCTTATGGGGATTACGTTTTGATATTACTCGAGATACTACTGTCGGGGTAATGTATACATTGTACAGTTTAGCCTCAGTTCTAATAGGGAAGTCGGGTGAGGGTACTCCAGATGAGTCAAATGTGGAGTTGGATGAGAATCTGTGAGCAAACCCCTCGGCCTTGTCCGCTGATGATGTGAGGAGCTCAAATTCATTGATTAAGGGATGGATAGAGGATTTGCTATTTGTTCGGGTACCCATTTGCATAACCACCAATAGTCCATGGAGCTAAACTTGTAGTCTGCTATGCAGTCTCATTCTCTCAGCAAACAACCGCTTGACATCATTCAGGATTTTCTTGCACTTATTATGAGCAGATGTGAATAGGTGCCTATTGTGGTCAGATGACTGTCTCCGAAATAGTTGGAAGTAGTGGTTCCTGTGGGCAATGGCAGCCGAACAGGCAAGAGAGAACCCAAGGGAGGAATGAGGTTTGAGATGAAACTTCCTGGTAGGTATGAAGGCATATAAATATTTCTCATCCAACATAGATTTTTTCAAATACACCAAGATGAAAGAATAATGTTTTAAAGTAATGATCAAAATGAAAGATTAGCGTTTGATCATATCTGATAATACGCTCTCTTCCAGAAGTTATAAGTGAGGTTCAATCAGCATATTATCCACATGTGGGTGTTGAACAAATACATATGGATCTGAGTAGGTATCTGCAACAGGGACTGACTTGCTACCCCAGAATAAAAAAGCATGCTTGAAAAATGAGAGTAGATTGCCATTACACACACACACACACACATATTACATGGAAAAATGCATGCATGACAAATAATATTCTTAAGATTATATTAAACCTGGAAAAGAACAGGACAAGTTATTAAACCTGGAAAAGTAAAGGACAAGATATTGTAGTGAAGTGTTCCTATTCTCACCTTGAGTGAAAAAATAGCTTCAAAGAAAATCTTAAAGGAAAGTGACACTCATGTATTATTCTATTATATTACTATATTATTTATTAATGTTATTATTTTATTTATGTATAGAGTTTAATATAATTGGATATTACAAATTATATATATTATCTATTTAATATTCTTATCATTGTTTACTTATCATATCTGTTGACATTAAATATATAAATTCAACTTATATATTCATTTGTTACTTATTGATACATTATAATATTTAAATGCATTATACAAGCTAAATTTCAGTTTAACACAAATGGTTGGTAACTTATTTACCTTTTTATGATTTAATGTTTCATTTTTTTATATAAAGGAAGACAAATTTTTCACTTTCAGAAAAGACACATTCCTTAACGTCTATTTCTAATATAGAATTTCTTTAATGATTTTATTCAGTTTGATACAAAAAACAATACAATATGATTTCTACAATATTCTTTCTTAGGAAAATTGCGTTTTTTACTTTAAATTTTCTATAATGCAAACTATTCTTGATTAGCTTAATAAACTAATAACTGAATATACAAGGTTGTCATAGCCAGGTGTGATAGTTGGGATAAGTTCCCACGAACTATAAAATGCTTCCATGGCATGCTTGTTCAAATAGCCACTGACAACTGAGTCCATCCCCTGGCATGCTCATCGCGGAACTACTTTCACAGACAGGAGAAGGAGGAAAAGGCAGGTCACTGTCACCTCATAATCAGTTGCTTTGGGTAGGTGGAGCTCATTAGTCTGGGAAAGCAGTTCACCTAGGGGAAGGAAGACCCTTAATTCAAATCTCCATTGCCTTGTGGCCATATCCAGTCATGAAAATGGCCTCAAGAGTAAACCTCAAGGTAAAATTAGGAGTCTGAATCACTATTGCAGTTTGCTGTTGTATTAATCTCGTTCTGGCAATGGTCCAAAATTGTAAGGACCTGTCGTTCCTTTAGTCTAATCAATGATGTGGAGAGTGGGGATGTAATACATGGGCAACAGCCTGTCCTCCATACCACATTGTCCAGGCTTGCATCTGACCATACATCACCAAAAATGCTAAACCAAGAGAGGAGACACAACACAAGGAATGACAGTTACTGGTTATAAGCTACCGCTCGGTTGGCATAGTTGATCAGCACCAGTGGTCATTCTTGTCAGTCGGAGAGATATTCTCTAATCTCACTGGACAGCTACTGCTTGCCTCAAGGTAGGCAGCTCCCAGTCAGTAAGGTGTTGTCTTGCTGCAGTCTGCCTTCTTCATTGGATGCATGGAGATTAGGAGACATCCAATAAGTGGACCATAACATGTGCACCAGGGAACAAGAAATCTCAAAGGAAACCAGCTCTAAAACTGGGCTGTTAGAGTGTCCGGATTATGCTGACTGGCCTATCAGGATATCAATGACTCGCGGAAAACTGCAGTTCTCAATGACAAGCTCAAGAGGCTTCATGTGGGCATTGCCACACTGCAGGAAACACGACTAACAGACTTTGGATCATTGAAGAAAAGGGACTACATGTTCTTCTGGCAGGGAAAGAGCTCAAACAAACCTAGCCAACACGGTGTGGGCTTTGCAGTTAGAAATATGTTTGAACCAGGTAGTAATGGTTCTGAGCTACTCCTCACTCCAACACCACAGCAGGTTCTTTTACTCTCATCAGTGTGTATTCCCTGACACTCACTGCCACACTGAACTCCAAGAACGAGTTCTACGACAAGCTTGCAGCCATCATCAGCAGCATTTTAAAGAAGGGAGAGCTTGTTATTCTGGGTAACTTTGATGCCAGAGTGGGTAGTGATTGCCCTCATGTCTTGGACAGTTTGGTGTTGGCAAGATGATCAGAAATGGCCAGAGATTAATCTAGCTATGCACATACCACAATCTGTGCATAGTTACCTCCTTCTTCAAGACTAAGTTCCAACACAAGGTCTCTTGTTGGCACTGATGCCCAGGGCACTGGTACCAGTTGGATTTAATCCTTGTCAGACGAACAGCCATTAAGAACATTCTTCACACTCGCTCTAATCACAGCAGACTGTAACACAGACCACTCCTTAGTGTGCTGCAAGATCAAGCTCCAGTAGAAGAGGTTACATCATGGCAAGAAACAAGGGAATCTTCGCATTGATATCAACAAGATTAGACAACTAAACCATGTGAAGCAGTTTGCTGAGAGATTTGAGAGTGAACTGAAGACCTCACAAATAGAGGACACTGTCACAGAGAAGTGGGCGACTTTATGGGAAAAAACCATGCCTTGGTCACCTTTGGGAGAAAGACTATGAAGTCATATGACTGGTTTGAGTCAAAGTCTACCGAGAAGACACCCATCATTAAAGCCAAGCACACCACTCTAGCGGAGTACAAGCAGTCAGCCGAGAGAAACCTTCAGATCCTTTGGGCTGCCAAGAGCAAAGCTCAGCAGACTGCCAGATGCTGCGCCAACGAGTATTGGACAGAGCTCATTGAAAAAATTCAGAGAGTGGCAATCACTGGGAATATCAGAGAAATGTATGATAGCATCAAGACAGCAATGGGACCAGTGCCGAACAAGACAGCTCCCCTCAAATCCACAACTGGGTTAGTCATCTCAAACAAAAGACAACAGATGAAGAGATGGGTGGGAGACTATTCCATCCTCTACTCTCAGTAGAATGTTGTGAAGACTGCAGCCCTTGCTGCCATTGAGTGCCTAACTGTTGTGGAAGAGCTCAACACTGAGTCGATGTTAGAGTAACTTGGTGAGGCCATCAACAGCTTAGCCACAGGGAAAGCTCCAGGCAGTGACATTAACATCCCACACTCAACTGAACTTCAATCATTGTGGGAGCATTTCTGTCAGGCCTGCAGAGACTTTGGGCTGACCATTAGCTTAAAAAAAAAAACAAAAAAACACGTGTCCTGGGTCAAGGTACAACAGCACCACCGGTCATCACCATCAATGACTATGAGCTGAATGCAGTCCATCAGTTTACCTACCTTGGCTCTGGCATTATTGACAACCTCTCCCTGGACATAGAGCTCGACAAGAGAATTGGGAAGGCAGCTACAACCCTTGCATGCCAGACAACACATGTTTAGATAAACTCCAAGCTGATAGTGAAGACAAAAATGATAGTGTACAATGCCTGTATCATCAGCACACTGTTATATGGCAGCAAGACATGGACTACATATGTCAGGCAAGAGAGGCATCTGAACACCTTCCACACAAGAAGTATTTGACACATATTGGGGCTCTAATGGCAAGGTAAGGTGCACAAAACTGAGGTCCTATCTTGCACGAGTCTGCCCACCATGTTCACACTTCTTAAACAGCACAGACTTTGCTGGCTAGGCCATGTCCTCCATATGCCAGATGTTAGCATTCCAAAAAACCTCCTGTATTGAGAGCTGGCCTAGTCAGCCACACCTGTGATATTATGACATCATAAAACGTGACATGAAGGCTATGGGTATGAACATGTAGTCATGAGAGAGTGTAGCAGTCAAGCAGTCTAAATGAAGAGGAACCCTGGGCCAACAACTCAAATCAAGGGAGGGAACAGCTGATGGCAGATTGGCAGAAAGCAAAATGACAGCCCCGGCAGACCAGAAACAAAACATAAATGCAGCCTCTACAACAAAGACTGTCATTCCCGCATTGGCTTCTACAGTCAAAGATGCCGATGCTCCAGCCAAGCAAACAACTAGGATGCTACCCATGGTCAATTCTGACCAACGGAGACCTACTACCACTGATTGATAAAAATGATAAAATATATCATCAGAATTTACATGTTGAAAACCGCATGTAAAAATATTAAACAGAAAAATGTTATAAATAATAAGATTTATTATTCGACTCATTAGTCACTCACTTATGTAGTTAGTCTCCCTTTTTGAACTTCACATATTTTGATGTAATTTTTTTTTATACTGAAATAAAATTGAAAAAATTCTTTTTTAAAATGTAGCTAAAGAGATGTCCTACCTATCTCTGTAAACTGCTTGAAATTTGGTTGAGAACTGAAGTAGTGGGGGAGCTTGAAAGCTGCCTAGATTCACTCAGTGTCGGACTTCAGAATATATTCAACCATGGCAGTGGTTGAGCAATACGCACACAATAAACACCAATAACTAAAGGGTGTGAATGACATATTGTTGTCTAAATTATGCAAAAATGAGAATAATAATGACATCTCATTTTAATAGATATATTTACAAAATTACACTAAAATATCTTTAGTATCTAACTGTTGGGGCGCTCTCCACCTTTCTACGGAAATGGACTGGAATCGCTATATAAAATAGTAGTGATTATATCTCGAAGAAGGAAGTCAAGTTAGTGAGTCAGTCGGGTATTTCCGGTATTGCACCGGAAGTGTTCTACTAGTCAATCTATCACGTTTCTACGACGATACTGTATACTAATTACCTTGTTCTGTATTCTACTAATCCTCACTTCTTGTAAATACTTCTCTTTCCTGTCAATACACCTACTTTTATACTATGACGTTGTTTTGTATTATTTCACATAATTCTGTTACTCGATGTAACACTAACAAATATGGGAATTCTTTTCTCATCAGAACAGGGTGAGTTTTCTGTACCTTCACTCATTACGTACACCAAACAACCCTTTCCAAAACCTTCGCACTCTCCTCAGATTTACACTCAAATGTTTGTACTGTTGCTTCCAGCACAAATACCAAGTTGTACAGCATGTCATTTCCAAATTTCTGGCAGACTGAATTGTGTCATGGGGGGTCTTTTTCTCACAGACGGTACCCAACTGACCCTACTATACTGTGCAGCAGACAAAATCAAAAATAAATAACACAAATACACAAAATTAAAAATATAATACATAAACAATTTACCCATTGCAAACAGTATAGTTTTGATTTATTCTTTTACTAGCAGTGTAGCCCAGTGTTGCTCGGGTGTAATGAAAGCTTTAAAACTAATCAATGGTCCTGGAGCTCAGTCTCTTTGGACATTGGCACGAAAGACTAAAATCCAATAGTTGTTTCCACTTAAAGCAAAACCGTAGACTGAAAGAAAAATGAATGTATGTAAGTCAAATTTTGATTTCCTGGTATTGATATCAAATAAGTTTTTTGTCGTAAACTGAATTTTGAAGGCTAAATAAGTCTTCTGAGTAAATATTATCATGGCTGAGACTAAGAACTACAATTATATCTACTTAGAGCCAAAGCCAAAGCAAAAACTAAAATAAAAAGAGTGTAAAAAATACAGATATACAGGCAGATAAACAGACACACACACAAACATCTTGCCTTTTATATATATATATATATATATTTTTTTATAAGCGTTTCACCCCGAGCAAGGCATGTCACTGCCACTACTGCGCAGCGGGCTATGTAGAGTGGAGAAAGGATGATTAAATATAGGAAATGTCAGAGGGTGGGTGATAGGCGGGTAAGGATACCGAGAATGAGGTTTGGGTAGATGAGAGTGTTGTGAGAATAGTTGGGAGTTAGTGTGATAGGAGGTGTCTATTGACCCTACATTTAAACACCTGGAGATTGTAACTGTCGGGAAAGCAGACTTGTGGAAGGGAGTTCCACAGGCGGGAAGCGCGAGAAAAGAAGCTGTTGGAGTAGAATTTACGGTTACATCTTATTTGTTTAACTGTAAAAGGGTGGGACCTAGTTGCTAATCTAGTATCTCATGTAAATTCATGCTTAGGCGGCACCAGTGATCTAAGCTCATTGGAGCAGTAGCCATGAAAGTACTTGTAGAAGAGGCACAGGGAAGCCATATCACGCCGGTGAGAGAGCAGCTGCAGCCGGTCTGCCAAGTCAGTATGAACCACATTACAGATCCTCCTTTGTATTTTGTCCAGAAGCCCAAGGAGAGTAGCAGAGGAACCCGACCAGATATGGCAGCAATATTCAATACACGGGCAGATGGTAGATTTGTATATGTGCAGAATAGATTCAGGTGGGAAAAACTTCCGGGCCCTGCACAGGGAGCCGACTTTCATAGCAGCAGATTTGGCAATGGATTCGATATAGTCATTCCATTTGAGGTCTGCCGAAAGTGTAAGGCCAAGGAGGCGTAGTATTTTACTCTCTGGGAGGCTAGCCTGTCCCATGCTAATGGGAGGTAGATGCGATTGTCTATGGTGGTTAGTTGATAACAGCTTCGTTTTAGAGGCATTGAAATTTACCAGCCATTTCCTACCCCAGGCCACTACGGATTGGAGGTCCCTTTCAAGTACGGCAACGAGGTTCACTTTGTCGTCCACACCTGGTTTCTGACCGATGCGAATGTAGATTGTTGTGTCATCGGCATACATGCCAACTTGGGATCTGATGGCGTCGGGGAGATCATTAATGTACATCAGAAAGAGTGTGGGACCTAGGATAGATCCTTGAGGGACGCCCGCGTTCGTATGGTATTTTCTGCACTATTGTAAGAACTGCAACCTTGAAACTTCTGAATATCGTTTCTAATGTCTTTGTCTATGAGTGCATCAAATTTGATTAAAATCGGACCACTCCTTTTATAACCCGATATTTTCGATTATCGATATTTATTGGGGGTACCTCAACACAAAACCTAGCTAAGAACACTCGCAGATGCTTATAGTACAACTGTGTAAATTTTCAAGAAAATCGGTTCAGCCGTTTCGGAGTCTATAGGTAATGGATACACACACACACACACACACACACACACACACACACAAAGTTCCATTTATAAATAAGTTTAGATTAGATAGATATGAAAAATTCAAACTTTACAATAATTATTTTTATTGACAAAATTTTTCAAATTCCTTAAATTTTTTTATATTGGTTTTATCTTATAAGATCTTGCCAATCTTTAGTTGTTCATGTTCGAACACATTAGAACACAAAAAATTTATCGACAGATATATGCTTACATTTCCAATGAGAGCGCACTTCAAAGGAGAAAGTTTAAAATTACTTCATTTGTAACAATTTTTTATCCCTATGAAAATGGAAGACTATAAGGTACATTTTAACACTTGATGCTTTCTTTTATTACCATAAAGGCAAAAATACTTTGTAAGTGACAAATAAGTTACATGCTTTATCTGATAGAAGTGAACATATGTAGTTTGCTAAATTCAGAGTTGGTGATTGTAGACATATTGATGAAGAACACTCAGACAGACCCTCACTACTGATGATGACCAAATCAAGACATTGATTGAGAATGTAGGAATTGGAAAAGACATTGAATTTATCAAAATCCACCATCCGTGTTCACTTGACTACTCAAACTATGATGATGTTCGGTTACCACATGATTGGAATGAAAAGTTTCTTTTAAATTGTGTTTCTATTTGTGAATTGCTGTGTAAATGCAATGAAAATGCACCCTTTTTGAAGGAAATTGTGACAGATGATGAGAAATGGATTGTTTACAACAATGTTCAGCATAAAAGATCCTGGAGTAAATAATATCGACCAGTTTTAACCACCCCAAAAGCAGCTATTCATCCTAAGAATGTCATGCTGTGCATCTGGTGGGATTGGAAAGGAATCCTGTACTATAAGCTTCTGCTAATTAACCTGTCAATTGATTCTGAAAAGTAATACTCACAATGGGACAAATTAAAGGCAAGAAAAATGTCCAGAATTAGCAAACAGGGAAATTTTAGGAATATAGAATCTTTAAGACGAAGAAAAACTGGTGAAAGATTATACAACAAAATTATTCATATTTAGTTGAAGAAACATTTCTTGGCATAATTTGGTTTCATGTTTTAATTTCCCTTAATAATCAGCACAAACTTTCTGGACAACACAAATCCTATTTCTTCCAGCTTGTACATGTTTTAGCATGCTTGAAGTTTTCATTTTTATGATATAATTAGATCAAGTTCTGCTTGATGGCCTCTATTAAAGGAGCTAATGAGTTGTTAGCCTTGAAAAAGTTTATGATAATTGTTATAGTTTCAGAACAAGAAAAAATCTAAAACAACAAAAAAGGTGACTATTCTACTGCCCACAATTTCAGTGATGCACTGAGCAGAACTAAAATGTGTGAAAAAGTAGCAAAGGAAAACAAAAAAAAAAAGGAAATTCTTTGGCTTTACAGATAAGACAAAACTGACTAAAATGGCCTCTTGTAACAAAAGACAAACAAAATCTGTTCTTTGTCCAAAAGATATACACTTCCAATGAGGAAATCTATCTCTAGACATAGTAACAGGTTTTTTCTAAGAGTTTGGAATTTAAAAGTAGTTTTTTCAAAGAAAATTGTAACAATCAAAGTAGAACATTGCTAAAGAAATTTATTGACCTTTTTCAAGAACCTTCACTGCTTACAGAATGTCATCTCTCATGAGTCAACACCTTTTTTTTTTTCATATACGAATAATCAATGTGTCCGTAGGTCAATGTGTCCGTAGGTCAAGATTAAAAGAAGTGGTGTAAGGGTGTGGAGCTGATTCACCAGTCAATATATTTGAGCACTAATTATCCACAATGCCAGCATTTCTGCCAGACATGACAAAGAAGAAATACTGAAATAGAATCACAATTCTCTTTGTTGAAAAGCTTCCATACTGTGCTAACAATAAAAAAAAGGGAGAGGATATTGTTTGTGTCCATCTTGTTAAATCAATCAAAATCTTTTCCAAGATAATGAAATTCAGTCTTTGTTTTTCATGGACAATTTCCGGATTTCAAGCCTTGAAATAATTTGGGCAAAACAATCAAGTCCAAGAACATTTAGAAACTGTCTGCAGCAAGAATGGAACGAGTTAGATTCCTAATTGATAAAGAGAATTCTGAGATTCATTAACAAAATCAAAAACTTGAAAAATTCTGGCTGGGAATCCATAAATTTAAATATTGTAAGACAAGGTTATTTAAAAAAATAATAGACATTTTCTGCCTTTGTCTACACTCCTGAGATGAGACGGTATTTACACTATTTACATTGGTCAGACTATTGTCCTCATCTTTATTGACATGTTTAAAAAGTTTCAGCTGTTGTATGCTCCAGCCTTCTTCAGGTGCCAGGAATTTATTACAATCACTGGGGTATATCATTCTCATGTGCGATGCCACTTCTGGTAGCCATGTAGTTATCTCCCTTTAACTCAACTAAGTTATTTGTTCACCACTGCTGTAGCCTGGTATTAAGCTCACAACTCTCTGGGTCGAGTCACTGAAACTAACCAACATCTATATCCAATTCATCATGTGTCCTTGAGAACATCAGTTTGTCAGTTAAGTGGCATACATGATACACACTTTGGGTGATCATGTCTCGAAAAAGACATAACTGACTGGGCAGAAGATTATCCTGCAGTAGGTTGTCATTGCTTTCTGCGATAGATTGGCTGCCAGCCAAGGCTATAAAACCTAATCTGTCTTGTTATTTGACTCATAGCTAGAGAGGAAAGATATGTATGATATTATTAAGTAGTAATTAGTGGGGGATCAGTTTATTACTTCATAACAATAAAAAACCGATCCTCCACTTTATGACTAGTAGAAGCCTTAATCATGTTTCCAACTATTATATTCAGTCAGTCAGTTAAGTGTCATACGTGATACACGCTTTGGGCGATCATATCCCTAAAGAGACATGACTGACTGGGCAGAAGATTATTCCGCAGTAGGTTGATATTACTTTCTGCGGTAGAGTGGTTGCTAGCCAAGGCTATAGAACCCAATCTGTCCTATTATCTAACCCATAACTGGAGGGAAGAGATGGATTAATGCCTTTCCCAAGAGTATTTGTGCGTAAGTAAATGCAAGGAATTCAACTGGGATTTGAACTTGGCTCCCCGATTTGTCATTCCAAGTCAATATCCATTGCACCACAACGATCATCCACTATGTGAATTTCTGGAACTTATAAACCTAATAATAATAATAAGGGATACTAAGAATAAGGAGATGTGGAGGGCCATGATTGCCTACATTCTGATGAGACATGGCACATGCCATGGTTTCCAACCCCAGAGTAAATTACCCCAGTGGGGTAATGGGCCCATATTTTGGGAGTAATGGATGTTTGTTTTTGGAAGGGACAATCAGCTTATAATTTCACATTGTGTCTTTGGAATGATGAGCAAGAAATGTAGCAGACTCACCGTGGCAAATGACGCCCGAATCGCCCTTTCAGTCACAAAGCCAAGAATAAATAAACTGGCACTGGCACAGGCAATACAAACTCAACACTCACATTAAGAATCACTGCTAGGTTACGGCTACTATAACTCTGGTTATTATAGATTGGTACTATTGTATTGAATAATTTCCATTAACTGTGTCTGTTTTTGATGTATGAAAATATAATTACTTCTTTTCCTATGTTACGGGTATTTGTTCATTGGGGTAATGGATAATAGTGAAATTGTATTTTGGGGTAATCGCAGCAAAAAGGTTGGGAACCTATGACATAGAGGAAAAAGATTTTTTTCCAAAATACATCTTTTCTGGGGGTTCAAAGGATCAGAAAAACTTTCATCTAGAGATGTAAAAATGGGTACAATTTGTATCAGGAAGCTCTATAAGTGTACCAAATTGAAATTGCTGAAAATTGTTGAAAAAAAAAAAAAAAAAGATCTGTGTCATTGATGGTCAGACTCTTGTTGATTTGACCCAGAATTACTCAGCTTTTGTTAACACACAACTGCAGAAAAGTTGCACAATATCAATAAAGTGAAATAAGAAACCATGAGAATTCACAAGCAACAAGGAAGAGTTGCAATGCTTACAAACTGTCAGACTAGTTAAACCTGATTAGACAAGCACAAAAGTTTATAAACTTGTACTTGACAAATATTAACCAACAACTACTAGTTTTAATCTGTCAAAATTTCTGTTTTCCTACTTAAATTTTTGATGAATCCTAATTTTTCAGTTAACGTTTGAATAAGCTCATAGCGCGTTCTATGACAACAAAATCTATGTAGAAATTAGCCTATCACATTGTTAAGTCTTTGAAATTAATAACTTTAACCAAATACTGCAATAGAAATGATGAATGTGAATTCTGATCTTTGATCTTCTGAGAGGTGCAAATAAAAAGGTTTGAATTGACAACTTTTCCCATTTTACTGAAATAGATGTTAAACAATTCTCTATTTTTTACTTTTCTGACTGAAATCAAGTAGCTTCTTTGATATGTTTTTGTCTTTTCATGCAATCAAAACAAAATAGTCCATTATTTATGTTGGGGATCACCCCTTTTTACGTATAAGAATGGACTCGCCTGATGTGTACATATAATCCTGCCTATACAGGGAATGGGAGTGATTGTCATTTGTAAAGAGTTGTTGAGTAGTTGGACTGCCACTAGTTGGTCAGTAAGAATACAGACTCATTACCCGGACAAACTTCTTCACTACAAGATTGTATATATTGATTCCTACTAACAGTATTCCTAGTATTCCTGAATTGACTAACCAGTGTTCCAGTTTGTATATTTTTGTTCAATATAACTTACATTTTTTATCTCCATATCTGCTTTTTGTTATTTATTATTTTGTGTGGTTTCTCAATAAGAATCCACAACAATTTATGAAGTACTGACAGAGGGTGTAACAGTTGTGTGAGCTAAGGAACTGAAAAAAGAAGGGTCAAGCACAATTACTAGATGATAGTTATTCTACTAAATGATTATAATCTGTTATACGGAATAGTAGTTGCCACAACTACTATTTTTTTAAATTAATTTCAGCCAAATAAAGGCAATAAAGCCACTAAGATATAAAAGATTACAGAGAGTGAGAGAATATGAGAAAATGAAAACATTATTAAGGAGAGAGTACAATAAAAGAACAGGAATTAAGAAAACAAAAAATAACAAATGAGATTGTATTTAAGTTTTTGATGATCAAAGTTGACTGAAAATTAAGGAGTCAAAAGGGAGTTCCACAGGCAAGAAATACCAGAGAAGAAAGTACTGAAGATAAACAGTAGCTATACTCTCACTCTGTCTTTCTTTCTCTCTCTCTCTATATATATATATATATTGATGCATGTTTCATTTAATAATATAGACAGGTTTTGTCTATTTTATGTAAAGTCTTTTCATATCGTCTGATAAACTTAATGGCATTATTGTTGAAAGAAGGAAGAAAATCACAATATTGATACATGTTTTTTTAATCCTTTCTGAGATTTTGGTTTACATCAGCCATTATCAAAGATGACAATTATATTAAGTGTATTAAACAGTTTGCAGACGAACAACAGTAGTAGTCTATTTTGTTTGCATGGAAGATTTTCAAAGCAACAATGAACATGTGCATGCGGAACACTGGAAGTGAAAATCGCACTACAGCTTATGACATCACACAGGACCACGCAAGAGTGGAGGCGAAAAGTATTAAGTATGGAAAGCCATTGGGATAACCAATTGCTTCTGTTATCTATTATAGGCATTTAAGAATGTTTGTGGAGATTTTGTAGTTTATTTTGTTCAGGTTAGATTTCAACTGTTTTACGTATATGGCTGGGGGAATTTTTAGTTTTTGTATGTATATATATATATATATATATAGTAAGTGATATTATGTTATTAACATGTATTATGTATTTTACAAGTATACTAAGATGAACAAATAATATTTTAAGGTTATAATCAATTCATACAAACTGGCTTGTTAAAGTCTTGAGAAACAATGACAACTTACAAGAAGGGAATTGAAACAAATCTAAGTTTGATACATGCTTGTTTTAAACCTGCTGAAGAGCAGATTATCTCCAATGAGTTTTTCTGAGTGCACAGGCTGGTAGGTGTAATAAAATACTTATAAAAAAAATGGGGTGTCTATTTCAAATATGGGTATACCCATTAAAAATAATGTTTGAAGTTAGAAAATATGATATAAAAAATGGTGGGGAGGACCTATTTGAAAACAAAATGTATGGTCGGTTCTGCACAAGCCTTCACAACTATAATCAAAGTATATGTGTTGGTAGTCTGGCTCAGAAATGAGCTGCTTGGCTTTCATAGGTCAAAAAAAATATATAGTCAAATATTTTTTCATATAGTACACTAAACCAGAGGGTAACAGAGTTATACTTGGATCCTTAGTAGATGGGCTGATCCACAGAGAAATAATGCTGTCATTTTTATTGGTATGCTATACTTAACAATTCTTGAATTGATTCATGAATGCAAGTAGACTTTAGTTGCATACTAATTACTATAACATGCAACTCACCAGTTATTTGTAAGTTTAGTCAGACAAAAGGTCACAAGTATAAAGCACTCAGTCAAGATCAAGCAAGTTAGTCAATGAGATAATTTTAGTAAGCAAATAAGACATGCAACTGATTATTAATAATACACATTGTTGTGGAGTAAATACTGTGGAGATACCCTCATAACACAAACTGGGAAAGATGCCTTAAATAAAGAACTCAAACAGAGTTCTGAGAGAGAGAGAGAGAGAGAGTTCTGATAGAATGTTCGTTAGAGCACTATTGGAGTCATACAAGACATAAAAGTATAACTGCTAGTAGCAAATTATAACATTGGTGACGAGGAATTGAAACTTATACAGAGTAGGAAAAAAGACCTGTTTTGCTGAAGCAAGCATAACAATGACAACCAGAAATTAGAAGAACGTTGGCATAATATTTTTTCTTTGCTGTGCATAAACAAAAAAAAAAACAAAAAAAAACATATTTTTAAATATTTAAGAACTAGCTGTACCCGGCCACACATTGCTGTGGCTCAGTTTGGTTAAATGGGAAAGAAAGAAGAAATTTATTTATTAAACTAACAAAATAAATGGGAAGTTGATAATAATTTGTCAAAAAAATTTGTTGTTTATGCCCGCTAAAATAGAAATAATAATAATAAAAGGCATCGTTTTCCTTAAATGTGGAATTTTCCTATGTTTTCTATGAAATAAAGTTGTCTGTAAATGCGTCCATATTGAAAAGGAAACTTTTTTGATTCGGCTTTCATTGGCTCAAATCGACTTTGCAAAATATATTTTTTTAATATTGTAATATTTTTTAATATAAGGTATATAAAAACATGCTCATATTCGATTAAAATGCTATAGTAAAATTTCAAAACAATTGGTGCAGCCGTTTTTTAGATTAGCGGATTGTAACAAACGGACAAGTACATTTTTATTTATATAGATGATTAGACTTAGCGGTAAAAATACAACAGCAACAACAGATGTTGTTAAAACTCTAGGAACAACAACAAACGTTAATTGAAATAATTCAGAAGAAAACAAAAACATTCTCCAATTTCTTTCACTTCCAACACAGGGGCACATTTTATAGTTGAATTCACATTCGATTCAGATGATGGAATTACCTTTTCTGCTTATTCTAGACGAAATTAGCAAACTGACAGAGAAGAATGCAGCGACTGTGAAGATAAAAAAAAAAACAATACGATTTCTTGAGAAAGTTAACACCAGCAGAACATGAAAAATACTGTAATTTTGTACGAATGAAAACAATGAAATGATAAATATTCTAAATAAAATCTTTAGTGAGAAAAGTTTGTTATTTAGTATTTGTTAAAATTGAATGAATCCGACAAAAAATGAAACAGAGTTTGCAACATCTGCTGGAATCATTAACAATGAGAGCATAAGATTCAGATTAAATGCAGTCATTAACTAATTAGAGAGGAGAATTCTAATGAAATTTGAACAAAATAAACTTGCACTCCAGAAAATATCAAAAGAATGTCAGAAAATCCAAGATCTGAGACGTGATGCTGAACAAATTGAGGAAAAAATGTGCATACATGCAAGCAAAAGAAAAATGTAGAAAAAAAGTAATCCATGTTTGAGATGTGGAAGAACAGAGATGACTGTTCATTTAAAAATTTAAAATGCTACAGGTGTGGAAAAATAGGACATAAAAAAAATCACACTTAAACTAAAGTAAGAAAAAATGTAATAGATGTAATTGAAAAAATTGAGGATACTTTAATGGTCTCTTTTTAACTGGCAGAAAGTTGGGAAGGACTAATGGATGTAATTAAAAATTGAGGATACTTTAATGGTCTCTTTTTAACTGGCAGAAAGTTGGGAAGGACTAATGGATGTAATTAAAAAATTGAGGATACTTTAATGGTCTCTTTTTAACTGGCAGAAAGTTGGGAAGGACTAATGGATGTAATTAAAAAATTGACCATTCAAAATGGGCAGCACCAGCAGTGTATGTAAAGAGATAAATAATAAAATTTGTGTTTGTGCTGATTTTTTGACTTGGTTAAAGAAATGTTTAGAATCATGTACCGACTACCAAATCCAGAAAAATTTTTTGCAAAAATTTAATCATGGAAATGTTTTCTGAAGGTGGACCTTTCTGAGGCGTATTTGAAAATACAAGTTGAAAATAGTTCAGAGTGAATAACAATAAATATGCACAAGGCAATGTGTAAGGTCAACCATCTTCCTTTTGGTATACAAATGTCTTCAGCCATATTTCAGTAAAGCTATGGACACTTACACGCAAAAACCCCTGAGAGACATTATCGGCCAAGCGTGTTTCACGTATGGAACTGATGGACACTAAGCTTGTAAATTGAAACATACTGACCATGTAAAATGAAAATTTTTGAAAAAAAAATAAGAGTACAGGTTCAAACTCAGTGAGAATTGTTTTTGCCTAGAATCAAGTACATAGGACAAATTATTGACAAAAATGTTCATCAGCCTCATCCGTTGAGTACAAGTGCAATTAAGAAGATGCACCTTCTCCAACATTTGTTACTAGGCTACAAACATTTCTAGGACTAGCAAATTTTTATCAAATCTACATACCTAATATGCAGAATTGGAGAGCACCACTGAACAATTTGATTACAAAAGGCAGTATGTGGAACTGGACTGACAAGTGTCAAGAGCCATCAAGAAAAATTAAATCGGTGTTTGACAAGTTATCACGTCAAAAAAGAATAGGAACTAATAAAACCAAATTTTTTAAGTAGGTGAACATTTTGTTTTTTGGAATATATAAAAATTGGCAAAGAAACATGGGAAGATGATGTAATAAGGCCAAATGGGGAAAAGAAAAAAATGGAAACACAAAAGACACTGATATCAGTTGAAGAAAAGGTTTATTGAAGAAAGGACTGCAAGAAAGGAAAGAAACTATGCAAGTTTTGTATGATATCTTTGATGCACCAACATCCTAAGAGTTTGTTGAACATACAAGTATGAGTACCAGACAAAGAAAACGTAAAAAAAAACAAGTGGTTGACCCAAAACAAAAAATTACAAAGTTCAGTATATGGCAAACTTGCCAGAACAAAGAAGAGGTGAATACTAAAAAATAAAATAATTAAGAAAATAAAAAAATCTCAAAAGCAGGGTTGGGGTGTTGTGGAGCAAATAAGACCTCCCACTTAACCCAAATGATCTAAGCAATATTTAAGCAAGATGATTTAAAGAAAAAGAGAATTCAGAGACAGCGTTCTGACAGAGTGCTGTTGGAGTCTCAACTGAGACATAACATCCCAACTGTTAGTAGCGAGTTATAATTGAAATGTGACTAAATACTACAAACAACGTGACTGGTTGATTATTAGTAACACATGCAACTAACTGATTATAAAAATAACAGAAAAAAAACACTAAAAAAACAAAAACAAAGCTAAATCCAAAGTTGGGATTATTTTGGTCTTTAAAAAATTGTTACATTTTATTCAACGATAAAATAGTCTTCTGTCGTGCTAGGATTCATTGTTGGCGGTCATAATTTTAACAACGTAAGATAAGCAAATAAAGAAACTGTAGGAATTCCATCAAGAAGGGAGGAAAGTAAGGTAAGAAGAAAAGAATGTGTATGGGTGTGAGAAAGAGGAGTTGAGTTTGAGTTTTGTTTAATGGCATATCAACACCTATATGGGTTATTTAATGCCAAAAATGTAGGGTTTTAAGGTATTTTTTTGTTAATGTTCGGTTATAGTGAGAAGTTTGATTTAGTCAGATTTTGATGAAAAATATATTTTTCTCATTTTTTATTTTAGAAAACTCAAGATGTCTTCTAGTTTTTTATTCAAAAATGTTTCGCTGGTAATAATTTTTTTCCTTCAAAAATATATTATGGCAATATTTTTTTTCCCTTCAAAAATATGTTATGGTAATAATTTTTTCTTAAAAATGTATTTTTGGTAATATATTTCCTTCAAAAATGTATATTTTTCTATAAAGTTTATTTTCATGTGTATATTTTTATAAAAGTATTTTTATACTTTCATAGTGTTTTGACCCCAATTTGGGGGTTAACTATTTACCCATAGCTAGGACCCTAACAGGTGCTACCACTCTGGGTCAGGGTGGACCTGGGAACAACTGCAATTAAGAGGTGGTTCTATGCTCTTCACAACCTCCCAATCAGAGGCCTTGCTGCTGGACGCAGTTTACTGTCATGCCAAGGACAGTGAGAAAGAGGAACAACCTAAAAAGTGAACAATGAATTGGTGATATCGAAATCAGGCAAGTAGGAAAATTTCAATATTTAACAATTGTTTTAACAGAGGAAAAAACATGTGACACTGAAATCTACAGGTATATTGGAATAGTGAAAGATGCCTTCTAAAATCTAAGCAAATTATAAAGAAATAGAAATATTTTGTTACAAACAAAAATTGCTGGAATGTTATCTAGTATCTGTGCCTCCCACATGCTAATGAATCCAGGATAAAAAAAAAAAAACACACACGGAAATAGAAATGTGGTTCTACACGAGCATGCTAAGAATACCATGGACTGAATGTGAGAGCAACGACAAAGTTTTAAGAAAAATGGAAACAAAAAGAACACTTATTCTTGAAATCAGAAAGATACAAATTAAGTTTCTAGAGCACATAATGAGGAAAGAGGGCTCAGAAAATTTGATACTCACATGCCATATTGAATGTAAGAATCAGTAGATAAAAGCAGTGAATAACCTAATGAGTTGGTGTAAATGGTTTGCAGAAAATGGACTAGTGGGGAGAGCAGATGGAAAAATTTTATTTATAGCTACAAAAGGCAAGAAGTTGTGGCGAGCCATGATTGAACACATACTAATAAGATATGCAAATAGGAAAAAATGGTCATGCAAATCCTATGATAATGAAATTTTCTTTGTTATGAAATAAAAAAAATGCCACTTTCAGAATTTTTTCTCAGCAAACTGTAACATATTCTCTAAATATTCACAGCTATATGGTGAATGTCCAGAACCCAAAAGTGACTTTAAACAGAACAATACAAGTGTTTAAAGTGTTTTATAGTACTAACAAGCATCCATATTAAAAATGAGCTAACATTTTCTTTTTTATTTACTGGCAAGGAAGTGAATGAAATGATGTGCTGGAGATTATGGAAGGCAAGAAGTGAAAACATAGAAGTAGCTCTCTTCCAACCCCTATTGTTGTCAGAGCAGCCACTATCAATAATGAGAGTACAAAAACCTATTTGCATGGAAGAGAGAGAGAGAGAGAGAGAGAGAGAGAGAGAGAGAAGGCAATCTACAATTTAGCAACCCTGACCTGAGGGTGACAGCAAAATTATAAAAGAAATCCAGCTGCAACAATCAAATTGAGTTTGGGCCAAAATTTGGGAAATCCACACCGAGTCCCACTGTAATTTTAGTCAGAAGTCCCACTCATTTATGCCTAAGCAATTTCACTCACCCTCAAGTTCTTTCCTTCACTTATTAACTATTGGACTTGTTCCAATGCTTAGCCATAGTTGAAGCTTGGCACCTGATTAGGGCAGCATTTACAAGCAACCTGTCTGTAAGGCAATTGCAAATCCTGTCTTTGATCTCTGCGCCACGCAACCTGAAATATTGCATTTGTATTTGGTTATTTCTGCTTTGACTTATCCATTGTCAAGGGAATTGCAAATGATCATTTTACCTTTGCTATCCAGAGCATTTCATTCAAATCAAGAACACTGTATTTTTAGCTAAACAATGATAGCTATGAGGGTCATGGTATGTTTGATATTCTTTTCTTAAAAGTGAAGCAAACTGGCATGATAAAACAAACAAACAAAAAAAAAACAAAAAAAAACATCATCAGTGACAGCAGCCACTTATGGAAAACTGCACTGATGTTGGGATGTCATCTGTCTGTAGCGGAATCAAAATGTAGAATTACCTAACATCAATAACAGCACCCCTATCAATCAAAGAAACGTCTAGTGTTTTTTTTTTTTTTATAAGCGTTTCACCCCGAGCAAGGTATTTCACTACTGCGCAGGGGGCTAAATAGAGTGGAGAAAAGATGGTGAAATATAGGAAATGTCAGAGGGTGCGTGATAGGCGGGTAAGGATACCGAGAATGAGGGTTGGGTAAATGAGAGTGTTCTGAGAATAATTGGAAGTTAGTGTGATAGGAGGTGTCTGTTGACTCTACATTTAAACACCTGGAGATTGTAGCTGTCGGGAAAGCAGACTTGTGGAAGGGAATTCCACAGGCGGGAAGCGCGAGAAAAGAAGCTGTTGGAGTAGAAATTACAGTTTGTTGTCTCTGTAAAAAGAAAGAAAATTACTGCCAAGCCAGAAGAAAGCCAGTACAAGCTCCATGATGATTGGATATGAAGAAATAAGATGCCCACTAGTTCTGTCACAAAATAATTGTAATGGTGAGTTGAGAGGTTAATTATGCAAATGATTCCTTTTGCTAGCCAACTGCTAATGTTTTGAGCTCAATAAAAGCAGACATCTTTTTTGGAAAGTAGTAGTGGGTTGCATATTGTGCTGAGCATCTGATGTTATTACCATGCAATACCAAGGATTTCTGTCTGAGTTGTATGATGCCGGTACCCAAACACGATAGAGAAAAACAAAAAAAACATCACTGTTCCAACAAATATTTCTGCCATTGGAAGCAACTTTGCTGTCTAACAACAGGAAATGAACATGATAACAATAAGCAGTAAAAGCTGCTTTCCTCTCTTGCAATATTGCTTCCACTCTGCAAAAATACCAAAGTTTAAGAATTTCAAGTTTTAGTGTAATAGCTGGTGGGATCCTGATACAAGAGAATCTCAAAGCTGTAATAAACTTTTGAAAACATTTCCTCCAAAATTTGCATCACTTTTCACAGCTGGCCGCACTCAGATGAGCCAAGTAATCACTGGTCAAGAGTTTGATGTGTTGTTTTCTTGCTTTATTAGTTCTCATTTCTGTGTAGTTTTAGAAAAGACAGGTGGAGAATTGATAACAAACAACCATGACATGCTTCAAGGCAGTGTCAACCTCTATCACCCAAGTGTGACTTGTCACCCACAGCACATGATTTAGTAGTCACGATGCTATGATGAGCCATATTTTCTTTTAAGAGTAGCAGCAGCAGAAGCAGCCATCATGTTTTGTCCTATTGTCTCACTCTCTTGACTGTACATCTGTTTTGAATCTTTTTCCTCGGTGTCTCCAGTCAAGCATTTGCTTCTCCAAGGTAGAGAGATATCAGGTGCCTTTCATGACAATTGAAATAGCCATGATCACCCATCTGTAGAATCATCAACTGAAATTAAGTTCCAAGGAAAAGACAAGTGCATAATTAAAAGTAACAATCATTGACATTTTGGGCATGCATGCCACTTGGCATCATTGGACTAAATTTCAAAATGTTTGATAAAGACTAGCAATTAGCGGTATCTACAAAGAGCAAAGATGTGATCAGTGTTGGCTGTTAACCTGTGCTTCCTGGTAATATGAAATTACCAGGGTTGGTTATGCTTCAGTCTCTATCATGGAAGTTGGTTTAGAAGTTTCCGGAAATAGGTCAGGTTTATGTCTCTACAAATAACTCGAAGTGTGAATGTACATCAAAGTACATCACAGACTTATTATGTTCTATATAGTATCGCACTTTCTACTACCCGTAGCTCTAAGAATTGTGTTAAAAAACTTACTGGGACCAATGAAATACCAAACTTTCAACTAAAATCATTTTGCATACTAGTTAGCAGAAGTTTTTTTTTAATTCGGATCAACCCAGTGGATTTCTTGTTGTGGAGTGGTTTTAGCACTGAAGGTTATAATTGTGCTATGTCGGTTGCTAATCGACTTAACGTACCCAAAATGTTGGGAACTTGATAATCTTCCACTGAAAGCTGACTCCTTAGTATTCGACTAACTGCTGACTAATATCAACTGCCTAGTAGTTCTACTGAACTCCAATAGAAGTCTAAAGAACTCCTATGAACTTCCTGTTAACTCTTATTAATATAGGAGGGAGAGTCCATTATCCGAGGAATAGGTGTGTTTCCCCATAAAATTTCTTCAAATAAGAACAGACACATGCTACCTCAGACCTATTTTGTTACTAATTTTTGTCAACAAAATCTAATCCCCTATTAGGATAAAGTTGAAATAATAGAAAAGAAACATCACTGGAAATCACCAAAACTTAAGGAATCGGTGCATATGCTAAGGAATCGGTGCATATGCTAAGGAATCGGTGCATATGCTAAGCCCAAAAACCTCCTAAGGCAGCCAAGCATAAAAAAGAAAGTCATACACTGTTGTTGTCAACAACACATGACCCAAGGGAGAAAAGAGTTGGTTAGATCCAGTGACTTGACCCCAAAAGTTGTGAGTTCCTTGGCTACAGAGATGATGAACAAATAACTTAGAGAGTTGAGTTAAAGGAAGATAACTCCGACATTCTAAAGTGGCATGACTCATAGAACAAGAAAAATATATCCAAGTGATCAAAATAAAGGATTCAGTTTGAAATTCCAATCCCCTGAAGAAAGCCAAAGCGTATAAAAGTTGAAATGTTGTGGCAATAAAGATGAGGACAACAGTTCAAACAATGTAAATAATCATATTATAAACATAGACAAACATTCCTGAAATCGTCAGTTCTCAATTTGGTATTCGTTTGATGACAAACTTTTTGCTCCTGTATTAATGGTAAATCTGATAGGTTTAATAAAGTTAAATTGGCAGCCAGTATGAAAAACGACACTAAATCCGGAAAGAAATAAAGAAAGAACTTGTTAACATTAACACCTCCAAAATAAACTGCTCTCTTTTAATCAGAACCTTTTTGGCCTTCTCTCTGTATGGCTGATGCTAACCATCACTAGAATAAGTCATTTGGGACTTTTTCGGTCTAACGTTTTCCACTTATGTGAGGTGGAACAATTATTTTGAAACAATTGCAAGAAAAATTGGTTTACTTTATTTTGACAGACAGTCTTCTTTACCATAACCTATCGTGTGCCTTTATAAATCTATCATTCGTCAATTTATTGAATATTGCTGCTACATCATCTGGTTAGTGCTTCTCCTATGCATCTAGAGATTCTTGACAAAAATCCAAAGTAGAATCTGCAATATTATCAGTCCTAAACTGACACGTCATCTTCAATCACTTTTTCACCATCAAAACAGTTTCCCTGTGACTTTTCTATATATATATATATTTTCATGGCAAATTATTCTGATGAGCTTTTCTTTGGTACCTCAACTTCACAAATATAAGTGCAGTACTAGATTGCCAGTTAGGTCTCATAAATCTACTGCTGAAAGTCTTAATTAAGAGTAAGTTCTATTCTAATAGTTTCTTCTCACATACATCTTGCCTGAGGAAATCTTTTTGTTTTCCTGTTAAATACAATCTTCAAAAATTTAAATGCAATGTCAATTATTATATTTTCTTCTTGAATCCTGTTATTTTTATTGTCCTTACTACTTCATAATATTGCTCCATCAGCAAAGTTAAGTACAGTCTTACATGGGTGACCACCTCGGAAAAACAGGTACTGTAAAGAAACCTCCTACAATCCAAAATATGTTTCAACTTTAAATAAGCCACAAAGGTTTGATAAACCATCAAAACAAAGAAATCAATCACTCAAGCCTCAGTAATGTTTTCTCACTTTCCTTTTCTAAGTAACCCTCTTGCATCTTTGTGGCTTTATCACCTTGCTTTGGGTAAAAGGTACAATTAAGATAAAAAGGGAAGAGTTATTAATCTGATAATCATATTGGTATACAGATGCCAGCATAGTTTTCTTGCGTTTAATAACAAAAGCTCAACTTCTCTTTTTGTAAATTAAATCTTAGTTGGTATTCTTTGTGGTCAGAAGTAAGACTGTGTTTTAACTTCAAACCACCAACTTTTATTCTAGATCAGAGAAAAAAGGGATTGACAGAAATGAGATCATTACAGTTGCTCTTGTGAATGGTGAAATTTGAATGGCTTTAATAAGTTCCTTTGATCATTGCCTTGCCATTTCAGGGAAGGACCGTCATATGTAGAATAAGCTTTCTCCCAATATTCTATGCAAAATTAAACAACTTTCTGTGAGTGTTCTAATTTTATGAAAGCGAACATACCTGCTGTTACAGACAAGAAAAAATGTAATGGAATTAAGGAAAAGGTAATCAAAGACCTGATGAGAGAAGAAAGGAAGAGAAAGACAGAAAAGAGGAAAATATGATAATCTTCTTTGGTTGTGAGTGCTAATTCCAGCATATGGATTAGGGTCCCAAGGATTAGATCCAATTCTTGAGCCATTCATCATTTTATTCTGATGTAGGTTATAAACATACAATTCCCTTGCTTTAGCTTTCAGGCCAAAATGATTGCTAACAGATTCAACAAGGTACAGTCAATGTTTTTACGTGATGAATATCAAGGGCAGTCATATATGTGAATCCTTTTTCTCTTTTTTAATTTGTTTTTGCATTTAGTTTAACATACCTAAAGGCAAGCAGGTGGGACTGTTGTCCATGTACATCAGCTGGATCCCTTACTCAATCACATCAAGTCTTATTCAAAGACCGACTAACGAGGGTGCGACATTCAGAGGAGGCCTTAATCACGAACATAAAACATGAACTAAAAAAAGAAAAGGCACTTATTTGAATCAATAACTGGGGTATTTCTTTATCAATAGGAGCTGCAGATGGAAAATTAAAAATGTTTTTTATGGCAACAACTAGCAATGAATGCAACAGTAGATGAAGTAAATATCATGATTATAGGGGTCGAGAGTAGATACACATAGAAAACAAGCTTTCCAGACACAGGAAACTGTGACAACATACAAGCATTTTGCATGTCAGTATATGTCTTGTAGGCAAGCATCCAATGTTGCACCATACACAATGGGAATGATAGTTGATTGATTCTTTAGTAGGAAAGCAAGGTGTAAAAGATTAATGGCTACATTAATTTACTGTCCTTTGCATTTACTTGCCAATTGCTTTGACAGCCAGTTGAGAGAAATGAGTGGGTAAATCCAACTATGGGTCTGATACGAAAGAATGTCTTTAAAATCTTCCAAAAATGATTTCTTCTCCACAGGATCAATTTTATTTTATTTTATTTTATTTTGTACAATTTAACATTTTTACAGGTTATTTAAAGCCAGAAAATATTTTTAGAGTAAGAATGTTTTTTTTGTAGATGATGATGATTTTTTTGTAGATGATGATGATTTTACTGATACTTCTTACTAATTAGTCCATAGCTAGATAAGAGAGAAGATGTGGATTCATGCCTTTTCCAAAGAATATTTGCATATATTTGCATATATGTAAATATAAGAAACCTTACTGGAATTGAAACTTGGCTCTCTAATTTCTAATTTTTAGCAGTTAACTATTACACCATCCGCACATCCAAGCTTACAGTATCTGGTATTTTTAAGTGGTCACCCATCGAGGCACTGACCAATTTCAATGTGACATGGCCGTAAATCCTCCTCTATTAGAAGACAGACTGTTGTGAAGAGGAAAAAACAAATGAAATGGTAGTCAGACAGCAGAAGACTCCCTGTTATGATCACAACAATGTCCAAGACACTATGACAAACAGTAGGCGGCAAAGAAAGCAGCCATTGAAAAAGGGGACAATGATGAGAAGAAAAAATAAAATAAAAAGGAATAATGGAGACCACAAAGGAGTGGGGGGGGGATCAGCAAACACTGAAAAGAGTAACATTTTTGTTATTGTGTCACTAACCAAACCCACCCCTGCAATTAAAACTCATCTTAACAAAAGGCCGAGCATGTAACAAGCGGATTTTTTCAACAATTTTAAGAAAATGCCTCAAACATCATCAAGAGACTATATTTATTTGAATCAGTTAATTACTTCAGAACAATTTTTATATGAAATTTAGATCACTGTACATACCACAACCTACTTGGAATAACAGTGTCCCGCAGTTGACAGCAATCGACAACAAAGAGAATTACAACCTCTACAACTTGGAGCATGGCTGTCGCCAAGGCCAGAGCTGATGTTCTGCGCTAACAGACTTAAACATGACTGCAAAGATCCTTCCTCCATTTCCTCTGTTTCTTGACAGTGTGAAACCAGGATCTAGTACAGGTTTCCTATATCCTGTGATTTCAGGCAAAAATAATATTAGTAGCAGATCAGTCAGTCAGTTAAGTGCCATACATGATACACGCTTGGGTGATCATGTCTCGAAAGAGACATGACTGACTGGGCAGAAGATTATCCTGCAGTAAGTTGCCATTGCTTTCTGCTGTAGACTGATTGCCGACCAAGGCTATAGAACCCAATCTGTCCTGTTATTTAACCCATAACTGGAAGGAAGAGACGGATTAATACCTTTCCCAAGGGTATTTGCGTGTAAATGAATGAATGAATTCAGCTGGAATTGGAACTCGGCTCCCCGATTTCTCGTTCCGAGCTGATATCCAATGCACCACAATGCACATCCATAGCAGATAACCAACTTAAAAGAGGAACCCATCTAATCTACCGATGCACATCGTCATCTCTGATCTGACCGCATAAAATTAGTTATATTCTTTGTCAGTGGGTGAATAAATGAATGCTTGGCAAATTCTATTTTGAAATGATACACGGAGCTGACATTGAATGATCAGAAAGTGACATCAGTACAAACAGTTTGCCACCACAAGGCAACAAAATGGAGATTTCTGCTTAAAATGATTCAGTGGGGAAAAAACGTTTTGCAGTCTGGACTTATACAGAAAATAAATACAACAAAGACTAGAAAAGAGAGGATGAAAAAATGCCTAAGTAAATGGAAACAAAAAAATTATATTTACAACAACTGAAAAAGACCAACAAACACGTCAAACTACTCTTCACTAATAAATGCTCACCCATGACACTAATCAATACGAGTCTGATGCTGCCTATACTATATCTCTTGTATATCTCCAAAGAATTGGACTAGAGTCAAGTTCAACAGGGTTTTCTTTCTTTGTCGATTGTCCCAAGCCAATTGTTCCTTTGGCAGTGGCTTTGCTATATAGTAAGCAGGGACGGTAGGTATCTTGTCAGTCTATGTCATTAATTAGGCCTTTTGCTATTTATAGCAGTTTTCATTGGATAAGGTTGCAAACCTCACAACTCAAGACAAAGAGAATAGAAATCCGGCAGTCATTGATTAAGAGTTACTAACATATGAGGTAACTTCTTCTATAGGTTTGATTAGGGAGACATTTAGCAGTCAGTGAAAGTGCACATTGCTCAAGATCAACAAGAAGTAGACAAGAAAAATATGCATAATATAGACCTTCTGGTAGGGTATCAAAAGTTCTTTTTGAATATCCTTCAACTAGCCATAAACCTACTGCTGAAAGGTAACAATTACTCTTGCTCTTTCTTAGTTGACTTTCTTTATTGACATTCAGAACATTGAGGAACAAAAAACAGTAAAAAAACAATCATATCTTTGTATGGGTTAAACTTTGGTTTGAATGAAATGGATTCCCCTGATCTGTACTAGTTCTGATATCAGCATTTCTTGTGACCATGGATTTGAGAAATGTGGCTGATTTAGTGACAAACACGTTAAGAGGGGAGTCCTTTTTAAAAAACATACAGCCATTAGTATGTAAGGAAAATGGTGGATACAGAACTTGGTTAGAGGTTATGCAGAAATATTACAGAGTCGTGCGTCTGGCAGAAAAAGACAAATGTCAGGCAGCTTTCCTTACAACTAGAGCAACCATATATATGAGTAAATATAGTTATAAGGTGCACTATATTTATAGGATGAAGTGCTCAATATCAGAGATAGAGCATATGTAAATATAAAACATATAAGTCAACACATTGAAGTCAACACTCAAGGGCTACAGACTGTTTCTTGCTAAGCAGAATCATTATTAATGAGTGTGGCCTGATGATTGCTCTTAGTATGAAACAGTCTGTCACCCCTGAGTGTTGACTTGAATGTTCACTCTTTTATATATATATATATATATATATATTGATATGCATCTGTGGACATATTGCGACATAATTTTGTGGCAGGGGTGATGTCATTCCTGAAAGAAAAATAATGATAATAAAGGAGAATGTGCCAAAAAACAGAAAAAAAACTAGTGAAACATACTGTTTTCAAATAACCAAGATGTTGATATGCAATGACTTTGAAATATTAATAAACAGAAAATTAATTTAGAAATACAATCTTTTTGTAAGTATACAATGGATATCAGATTACCAATGGAACAGTAATGAATTGAAACTTTTGAAGAGAAATAGATTTTGACATTATAAAAATTGAGGTTAAAATTAAGGATGTTTTGATCTAGAATTTTTTTAAACAAGATCTCTGAGTTTACAAAAAGAATGTCAGAATACTTAATTGCAAGGTGATAAACAATAGTGTTTTGTTGTGAACCTTGAAAATCAATCGATAAAAAAGTAAATTGAGGTGGTTGGTGTGGTCGATCCAGCAGGAGAAGTCAATAATCAGATTGTATTCTAAGACCCCCGACCTTTATTTAAGCGCGTTTGCACGAACACAGACAGAAGAGATGCATTGAGAGATAAGCTGATGAGACGAGATGAGAAGAGAATAGGAGAGAGGGGATTTGGGGTTTGACAGTCTTCAAAAGCAGTCGAACTGAGTCGAGAGACATCAGAGATTGGAAGGAAGTGTCCGCTGTGTGTCGCTGATACTGAGAATGAAGAAGCAAAATACTACCATTAATACTATTACTACTACTGAGAACGGGAATGTCAAATGTTGTCACAGTTGTGCTAAGAACAGACCAAAACGAAGGCCGCATCTCTCCTTTACTGAAATTATTCAAAGTATTTGTGTTTTATTTGGTTATTGTTTATATACAAGAGACTTTCAACTTTGTGCAACAAGAATAGTTTCTTTTGTGGATGTGTTTGTTTTTGTTCATCCAAAAACACATCGACTTTGTTATATTTATTTTTCTGCTAATAAGATTTTCAATCAATGAACACATAGGTGGGCTGATGAGGAGCTTCCAGGTTTCTACGATTCGATGACCACTCTCCATGATCAAAAAAATCACAACGTGCCTGGAGGGTAGCAATGAATTGACATTATGGACCAAAGACTTGTAATACTGGACGTTATCAGACTAATGGCTGGCCTGGTGGAGCACATCAGCTCAGTGGGGTGAGGATACGGTGTGACAATTTAATTATTTTTTCTAAATTATTAATACAACTATAATTAAGTTTTAGAGTGTTCTGATTAAAAATTTTACTTAAAGGATTATTTTTAGGAAAATGTCTATCAATTAATTTCAGAAATTTATATACTAGTTTAATATTAACCGATTGATTGAATGAAGGATCATAACATATAATCGTTCTGTTTCTATTTTCCTTTCTAGAACAACTATACTCTTCCACAAATCTAATCTCAGAAGATCTGAATCCACCATCCCTAAAGACTTTATCGTAAATAGCATTTTTTTTTGTTTGATTTTCTTACAATTTCTTTCCATTACATTGCCATCTGAACTTATTTTATAAAAGGAACTTTGTGTGTGTGTGTTTGTGTGTGTGTGTGTATCCGTCACCTATAGACTCCGAAACGGCTGATCAGATTTTCTTGAAAATTTACACAGTTGTACTATAAGCGTCTGCGAGTGTTTTTAGCTAGGTTTTGTGTTGAGGTACCTCCGATAAATATCGAAAATCAAAAAAATCGGGTTATAGAAGGAGTGGTCCAATTTTAATCAAATTTGATACACTCATAGACAATGACATAAAAAACAATATTCAGAAGTTTCAAGTTTGCAGTTTTTAAAATAGTGCAGAAAATTGATAATATATATATATATATAAAAGGCAAGATGTTTGTGTGTGTGTCTGTTTATCTGCCTGTATGTCTCTATTTTTTCAGCCCTTTTATTTTAGTTTTTGCTTCAGGTTTGGCTCTAAGTAGGTATAACTGTAGTTCTTAGTCTCAGCCATGATGCCATTTGTTTATTTAGCCTTCAAAGTTCAGTTTACGACAAAAAAAACTTATTTGATATTGATACCAGGAAATCAAAATTTGACTTACATCCATTCATTTTTCTTTCAGTCTACGGTTCTGCTTCAACTGGAAACAACTATTGCTTTTTAGTCTTTCATGCCAACATCCAAAGAGTCTGAGCTCCAGGACCATGGGTTAGTTTTAAAGCTTTCATTACATCCGAGCATTGCTGGGCTATACTGCTAGTCTTTCTATGAATCAATTCTTAAAGAATCTAATTTGGATCTAAAACAAAGAATGCTTGTTTAGAAAAGATTCAACAATAAAATTAGAATGATGGGACACCTCACTTCTGACCTGACCACATAAAGGTAAAGACATCAGATGTAAACATACACAATTACAAATACACATTACCTTCAGATGCCAGCTTAGACATATAAGAATCTTTATAAACTTACATAAATATCAAATTACCTGCAGTTTTAACACACATATAATACATGACTAACCAATAAAAAGCGACCCAAAGAAAAATGAAAATAGCAAAGTATATATAAGTGTATCAATAAGCCTGGAGTAGCTATTTAGGAAAATTCTGATTTGAAATTTTCAAAGAGAACATATTAAAAAATTAATATCAGATAAAATAATTGCATTTTACATCATTTAGGCAAATTTTGATTTGAAATTTTCAAAGAGAACATATTAAAAAATTAATATCTATCAGATAAAATAATTGCATTTTACATCATTTAGTGAATACAGAACTGTACTGACAAATGCAGATGTTTAAAATTTGTTGTTTATAGGAGAAGAGAGTATAAATTTCTGCTCATGTAATCTTAATAAATCCATCATCTCATATGCTTAAAGTCCAGATGTCTTTACTGTAACAAATGAAACAAATCCAAGTCTGTCTCATGATCTTGAAATTTATTGGCATTATTTCTGTTTTACATGATTTTGTATTTGTAAATTTTGATACTAGCATTGAGTTATAATTTCATAATTTAATTGGGCTGTTTATTTAATCATTGACAATTCAAAGTTAAGACCCTAACAAGAGAGAGTCTTATGTGATTTATTTGTTACTGCCACTTTCATTGCATAGTCTCTTTATGAGGCTCAAGAGACTATGATGATATATGGACATTGAAGTCACCACCCAGAGAAAACAATCATTTTAATGCTAAACACAATCGTCAGGCCATTTGTGTTGCGTTTTTGCTTGACATTTCATATATAGAGGTCAGTGAAGAATTGTGGGTAGTTTATTGCATTGTGGGTAGTCTGTTGTATTATTCTATCCATTATTTTGGGGGGCATAATTTGTTAACTTGTTTATTATTTCCTTAGTTTATTTACTTATTTATTTGCTTGGATTTATTTAGAAATTTATTTTATTTTATTTATTTTCATTTATTCTTGTTCTTTTTTCAGTTTTCTATTTTTAAGTAGCATAGAGTTTACAGTTTTTAGATTGTTGTAGTCTGATGGTCTTTTCCTTATTTTCAGTTATATTTTTGGTGTGATTTGTTTTTGTTTTCAATCTCCCAGATATGTTTAAAATGCATTGTGCTGTTTGCATCTTTACTATTTATAAAGGATGTTTTGTGTATGTAGTCTCTTTGTTTCCAGGGTCCTTCAGTTACTCCTATGTACATATTTTCTTTGTTATCTACTGATTTTATAGTAGCTTGGTATATTACATTGTTTTGCAAGCAATAACTGTTTAAAGGACATTCATTCTTTATTCTGCATTTGTCACATGGATTTAATTTGTTCCGGTGGTTTGTTGATCATTTTCCTGTTGTGTTTTTATTATTTGTGTCATGTTCTTTGTACAACTATAGCTGATTTTTACTGTGTTTTTGTTGAATATTTTGCAGTGATTGCTTGATGTTGGTAAGTGTTTGTGTATGAGTTAAATATTTTTCCTGTTTGTATGTTTTTGTTGAATATCATACAATATTCATAAAATATTAATTTTGAATTCAGCTGAAAATAGAAACGTTGTAAAAGTTCATCTTGATTTGTTCCTGTAATGATGATGTCATCAAAGAATGCTGCAACTCCTGTCAATCTGGTCAGTATAGCATCTGTTGTCAGATGGAAAATGGCTGGTGCTGGTTTGACAGTGAAGCTAATAAGGTTAAATCTGAATAATCACTTGTGGGTCCAGTAAAGATATCTTTGAACTCTTTGTCAACTTCCAGTTGGAGAAAAGTATTGGAAAGATCAACCTTTGCAAAGTAAATTCCGCTGTTGAGCTTTGTGAAGAGATCATCTGGCACTGGAAGTCGATACTGATGAACATCCAAGGAATCATTTGAACCGATTGAGTAATCAAGTCCATATCTGGACATTTCTATTTACCTTTTTAACAACTACAATATTTGCCGCCCACACAAAGAATTTAATAGGCTCTATTACATCTTTTTTACTGAAGACACTGCAGTTCTTTTTCAACTGTATTTTGAGCAGCAAAGAGTACCGGCTTCTATGTCTAAAAATTGTTTTAGAATTTGGTTTTAATTTCAAAGTAGCTTCCATTTTTATACAGCATGCAAGTCTCTCTTGAAAAACATCACTAAACTTATTTTTAAGTTTGTTGGTGAAATAATTTTTAATATCAGAAACTGACATGAGGTTAAATGTATTGAACACAAATTTGAGAGGAATTTCAAAAAGGTTAAGTTGTTCTATTCAGATGAGACCAATTAAATTTAAATTTTGAATTATCTGTGACATAACACACCAGAAAATGTTCTATTTCAAAAGGAAACATGGCAAGTTGCTAGTTAAATGAATTATACTTCCAGATGCACTCGTTGTTATATGATCTGCTTCAGACACCCGTGGTTTTTCAGTTTGTTCCGAGGATGAATGTGATATGTCACGAGTGACGCTCTATCAAACTGGAAATGAACTGGTTTGTTGTTTACAGAAACAACCATATATTTTCTGTGGGGTTTGGAATTCGCTTTGAATGTCACAAACATTGTGTTTGTTTCAAACTCTTCCCTGTTTTGTTTTTTCAGCTTTTTGAGATTGAGTTTTCAATTGTTTTTTTTTTTGTTTTTTTGTGTGTGAATTTGGATAGCAAAATCCTTCTTAATGTTCATTTATAACAAATTTTTTTTTTTAATCATTTCACTCCATTTCACTGCCACTATTGCGCATGGGGCTACATAGAGGAAGGTAAAGAGAAGGAGTGGTTAGATATAGGAAATGTCAGAAGGAGGGTGATAGATGGGTAAGGATATGGAGGCTGGGGGTTGGGTAGATGGGAAGAGTGTTTGAAAGAATGGATGCGAGTTAGTGTGTTAGGAGGTGTCTATTGACCTTACATTTAAATTCCTGGAGATTGTAGCCATCAGGGAATCAATCATGTGGAAGGGAATTCCACAGTTGGGAAGTGCGAGAAAAGAAACTGTTGGAGTAGAAGTTGCAGTTGCATTATATCGGTTTCACTGTAAAAGGGTGGGATCTAGTTGCGAAGCTAGTATCTCGTGCAAATTCGTACCTAGGGGGCACCAGAGATCTAAGTTCATCGGAGCAGAAGCCGTGAAAGTATTTATAGAAGAAACACAGGGAAGCCACGTCGCGCCAGTGAGACAGAGACTGCAGGCGGTCTGCCAAGTCAGTATCGATCACATTGCATGTATATTTTTTGAACGGACAAATGCATGCATAATTCTAGTCACCAAAAAGCCAACATTTTGAAGGCGGTTACTTTTCATCACAACGTTGTTTTCTCATGTTGCTGGTCATTGTTTTGTTAATCATCATCATGTCTTTTTTTATGCTTAATAAATTATTGCATTCGGTGGTGAAGGCTTTTAACATAATGTCTTTGTCCTATTCCAGTTTTGAAAGAAGTCAGGTGTGGGCATTAGCAAGAGAAGAAGATTTTCTGTGATAAAAATCAAACATTTAAACTGTTTCTCTGTGAGGAAATTTAATTTAAATTTTTTGCATTCCTGATTGACGCGACTAGATAATCATTGGCACCATCTTTCGTTAGCTTTAAACAAATGAATATTAAAAAAAATTTTTTCTTCAAATACTTCACTGAGTTGTTCCACTGTTTCAGTCGCCTACTTTGGTAAAATTTAATTTGTACAATGGTCATGTTACTTAGAGCCCGGTTTACGAATCAGTTGACGAATTTTCCATTTTTCATTTTCGTGAGAAAAGTCAGCATGAAAGATATCCATCTAATGTTTAAACCATGAAGCAAATGTTTTTCTCATCACGAAATCATAGTAGAATTCTGTGATGTTCTTGGTCAAAATATCCGCTGAATTGGTTAGTTCCAGTGTGGAAAATTTCAAGTTGATTCTGGAATGGTGCAGTCGTTGCTGTCAATATCTGTTGTGACTTCTGAAACAGTTCCTGCTTTTGTGGCACAAACTCCATAAGCATCTGTGGTGAAATTATAGTGGGTATCTCTTATTCCTTTTCGAGTTGTAGTAGGATTCCGTAGCAGGTTAACGGAAATTGGCTTTGTGGGAAGATAGCCCACTATAATTCATAAAATGATTATAAATTTAAGAAAGGCAATTAGAATATAAAATAACATTTATATATATATGCATTTCAATAAATGTTTTACAAAATAAGTAATGCTTGAAATAAAGGTCCAAAGGAGGTAAAAGAGTTCATGGCAAAATAATAAGCTGAAAAAGATAAAAGAATGTTCATGGAAGATAATGATGAGCTGAAAGAGATAAAAGAATGTTCATTTTCAAATTGCCGTTTCTAAGGTCAGTGAGTCAGTAAGTTGGTTTGTGTGGAATGTCTTTGAAAAGGTCGGTTAGTACTTTTTGAGAACAGGGAGAAAGTAAATGGTCAGAATAGTACTTATGAGACAGGGAAGGTAGACAGAGGCAAGCATAGTAGCCGCTTGACTTAGGTCAAGGGGATTAGTTACACTCTTCTCCTCTGGTCTGTGTCTGTCTGACCAAGCATTTGTGTCTTCTCTTTTTATATAGGCATTTTGGATCAAAACACAGCTAGTTTCGAATTTCATCCTTGTATTTGATTCTGGGCTTCCCATTGGCTGGTAAATAAAATTCGCAAAGGCTTGCGAAATGGTAATTTGATATTTGATTAATTTTTATTTTTCAACCGGAACATCTGCGCAAACTCGGATGCACACGACGATTTTTATTCATTTGCCTTTTAGTTGTGAGAGAGCCCACATCTGGTTCATCGCTTTTGTTCGGTCGGTATCACCACAAAATTACTTTGTTGATTTTGAAGTGCTAGTCCTTGTCACCAAAACTTTGTTATATCTCAGGTTGTTGTGAGGAACAAATATAAAAAATGTCTTTTAACACATAATAAAATAACTTTTATTCATTTATTACCTGAGAACAGCAAAGATTAGTCAGATTTAAACCAAGAATTTCACGTGTGTATCAGATAAACTGTATATGGCAGTGAATACTGGACAATTCCATCAATGATGAAAAAAACAAAAAAACAAAGTGAAGCAACCAAAATGTGGCTCTACAGAAGGATGCTGAGGATACCATGAAACAAACAGGTGAGCAACACCACAGTTTTGGAGATGTAAACTAAAAGGAAACTGATACTTAACATAGGAGAAACAGCTGTAGTTTTTAGAACATGTAATGGGGAAAGAGGGCTTGGAGAATCTGATACTCACAGGGAGGAGAGACAAAAAAGCAATGTGTGACATACTTGATGGACTTGAGAAAATGGATGGAAGAGCAAGATTTAGGAGGGGTAACAAGAGAAGGGCTGTTAAGAGCTACAAGAGATGAAGGGCCATGATTGCCTATGTCCTGAATAGTCATGGCATATAGAAGTAGCGTATATATGTTTAACATTTGCTTTATTTGTAAGAAAAAAGTGGTCAATATCAAAGAAAGTGTTTATAGATAGTGTGGACAGAGGAAACAAAACTGTATAATCATGTCATTTTCGTACTACCATGTGATCTTAGTATTAATATTGCACTGAGGCATGACAATTAATATACAGTATTGATATTTATACAGTCTACATTATATATATATAGTTATGTGAATTAATAAATATACATATGAGGATACACATGTATAAAAAATGTTATTCAAGTGTTAATAAAACAGTAGTCAGTGTAGTATAAACAGAGCTATTATATATATTAATAGCCCAGAGGTAGAATCGCTGACTGACGCCACTTCGGTCGGGTTTCAATCCTGAGTTAAAAGCAATCAAAGTCTAACCGTACTGATGAGCTGTGATACAGCAAAACAGATCTGTCTGCAAATGACTATTTACGTTCTCACACTCTGATTGAGCACTCTGGAAGAATGGTAGACATTGAAAAACAGTAGCTACCCTGGCATGTATGCATCGCTCATTCAGTAATGAATTAGAGCACTCTAGCTATTGGGCATGTATAATGATAATATACATGCTAAAAAGTCTGCCTTCTTCAACCGAGCACCCATAGCCCAGAGGTAGAATCGCTGACTGACGCTACTTCGGTTGGGTTTCAATCCTGGGTTAAAAGCAATCGAAGTCTAACCGTACTGATGAGCTGTGATACAGCGAAACAGATCTGTCTGCAGATGACTATATATATATATATATAATCTTACATGAGTGTCATCAGATGTAACTTTTGTCATTTTAGATTTTACTCTTGATAAATTTTAAAAAAATACCCTAACATTATAAGATTTAACTCCCATGAACATTGAGTAAACTTAAATTCAAATCTCTTAAACTGTCAGTTTGAAATACACATCTGATGATTGTATAACACATGAAACTCTGAGTCGTGCCATCAACACAGGATAATATATATAAATATATATATATTATAAATTATAGTTTAGAGTATGTACAAATTATCATCTGTGTTCTAAACTATAATTTATAATAAATATTCATAGCTGTATTTTATATCAAGCACTGTTTTAAATGAATGTTTTGAACATTGTCAATTTTTTTCTTTGTTCCTTCTTCAATATATATATATATATATATATATATATATATATATATATATAATAAAAATATAGTTTTAATGTCTGCTATATTTATGGGTAAAAGTGCTCAATATCAGGGACAGAGTGTCTGTAAATATAAAACTGAACACTGCAGTCAACACAGAGTGGCAACAGTCTGTTTCATGATTGGCCACAATCTTTATAGCCTGAAGATTATGTTCATCAATTAAACAGACTGCTGCTGCTGCTGCTGCTGTTCATCTTGTCTAGTGCTAATCTTACTTCAGGTTTTAATATATCTGGCCCTTCATATGTCATGTATTCAGGTTACCAGGAGTTGAGAATTGGTCATGAATTTTAAACTGGCTATTTCATAAATAATCTCCTGGAAATAAATTTCCTTCTGTTGTCATTACAAGAAAAATATGGGCACCAAAATGATTTACCTGAAGGAGTTCAATATCTTCAACAATTAGGCTATACTTGACAGCTAAAAAATAACCCTAACCCTGACACCGACAACCGTTTTAGAATAGAGTATTTACTAGCTGATCAACATTGAAAATTAAATAATTGTTTATTGCATAGCAGCTGATAGCAGAGGTCATAGTTAATTCCATTGTATCCTGTAGAATGAGCTTCCAGTGAATCTTAGGAAAAACAGTGGAATTTGAGAGTCACTACTTGCTATATAAACCCAGTATACCATTCAAACTGATTGTTGCCTCGAGAATTTCAAGTGTCCAGTCCAGGTAGAGGAAAATTCATGACACTCAAAGTGTACATTTACCTTGATCAAATGTGTTAACAAAACTGAGTTACACATTATAACAAAATATTATGTTGCAAACTCTTTTAAATCCTAAAGAGAGAATGGAAGGCTTCCTGTTCTAAAAACATATAACCCTTGTGCAATGAGTGAATGGCAAAGATAGATGTGCAATCTAATTAACAGGTTGGAACTGTTAACAAAGCAGTATACCATAAACAAAGCATTAAACATTTTAGTGTAGTAATTTGTCATAACTTTAGCAAGCAAATTCAATCCTCCATATTATGAATCTTATTATTCCTAATTTTACTTGTATGCTCAAAATCAAATATGAATGCTACTTGATTCTGATTAGTTAAAAAAAAAAAAACTAAACTGGTAATCCAGATAAGAAGTATATTCAATTATACGACACTTCCCCTTTAGCATATGCAACCTTTTCTTTTGCCAAGTATTTCCATTCACTTAAAAATTAATGCCTTCAAAAATAAATTTGCTGATGAACTTGTTTGATTTAAGGTAGCAGTTATAGCATGATCAGATAACAGTCAGTTAAGTGCCATATGTGATACATGCTTGGGGGATCATGTCTCAAAAGAGACTTGACTGACTGGGCAGAAGATTTTCCTGCAGTAGGTTGCCATTATTTTCTGTGGTAAACTCATTGCCAACCAAGGACATGGCACCCAATCTGTCTTGCTATTTAACCCATACTGGAGGGAGAAGTGAATTCATACCTTTTCTAAGGGTATTTTCACAAATGTGAATTCAACTGGAATCCAAACTTGACTCTCCCATTTCTCGTTCTGAGCTGATATCCAGTGAACCGCAATGCACATCCAATCAGATATATCAGTTTCTAAAAGAAAGGTAATTATTTCATTTACTCCTTAACATTCACATTACATATATATATATATATATATATATATAAAAAATAAACAAAAACTAAAAGTACTGGAAGCCACATACATAAAACAGTTGAAACCTAACCTGAACAAAATTAAATACGAAATCTCCACACACATCCTCAGATGCTTATAATAGATAAAGAAGCGATTGGTTATCCCAATGGCTTTCTATACTTAATACTTCTCACCCCCACTCTCGTGTGGTCATGTGAGATGCCATGAGATGCAGTGCAATTTTCGCTTCCAGCACGCATGCACGTGTTTGCCAATCCTCCACACAAACAAAATAGACGACTTCTACTATCGTTCGTCCGAACTGGCCGCTACAACCAACCCTATTTTCATCTTTGATAATGGCCGAAAGCTCAGAAAGGATTAAATAAAAACATGTATCAATATTGCGATTTTCTTTTCCTCTTTCAACGATAAAGCTATTAAGTTTATCAGACAAAATGAAAAAAATTTACATAAAATAAATTGACAAAACTTGACTATATTATTTAATGAAACATGCATCAATAAAAATGCTGCCTAAACACACACTATATATATATATATATATATATATATATATATATATATATATATATATATATATATATATATATATATATATATATATATCATACCAAACTAAAGTCTACGGCTATATTGTGTTGAATGCACTGGTTCCCGCCTTATCACCAAAGTTAAGCAACATCGAGCCTGGTCAGTACTTAAATGGGTGGCCATTTGGGAATACCAGGTGCTGTGAACGTAAGGGCTAAGAATGGTCTACTGGTCCTCCAGGTTTGGGGATGGGTGCAAGGCTAACAACCTTGCGCCGTAAGAAACAGTTTGTTACAGAAGCATCAACAAAAAGTTGCTGCCCTATGCACGATTGGGTGTCATGGATAAATGACGATGATACCAAACTAAAAGTTATTCCTTAGTACTCTGCTTTACTGTAGTGAAAATTGGACAATATACATCAGGCAAGAAAATCATCAGGAATGCTGTCATCTCTGATGCCAACGATATATCCTCAGTGTCACATAACCAGCATTGTCAGTCAGTTATATGCCATACGTGATACACGCTTGGGCGATCATGTCTCGAAAGAGACATGACTGACTGGGCAGAAGATTATCCCGCAGTGTGTTCCCATTGCTTTCTGCGGTAGACTGGTTGCCGACCAAGGCTATAGAACCCAATCTGTCCTGTTATTTAACCCATAACTGGGGGGAAGAGACGGATTTCCGCAGGGTATTTGCGCGTAAGTGAATGCAATGAATTCAGCTGGAATTCGAATTCGGCTCCCCAATTTCTTGTTCCGAGCCGATATCCAATGCACCACAACGCACATCCATCAACCACCAGCATTGTATATTCCTCAAATAAACATTCGGAATGACAGTGCACATTCTCTCCTGATGACCACAAATTCATTTAAATGTAAATTCAAGAGGAAGACATTAAAAGAAATTCAATGAAAACATATGCCGTAGAGAGGCTCAGTGGAAATGACATTGGCATGAGGAGTATTACACATTCAGCTCGCTTCAGGTGAGTTTCAATTACTTTCTAGTAATTTCCTTTCTTGGAATGACTAGACTCTATTTTGCCGTGATGCTTGATTTCTTGAACAGATAAAAAATGGTGGAATTAGTACATGGTCAATGTCTGACTGTTTGTATAATTTTTCTACATTATATGGGATGATGTTTTTATATATTTTGGCAAAGTGTGCATTGTGGTATAGTGGATATCACCCTAGAACGAGAAATCGGGGAACCAAGTTCAAATTCCAGTTGAATTCCTTGCATTCACTTGCGCACAAATACCCTTGGGAAAAGTATTAATACATCTCTTCCTCCTCTACCTAGAAGTCAAATAACAAGACAGATTGGGTTCTATAGCCTTGGCTGGCAACCAGTCTACTGCAGAAAGCAATGGCAACCTACTGAGGGATAATCTTCTGCTCAGTCAGTCACGTCTCTTTTGAGACATGATCGTCCAAAGTGTGTATCATTTATGGTACTTAACTGACTCGCTGAATATAATAGTTGAAAACATGATTAAGGCTTCTAATGGTCATAAAGTAGGGGATCGGTTTTATATTGTTATAAAGTAATAAACTGATCCCCCCACTAATTACTACTTAATAATATAATACAGCTCTTCTCCCTCGAGCTATGAGTCAAATAACAGGACAGATTGGGTTCCATAGCCTTGGCTGGCAACCAGTCTACCACAGAAAACAATAGTAACCTAATATAATATTCTGCCCAGTCAGTCATGTCTCTTTCGAGATATGATTGCCCAAAGCGTGTATCACATATGGCACTTAATTGACTGATATTCATGGGGCAGTTTATAGTGAGTTGAACATTGAGAACTGATATTTATAGGGTGGGTTGGAGTGTGTTGAATGCTAAAGTTTTAATAGAATGCATCACAGTGTTGTCTGTCTCAACTTTCAAACAGTCAAATATCTTTTCAGCCATCTTGATTAGTAGAAATGTCTTAACTTGTACAAGAATAGCAATCTTTTCAAAGTAACTGGTAATTTGATGAAAATAGTATGAAAATATATATATATCCCGATGCAGTGAATTGATATCCTGAGAAAGAGAAGTACTTTTAGTGACCAAGTCTTTCAGGACCAGATTTCATTTTCTGCTCAGAAATGACAAAACAGAAAAAAGATCCATCAAAGTCATAGATGCAGTGAAATTTTGATTTTAGATCAAAACTCAAACTGAAAAAACAAGCTAATCTATGTTCCGTCCATAAACCCATTTCAGTTATAATTCAGGTCAGCAAAATATATCAGAGATGTTGACAACAAACTTGTTTCTAATACGCTGAAAGTGAGCAATTGTATTGGTTACTTAATGGTAAGCAGATTTCAGATCAGTTGTGATAAGATTTGTACTGCAGTGACCATCCAGTTAGCAGTCGTTTGTACCAGGCAAGCACCTAATATTGTTAAATGCTTCAGCCGGAGAATAATCAACCATCATTCTTTTCTTGTGTCATTCTTTAGTGGTTAAACAAATATGAGCTCAACAAAAGAATAATTACTTGATGTAATTATTCCTTCTGCAAATAAACTCTTCTCTTTAGTTGTAATAAAGTGTTTATGCAAGGGAATTATGTTTCCCTAGCTTTGTAGCAACTGGTCTCCACTAATTGGCAAGATTAGCAAAAGGTTATGGATGGAGAAACCAAGGTAATAGTCAATGCAATCCTATTTAATGGAGATTTTTCCCTACTGTAATTTACACAGAAGCTCATGACATTACTCCATACGACATCAGCTCATAAATCAGCCAGCACTGGAGTGTTATTAATATCCTCTCAACTAGATATTAATCAAGCATAAGCTAGAAATCTTAGAGCGCCCAATGAAGTTAGTACCAAAGATCCTGTACATTGTCCATCTGTTCAAATGAATTGAGTGATTTTACAAGAAAATATTTGTGTCTGATAAGATTTTCTCTCGTATCTTCTCTTTTGGAAAATCTCCATTAATAAGTAACCCTTGAGCTACTGAAGCTTGAGAGGATTCTCATTATAAATATTTCCACAACAGCCAATTTTTGATTTTAAATATCAACTGAAGCAATTTTCCTTTAGTAGAACATAGTTTGCCAAAGTTCGATTGATTGAATGAAAATTGCAGTTTTATGGAAAAGAACCAAACTGACTTAGAAAAGTAGAAATCACTTGTTTTAAATAGTTTAATCAATTTATAAAGAACAGAAAAAAACTTATTTAAATTATTGAAAAAGAAAAGCAAACATCAGAAAAAAAAAATAACTTTTCAGAAATGCTTTCATACAATTTTTTTCATGTATGATTTCACCCCTTTGCACCCTTGCTTTATTAAACACAGTGTTTCAGCTGATTGCTTTATCGGTCTTCAGTAAGTGAATTCTAGAAGTGGGAGTGGAGGGTCAAAACAGAATAATAGTCACTAAAATACTGCCTGGACCTGTTATTAGTTGTTTGTAAAATTCGTGATAATAAATGGATAAAATACAGGGATCAGTTTATGTATTGATTATAATAGAGAATCAATCCCCCGAATGTATATTATATAGCAACAACAGTCCATGATGGTCACAAAGTCAGGGATCAGTTTATGTATTGATTATAATAGAGAATCAATCCCCCGAATGTATAGTAGATAGCAACAACAGTCCATGATGGTCACAAAGTCAGGGATCAGTTTATGTATTGATTATAATGAAGAATCCAATCCCCCGAATGTATATTATATAGCAACAACAGTCCATGATGGTCACAAAGTCAGGGATCAGTTTATGTATTGATTATAATAGAGAATCAATCCCCCGAATGTATAGTATATAGCAACAACAGTCCATGATGGTCACAAAGTCAGGGATCAGTTTATGCTTATTGATTATAATAGAGAATCAATCCCCCGAATGTATAGTATATAGCAACAACAGTCCATGATGGTCACAAAGTCAGGGATCAGTTTATGTATTGATTATAATGAAATCAATCCCCCCGAATGTATATTATATAGCAACAACAGTCCATGATGGTCACAAAGTCAGGGATCAGTTTATGTATTGATTATAATAAGAATCAATCCCCCGAATGTATAGTATATAGCAACAACAGTCCATGATGGTCACAAAGTCAGGGATCAGTTTAAGTATTGATTATAATAGAGAATCAATCCCCCGAATGTATATAATAGCAACAACAGTCTATGTTGGTCACAAAGTCTGAGGGATCAGTTTATGTATTGATTATAATAGAGAATCAATCCCCCGAATGTATAGTATATAGCAACAACAGTCCATGATGGTCACAAAGTCAGGGATCAGTTTATGTATTGATTATAATAGAGAATCAATCCCCCGAATGTATAGTATATAGCAACAACAGTCCATGATGGTCACAAAGTCAGGGATCAGTTTGTATTGATTATAATAGAGAATCAATCCCCCGAATGTATATAATATAGCAACAACAGTCTATGTTGGTCACAAAGTCAGGGATCAGTTTATGTATTGATTATAATAGAGAATCAATCCCCCGAATGTATAGTATATAGCAACAACAGTCCCTGATGGTCACAAAGTCAGGGATCAGTTTATGTATTGAATTATAATAGAGAATCAATCCCCCGAATGTATAGTATATAGCAACAACAGTCCATGATGGTCACAAAGTCAGGGATCAGTTTATGTATTGATTATAATAGAGAATCAATCCCCCCGAATGTATAGTATATAGCAACAACAGTCCATGATGGTCACAAAGTCAGGGATCAGTTTATGTATTGATTATAATAGAGAATCAATCCCCGAATGTATATTATATAGCAACAACAGTCCATGATGGTCACAAAGTCAGGGATCAGTTTATGTATTGATTATAATAGAGAATCAATCCCCCGAATGTATATTATATAGCAACAACAGTCCATGATGGTCACAAAGTCAGGGATCAGTTTATGTATTGATTATAATAGAGAATCAATCCCCCAAATGTATAGTATATAGCAACAACAGTCCATGATGGTCACAAAGTCAGGGATCAGTTTATGTATTGATTATAATAGAGAATCAATCCCCCGAATGTATATTATACAGCAACAGCAGTCTATGTTGGTCACAAAGTCAGGGATCAGTTTATGTATTGATTATAATAGAGAATCAATGCCCCGAATGTATAGTATATAGCAACAACAGTCCATGATGGTCACAAAATTCAGGGATCAGTTTATGTATTGGTTATAATAGAGAATCAATCCCCCGAATGTATATTATATAGCAACAACAGTCCATGATGGTCACAAAGTCAGGGATCAGTTTATGTTTTGATTATAATAGAGAATCAATCGCCCGAATATATAGTATATAGCAACAACAGTCCATGATGGTCACAAAGTCAGGGATCAGTTTATGTATTGATTATAATAGAGAATCAATCCCCCGAATGTATATTATATAGCAACAACAGTCCATGATGGTCACAAAGTCAGGGATCAGTCTATGTTTTGATTATGCACAGAGAATCAATCCCCCGACGTATAGTATATATAAACAACAGTCCATGATGGTCGCAAAGTCAGGATCAATTTATGTATTGATTATATTGTAGAATCAATCCCCCGAATGCATATTATATAGCAACAACAGTCCATGATGGTCGCAAAGTCAGGATCAGTTTATGTATTGATTATAATAGAGAATCAATCCCCCGAATGTATAGTATATAGCAACAACAGTCCATGATGGTCGCAAAGTCAGGGATCAGTTTATGTATTACTGTAACAGAGAATCAATCCCCCGAATGTATATTATATAGCAACAACAGTCCATGATGGTCACAAAGTCAGGGATCAGTTTATGTATTTACTGCACAGAGAATCAATCCCCCGAATGTATAGTATATAGCAACAACAGTCCATGATGGTCACAAAGTCAGGGATCAGTTTATGTATTGATTATAATAGAGAATCAATCCCCCGAATATATAGTATATAGCAACAACAGCCCATGATGGTCACAAAGTCAGGGATCAGTTTATGTATTGATTATAATAGAGAATCAATCCCCCCGAATGTATATTATATAGCAAATAACAGTCCATGATGGTCACAAGTCAGGGATCAGTTTATGTATTGATTATACAGAATCAATCCCCCGAATGTATATTATATAGCAACAACAGTCCATGATGGTCACAAAGTCAGGGATCAGTTTATGTATTGATTATAATAGAGAATCAATCCTCCGAATGCATAGTATATAGCAACAACAGTCCATGATGGTCACAAAGTCAGGGATCAGTTTATGTATTGATTATAATAGAGAATCAATCCCCCGAATGAATATTATACAGCAACAGCAGTCTATGTTGGTCACAAAGTCAGGGATCAGTTTATGTATTGATTATAATAGAGAATCAATCCCCCGAATGTATAGTATATAGCAACAACAGTCCATGATGGTCACAAAGTCAGGGATCAGTTTATGTTTTGATTATAATAGAGAATCAATCGCCCGAATGTATAGTATATAGCAACAACAGTCCATGATGCCTCAAAGTCAGGGACTGGTTTATGTATTGATTATAATAGAGAATCAATCCCCCAAATGTATAGTATATAGCAACAACAGTCCATGATGGTCACAAAGTCAGGGATCAGTTTATGTATTGATTATAATAGAGAATCAATCCCCCGAATGTATATTATACAGCAACAACAGTCTATGTTGGTCACAAAGTCAGGGATCAGTTTATGTATTGATTATAATAGAGAATCAATCCCCGAATGTATAGTATATAGCAACAACAGTCCATGATGGTCACAAAGTCAGGGATCAGTTTATGTATTGATTATAATAGAGAATCAATCCTCCCGAATGTATATTATATAGCAACAACAGTCCATGATGGTCACAAAGTCAGGGATCAGTTTATGTATTGATTATACAGAGAATCAATCCCCCGAATATATAGTATATAGCAACAACAGTCCATGATGGTCACAAAGTCAGGGATCAGTTTATGTATTGATTATAATAGAGAATCAATCCCCCGAATGTATATTATATAGCAACAACAGTCCATGATGGTCACAAAGTCAGGGATCAGTTTATGTATTGATTATAATAGAGAATCAATCCCCCGAATGTATAGTATATAGCAACAACAGTCCATGATGGTCACAAAGTCAGGATCAGTTTATGTATTGATTATAATAGAGAATCAATCCCTTCGAATATAGTGCATATAGCAACAACAGTCCATGATGGTCACAAAGTCAGGGATCAGTTTATGTATTGATTATAATAGAGAATCAATCCCCCGAATGTATACAGTATAGCAACAACAGTCCATGATGGTCACAAAGTCAGGGATCAGTTTATGTATTGATTATAATAGAGAATCAATCCCCCGAATGTATATTATATAGCAACAACAGCTTCATGATGGTCACAAAAGTCAGGGATCAGTTTATGTATTGATTATAATAGAGAATCAATCCCCCCGAATGTATATTATATAGCAACAACAGTCCATGATGGTCACAAAGTCAGGGATCAGTTTATGTATTGATTATAATAGAGAATCAATCCCCCGAATATATAGTATATAGCAACAGCAGTCCATGATGGTCACAAAGTCAGGGATCAGTTTATGTATTGATTATAACAGAGTAACCAATCCCCTCCAATGTATATTATATAGCAACAACAGTCCATGATGGTCACAAAGTCAGGGGATCAGTTTATGTATTGATTATAATAGAGAATCAATCCCGAACGTATAGTATATAGCAACAACAGTCCATGATGGTCACAAAGTCAGTGATCAGTTTATGTATTGATTATAATAGAGAATCAATGCCCCGAATGTATAGTATATAGCAACAACAGTCCATGATGGTCACAAAGTCAGGGATCAGTTTATGTATTAAGTTATAATAGAGAATCAATCCCCGAATGTATATTATATAGCAAACAACAGTCCATGATGGTCACAAAGTCAGGGATCAGTTTATGTTTTGATTATAATAGAGAATCAATCCCGAATGTATAGTATATAGCAACAACAGTCCATGATGGTCGCAAAGTCAGGGGATCAATTTATGTATTGATTATAATAGAGAATCAATCCCCCGAATGTATATTATATAGCAACAACAGTCCATGATGGTCGCAAAGTCAGGGGTCAGTTTCATGTATTGATTATAATAGAGAATCAATCCCCCGAATGTATAGTATAGCAACAACAGTCCATGATGGCTTTGCAGTCAGGGATCAGTTTATGTATTGATTATAATAGAGAATCAATCCCCCGAATGTATATTATATAGCAACAACAGTCCATGATGGTCACAAAGTCAGGGATCAGTTTATGTATTGATTATAAATAGAGAATCAATCCCCCGAATGTATAGTATATAGCAACAACAGTCCATGATGGTCACAAAGTCAGGGATCAGTTTATGTATTGATTATAATAGAGAATCAATCCCCCGAATATATGTATATATGAACAACAGTCCATGATGGTCAAGTCAGGGATCAGTTTATGTATTGATTATAATAGAGAATCAATCCCCCGAATGTATATTATATAGCAACAACAGTCCATGATGGTCACAAAGTCAGGGATCAGTTTATGTATTGATTATAATAGAGAATCAATCCCCCGAATGTATATTATATAGCAAACAACAGTCCATGATGGTCACAAAGTCAGGGATCAGTTTATGTATTGATTATAATAGAGAATCAATCCCCCCGAATGTATATTATATAGCAACAACAGCAACCATGATGGTCACAAAGTCAGGGATCAGTTTATGTATTGATTATACAGAGAATCAATCCCGAACATAGTATATAGCAACAGCAGTCCATGATGGTCACAAAGTCAGGGATCAGTTTTATGTATTGATTATAATAGAGAATCAATCCCCCGAATGTATATTATATAGCAACAACAGTCCATGATGGTCACAAAGTCAGGGATCAGTTTATGTATTGATTATAATAGAGAATCAATCCCCCAATGTATAGTATATAGCAACAACAGTCCATGATGGTCACAAAGTCAGGGACTGTTTATGTATTGATTTAACAGAGAATCAATGCCCCCAATGTATAGTATATAGCAACAACAGTCCATGATGGTCACAAAGTCAGGGATCAGTTTATGTATTGGTTATAATAGAGAATCAATCCCCCGAATGTATATTATATAGCAACAACAGTCCATGATGGTCACAAAGTCAGGGACTGAAGCTTATGTTTTGATTATAATAGAGAATCAATCCCCCGAATGTATAGTATATAGCAACAACAGTCCATGATGGTCGCAAAGTCAGGGATCAATTTATGTATTGATTACATAGAGAATCAACTCGAATGTATATTATATAGCAACAACAGTCCATGATGGTCGCAAAGTCAGGGGTCATTTATGTATTGATTATAATAGAGAATCAATCCCCCGAATGTATAGTGTAGCAAACAACAGTCCACATGGTCGCAAAGTCAGGGATCAGTTTATGTATTGATTATAATAGAGAATCAATCCCCCGAATGTATATTATATAGCAACAACAGTCCATGATGGTCACAAAGTCAGGGATCAGTTTATGTATTGATTATAATAGAGAATCAATCCCCCGAATGTATAGTATATAGCAACAACAGTCCATGATGGTCACAAAGTCAGGGGGATCATTTATGTATTGATTATAATAGAGAATCAATCCCCCGAATATATAGTAGCAACAACAGTCCATGATGGTCACAAAGTCAGGGATCAGTCAGGTATTGATTATAATAGAGAATCAATCCCCCGAATGTATATTATATAGCAACAACAGTCCATGATGCATCACAAAGTCAGGGATCAGTTTATGGTATTGATTATAATAGAGAATCAATCCCCCGAATGTATATTATATAGCAACAACAGTCCAAGATGGTCACAAAGTCAGGGATCAGTTTATGTATTGATTATAATAGAGAATCAATCCCCGAATGTATATTATATAGCAACAACAGTCCATGATGGTCACAAAGTCAGGGATCAGTTTATGTATTGATTATAATGAGAATCAATCCCCCGAATGTATATTATACAGCAACAACAGTCCATGATGGTTACAAAGTCAGGATCAACGGCATTGATTATAATAGAGAATCAATCCCCCGAATGTATATTATATAGCAACAATAACAGTCCATGATGGTCACAAAGTCAGGACTGTTTATGTATTGATTATAATAGAGAATCAATCCCCCGAATGTATAGTATATAGCAACAACAGTCCATGATGGTCACAAAGTCAGGGATCAGTTTGTGTATTGATTATAATAGAGAATCAATCCCCCGAAAGTATAGTATATAGCAACAACAGTCTATGTTGGTCACAAAGTTTAGGGGATCAGTTTATGTATTGATTATAATAGAGAATCAACTTCCGAAAGTATAGTATATAGCAACAACAGTCTATGTTGGTCACAAAGTCAGGGATCAGTTTATGTATTGATTATTATAGAGAATCAATCCCCCGAATGTATAGTATATAGCAACAGCAGTCCATGATGGTCGCAAAGTCAGGGATCAGTTTATGTATTGATTATAATAGAGAATCAATCCCCCGAATGTATAGTATATAGCAACAACAGTCTATGTTGGTCACAAAGTCAGGGATCAGTTTATGTATTGATTATAATAGAGAATCAATCCCCCGAAAGTATAGTATATAGCAACAACAGTCTATGTTGGTCACAAAGTCAGGGATCAGTTTATGTATTGATTATAATAGAGAATCAATCCCCCGAAAGTATAGTATAGCAATGCCTAGTTCATGTTGGTCACAAAGTCAGGGATCAGCTTATGTATTGATTATAATAGAGAATCAATCCCCCGAATGTATAGTATATAGCAACAGCAGTCCATGATGGTCGCAAAGTCAGGGATCAGCTTATGTATTGATTATAATAGAGAATCAATCCCCCCGAATGTATAGTATATAGCAACAACAGTCCATGATGGTCACAAAGTCAGGGATCAGTTTATGTATTGATTATAATAGAGAATCAATCCCCCGAAAGTATAGTATATAGCAACAACAGTCTTAAAAGTTGGTCACAAAGTCAGGGATCAGTTTATGTATTGATTATAATAGAGAATCAATCCCCCGAAAGTATAGTATATAGCAACAACAGTCTATGTTGGCCGCGTGTAAAGTCAGGATCAGTTTATGTATTGATTATAATAGAGAATCAATCCCCCGAATGTATAGTATATAGCAACAACAGTCCATGATGGTCACAAAGTCAGGGATCAGTTTGTATTGATTATAATAGAGAATCAATCCCCCGAAAGTATAGTATATAGCAACAACAGTCTATGTTGGTCACAAAGTCAGATCAGTTTATGTATTGATTGCAACAGAGAATCAATCCCCCGAAAGTATAGTATATATAGCAACAACAACAGTCTATGTTGGTCACAAAGTCAGGGATCAGTTTATGTATTGATTATAATAGAGAATCAATCCCTTAATGTATAGTATATAGCAACAGCAGTCCATGATGGTCGCAAAGTCAGGATCAGTTTATGTATTGATTATAATAGAGAATCAATCCCCGAATGTATAGTATATAGCAACAACAGTCTATGTTGGTCACAAAGTCAGGGATCAGTTTATGTATTGATTATAATAGAGAATCATCCCCGAATGTATAGTATATAGCAACAACAGTCTATGTTGGTCACAAAGTCAGGGATCAGTTTATGTATTGATTATAATAGAGAATCAATCCCCCGAAAGTATAGTATATAGCAACAACAGTCTATGTTGGTCACAAAGTCAGGGATCAGTTTATGTATTGATTATAATAGAGAATCAATCCCCCGAATGTATAGTATATAGCAACAGCAGTCCATGATGGTCGCAAAGTCAAGGATCAGTTTATGTATTGATTATAATAGAGAATCAATCCCCTAATGTATAGTATATAGCAACAACAGTCCATGATGGCCGCAAAGTCAGGGATCAGTTTATGTATTGATTATAATAGAGAATCAATCCCCCGAATGTATAGTATATAGCAACAGCAGTCCATGATGGTCGCAAAGTCAGGGATCAGTTTATGTATTGATTATAATAGAGAATCAAATCCCCCGAATGTATAGTATATAGCAACAACAGTCTATGTTGGTCACAAAGTCAGGGATCAGTTTATGTATTGATTATAATAGAGAATCAATCCCCCGAATGTATAGTATATAGCAACAACAGTCTATGTTGGTCACAAAAGTCAGGGATCAGTTTATGTATTGATTATACAGAGAATCAATCCCCCGAATGTATAGTATATAGCAACAGCAGTCCATGATGGCTCTGTGAAAGTCAGGGATCAGTTTATGTATTGATTATAATAGAGAATCAATCCCCCGAATGTATAGTATATAGCAACAACAGTCTATGTTGGTCACAAAAGTCAGGGATCAGTTTATGTATTGATTATAATAGAGAATCAATCCCCCGAATGTATAGTATATAGCAACAACAGTCTATGTTGGTCACAAAGTCAGGGATCAGTTTATGTATTGATTATAATAGAGAATCAATCCCCCCGAATATATAGTATATATGCAAACAACAGTCCATAACATGGTCACAAAGTCAGGGATCAGTTTATGTATTGATTATAATAGAGAATCAATCCCCCGAAAGTATAGTATATAGCAACAACAGTCTATGTTGGTCACAAAGTCAGGGATCAGTTTATGGCTGATTATAATAGAGAATCAATCCCCCGAAAGTATAGTATATAGCAACAGTCTATGTTGGTCACAAAGTCAGGGATCAGCTTATGTATTGATTATAGAGAATCAATCCCCCGAATGTATAGTATAGCAACAGCAGTCCATGATGGTCGCAAAGTCAGGGATCAGTTTATGTATTGATTATAATAGAGAATCAATCCCCCGAATGTATAGTATATAGCAACAACAGTCTATGTTGGTCACAAAGTCAGGGATCAGTTTATGTATTGATTATAATAGAGAATCAATCCCCCTAATGTATAGTATATAGCAACAACAGTCTATGTTGGTCACAAAGTCAGGGATCAGTTTCTATGTATTGATTATAATAGAGAATCAATCCCCCGAAAGTATAGTATATAGCAACAACAGTCTATGTTGGTCACAAAGTCAGGGATCAGTTTATGTATTGATTATAATAGAGAATCAATCCCCCGAATGTATAGTATATAGCAACAACAGTCTATGTTGGTCACAAAGTCAGGGATCAGTTTATGTATTGATTATAATAGAGAATCAATCCCCCGAAAGTATAGTATATAGCAACAACAGTCTATGTTGGTCACAAAGTCAGGATCAGTTTATGTATTGATTATAATAGAGAATCAATCCTCTAAAGTATAGTATATAGCAACAACAGTCTATGTTGGTCACAAAGTCAGGGATCAGTTTATGTATTGATTATAATAGAGAATCAATCCCCCGAATGTAGGTATATAGCAACAGCAGTCCATGATGCGGTTTTAAAGTCAGGACCGGTTTACATTGATTATAATAGAGAATCAATCCCCCGAATGTATAGTATATAGCAACAACAGTCTATGTTGGTCACAAAGTCAGGGATCAGTTTATGTATTGATTATAATAGAGAATCAATCCCCCGAAAGTATAGTATATAGCAACAACAGTCTATGTTGGTCACAAAGTTTAGGATCAGTTTATGTATTGATTATAATAGAGAACTGAATCCCCCGAAAGTATAGTATAGCAACAACAGTCTATGTTGGTCACAAAGTCAGGGACTGGGTTTATGTATTGATTATAATAGAGAATCAATCGCCCGAATGTATAGTATATAGCAACAACAGTCCATGATGGTCACAAAGTCAGGGATCAGTTTATGTATTGATTATAATAGAGAATCAATCCCCCGAATGTATAGTATATAGCAACAGCAGTCCATGATGGTCGCAAAGTCAGGGATCAGTTTATGTATTGATTATAATAGAGAATCAATCCCCCGAATGTATAGTATATAGCAACAACAGTCTATGTTGGTCACAAAGTCAGGGATCAGTTTATGTATTGATTATAATAGAGAATCAATCCCCCGAAAGTATAGTATATAGCAACAACAGTCTATGTTGGTCACAAAGTCAGGGATCAGTTTATGTATTGATTATAATAGAGAATCAATCCCCCGAATGTATAGTATATAGCAACAGCAGTCCATGATGGTCGCAAAGTCAGGGATCAGTTTATGTATTGATTATAATAGAGAATCAATCCCCCGAATGTATATTATATAGCAACAACAGTCCATGATGGTCACAAAGTCAGGGATCAGTTTATGTATTGATTATAATAGAGAATCAATCCCCCGAATGTATAGTATATAGCAACAGCAGTCCATGATGGTCGCAAAGTCAGGGATCAGTTTATGTATTGATTATAATAGAGAATCAATCCCCCGAATGTATAGTATATAGCAACAGCAGTCCATGATGGTCACAAAGTCAGGGATCAGTTTATGTATTGATTATAATAGAGAATCAATACCCCGAATGTATATTATATAGCAACAACAGTCCATGATGGTCACAAAGTCAGGGATCAGTTTATGTATTGATTATAATAGAGAATCAATCCCCCGAATGTATAGTATATAGCAACAACAGTCCATGATGGTCACAAAGTCAGGGATCAGTTTATGTATTGATTATAATAGAGAATCAATGCCCCGAATGTATAGTATATAGCAACAACAGTCCATGATGGTCACAAAGTCAGGGATCAGTTTATGTATTGGTTATAATAGAGAATCAATCCCCCGAATGTATATTATATAGCAACAACAGTCCATGATGGTCACAAAGTCAGGGATCAGTTTATGTTTTGATTATAATAGAGAATCAATCCCCCGAATGTATAGTATATAGCAACAACAGTCCATGATGGTCGCAAAGTCAGGGATCAATTTATGTATTGATTATAATAGAGAATCAATCCCCCGAATGTATAGTATATAGCAACAACAGTCCATGATGGTCGCAAAGTCAGGGATCAGTTTATGTATTGATTATAATAGAGAATCAATCCCCCGAATGTATAGTATATAGCAACAACAGTCCATGATGGTCGCAAAGTCAGGGATCAGTTTATGTATTGATTATAATAGAGAATCAATCTTCCCATGTATATTGTATAGCAACAACAGTCCATGATGGTCACAAAGTCAGGGATTGAAGGTATTGTTGACAACATTTCTGGATATAGAGTATCCTCTTGGCATCTGTTGACCATGTCCGTCATAGTATATGGATATAGAGTATCCTCGCTGCACGTAATTTGTTCAAAGAAACAACGTCAAAGATGATCACTCTTGAATCAGACAATCTCCAGAATTGGATCTGTACTCCAATACTTGGAAAAATATGGCCGCCTTTTATACACGTTGCATTGAATATTTTGAGCTTCCTGATTGGTTAAGCCTTCTATTGGTGAACTATAAAATGGGTTGGCTCCTCAGGGGTCCGCACAGTATATATGTAACCAAAAAAGTCCAACATCAGTGAGGGGGACAGCATTTGCCCAGTTGATACCAAGTTATACTCGGGGGAGATGTAATACATTTGAATTAATCTTAAAGATTGTTATTGTATAGATGTTTAGTTTACCAGCACATCAACCCTCTTGGGCCATTTAATACTGAAAATCGGATTTTTATTCAATAATATCGTAGTTGCAAGTTTTAAGATTTATAATTTGTGAAATATAATTAAAGACTGGTTTTATAGTTCATACAGAGTTGAAGTTGCCAACATTAAATTTTGGTGTATAATTTACTTTTCCTCAAATAGGTCAAAACGTTTTAAAAAGTTCTTTAAGGTTATTCATGTTTACGGACAGAGGCAAGTTTGGCACAGTCCATCATAAAATGTCTTACTGTCTAAGTCTTCTGGTGTACTATGCATTTAGATAGATCCTCATCTTTTAGAAAAAAATCAAATGTCTGATATTGGTATGACCAATTCTGATTCTTGCTAAGATTACTTCTCTTTGGTAAAGCCTGGTGTTAGGGATGTTTTATCCCAAATGTAGGCTTCATTTTGTGCAATTTATTATTTAAGTAAGTATTCCAGATCCTGTGCCACTTATTTAACACTAGCAATATAGCCCAGCACTGCTCGGGTGTAAATGAAAGCTTTAAAACTAATCCATGGTCATGGAGCTCAGACACAGCCTAAAGAATATTTGTGTGAAGTTTGGTGAGAATCGGATAAAAATTGTGGATTTGTATAAAGGACATACAGGCTGATAAACAGACACACACACAAACATCTTGCCTTTTATATATATATATATATTATCGATTTTCTGCACTATTGTAAGAACTGCAACCTTAAAACTTCTGAATATTGTTTCTTATGTCTTTGTCTATGAGTGTATCAAATTTGATTGAAATTGGACCATTCCTTCTATAACCCGATTTTTTCGATTATCAATTTTCGATATTTATTGGGGGAACCTCGACACAAAACCTAGCTACGAACACTCGCAGATGCTTATAGTACAACTGTGTAAATTTTCAAGAAAATCGGTTCAGCCATTTCGGAGTCTATAGGTAATGGACACACACACAAAGTTCCATTTATAAATAAGTTTAGATATATGTACCAATTAATGTTTTGAAGTCTGTGTGAGGGACTTTTGTTTTTGATATATTCCTTTTTAGTGATTTTTTAACAGCTTTATCTGCCTTTCCATTTCTCTAAATGCTTATATGGCTATAAATTTAGAAGATGATGTATTTTTAGTTACAAATGATATTGATTTTGTTTAAAAGTTTAGTTTTTAGAAAATTGATATAAGAACAGATAAGGAGCTGGAGAACATAATGAATCTGACTTATCCAACGCTATTGCCAGAGTTTCTGCACTAAATCTTGAGGATTTAACAGGTAGGTCATTTAGAAGTATCGTTTTGTTTAGTATATCCGAACATCCAACTCTATCAAGATTTTCGGAGCCATTACTGTATATATACTTATAATTTGTATGTTTTAGTAAAATATTATGAATTTCTTCTATGAATATAGATGTGTTAGTTTCATTTCTGGAGTGTTTTGCTAGACTTAATAATACAGTGGGCTGTTTTATTGACCAGGGTGGAGGTTTTGAAAGAACAGATTTGTGTATTAGAGAAATGTTTATTTTGAGTTTGTTGAAATTGTTTACTAAGTGAATGTCAAAACATTTAATGGCATTTTCTTTCAAATTATATAATTCTTTACATTAAGCTTGAAGAACACAGTTGTATGCTGAATTATTTCAACATGAACAAAGTTTGATGAAATATTGTAATATTGTTTTAATGCCAAAGATGGTTTGTCTGCTTTGACATATGAGTTTCCAATTGTGGCTATGAAGGATAAATTTTTGTCAAAGATTATTCCGAGGTATTTGTATTGATCTACTATGGGCAATTCTGCACCACCAAATTTTAATTTGAGATTATGGTGTAGCTTTCAAAATTGGTAAAAGTGTATACATGAAGTTTTTTGGCCTAGAAAAACTTAATTAATTTTCTGTGGCTCACCTGTTTACTTTATTGAGTTTCTGCTCAGAAACGTGAAAACAGAAAAAAGGTTCATCAAAGTCATAGATGCAGTGAAATTTTGATTTTAGATTAAAACTCAAACTGAAAAAACAAGCTAACCTTATGTTCTGTCCATAAACCCACTTCAGTTATAATTCAGGTCAGCAAATATATCAGAGTTGTTGACAACAAACTTGTTTCTAATACGCTGAAAGTGAGCAATTGTATTGGTTACTTTTTTTTTTATAATCATATCACCCCAAGCAAGGCGGTGATGCCACTGATGCACAATCAGGGCTATGTAAGAGTAAGAAGATTGGAAAAGAGAAAACTGGAAACCACATCCTAAACAGGGAACAAGGGATGAGCCTCTACGCCTGTTCAATAGATGTGGGTGGAGTGTGAACCGGGCGATAGTTTAGTCTATCTACTCCAATTAAGTCTATTCCAATTAATGGTAAGCAGATTTCAGGTCAGTTGTGATAAGATTTGTACTGCAGTGACCATCCAGTTAGCAGTTGTTTGTACCAGGCAAGCACCTAATATTGTTAAATGCTTCAGTCGGAGAATAATCGACCATCATTCTTTTCTTGTGTCATTCTTTAGTGGTTAAACAAATATGAGCTCAACAAAAGAATAATTACTTGATGTAATTATTCCTTCTGCAAATAAACTCTTCTCTTTAATTGTAATAAATATGAGCTCAACAAAAGAATAATTACTTGAAGTAATTATTCCTTCTGCAAATAAACTCTTCTCTTTTGTTGTAATAAATATGAGCTCAACAAAAGAATAATTACTTGATGTAATTATTCCTTCTGCAAATAAACTCTTCTCTTTTGTTGTAATAAATATGAGCTCAACAAAAGAATAATTACTTGATGTAATTATTCCTTCTGCAAATAAACTCTTCTCTTTTGTTGTAATAAATATGAGCTCAACAAAAGAATAATTACTTGATGTAATTATTCCTTCTGCAAATAAACTCTTCTCTTTTGTTGTAATAAAGTGTTTATGCAAGGTAATTATCTTTAGAGTTAGAGTTGCCATAAATCATATATTTTTTGATCTGTAACATTAGAAAACCCTCTACGTACATTGAACAGTCAACTCCATCATTCAAGCATTTAATAATGCCATTTATTTTGATGTTGAAGAATGGTACCAACGATATGCTTCCTTAAGGGACACCCACTTCTTGCTCATATAGGTCTGAGAGTGTGCTATCAACCTAAACATTAAATTGTCATTCTGTTAGGAAGTTATAAGAATTGGTAATCTTCCTTTAAGACCCATTTCATTTAAGTTTTTCCTGATACAAAATTCCCATGTGGTATCGTAAGCCAAAGAAAACTGTCATTAAATGTTCCTTTTTAATGAAAGAATTTCTGATAAAAACTACAATTGAACCATGTGATCGATTTTGCTTTTGTTTTTTCTGAAGCCAGATTAAAAGTTTTTAATTTTATTATTACTTTCAAGAAACCAAGTAAGCTTATTATTATGAACAATTCTTTCAAAATGTTTTGCATATGAAAACTGTAAGTGTGACTGGATGATAGTTTGAGGAATTTTCTAAGTCCTTTCCAGATCACCAATTTTAATACCAAAATAAGCATGGTAAGCATGCTTTATGAATCTTATGACTGGATTCCTGTTAGGAACAATGGTGTATTCACCACAGATATAGTAGAATATGTCAGAAATTTCAAGAAATACAAAAGAATTTTGTATCATATAAAGTGAAAATGCTGTACATATAAACAAAAATGTACAAAAACATGTGGATTAGTTCAGAAAGTTGACCTGATTAAGAAAAACCAATGTTATTTTTGGATTCAGCATATCAAAATTGTCCAAATTTAGCTAAAAGAAAATTTTGGTAATGACCAGTGTTATTATTGTATTGTTTAATATTTTATTCAGTCGATATAGTCTCAGTAATTTGAGAGTATATTATTTTTTTCAATTATAAATGATAGTTTTGTAATAGGACTTTCTTCAAGTGACTCCATTAATATATATATTGAGGGAAGTAATTAGGCAATTCTGATTCATTATCAGGACTTGATTCAGACAGGGTTTTTTAATTTTCTTTGTTGCCATATTATACTGTTTCTTTCATCATCTTTGCTCCCCACCCTCCTCAGACCCCTTTCATGGGTGACAGTTGAAGGGAATCCCATTCATGCAAACAACTCAGGGATACAAAAATAGTATACTCAGATTAAGTATTTATATGTAGTCATCAATAATTTCTTTAATTCATCGACCCCCTATGAAGTTGAATATAAGTTTTAATTTGTGATGATACACTTTAGTTATAACCTGATTGACCTGATTGCAAAAAATAATAAATTTGCAAGGGGTGTATAAGTTTTGAAACAAATCAAATGAAAAATGTAGAAGTGTATGTTAATAGAAATCAGTGAGGATACACACACAGATACACATACACACTAACACACATTTTCAGTTTTATTTATATAGATAAATGGTCAGCCCTCTTTTTAGCCAAGGAGAGTCTTGTATATGAACATCACTTAATGTACTTTATGGATTTTACTACAAAGTATATCTATGGGAATAATGGATGAAAATTCAAATTTCCAGATACTCAATATAAGGTGAAAGGTCAAATGTATTGAAGTGGGTCAAGAAGTCGAGCTTGTGCAGACATTAATGGAGATGGGTATTTTGTATCTGAGAGGTTGGTTAAGCCAAATATTTAGCAAAGTGTCAGAAATTAGATAGAAGACAAGTGAGCAGAGACACAAAAAATAGGCACTGAATTGTGTTTTCACATTAAGTATGGAAATGAACCTGTTTTTGCTTGAGCATTAACATTGTCATCCAGATTGCTTTGAAAATTCTGAGTTCATTTCTATTTTGGTGTACAAGGCCAGTAACTTCAATGTCTTTTAGTAACAATTTGAATAAATTTGGTTGGTGTTTGTATGATATATATATATTTTTTGTAGCTTTTGTGTTTTTAGTGGGTAGAATGGTAGCAGAGCTTGACCTGACTAGCCAATTGATCAGATGTGTCTGCCTGTCTAGCCCAATTGGATTAAATCAAACAATCATCCAGAAATACTCTAGTCCTAGAACTTGCACAGAAGGCCAGCATGCCAAAACCTGTCAAATTCTTTTGAGATATCTAGAGCAACAGCTTCAGCTTCACCATTCTTATCAAAAGCCTGGTATGCATATTCAGTGATGTCCATTAGCACATCAGTGATAGATGTGGTGAAGTGGAAGCCATATTACTTGTCATTGTGAAGGTCGTGAGAGGTAAGATACTTTACTATTTCAGCATTGATAAGATCCTCAAATATTTTGCCAAACAAAATACACTTACTTTTTTTTTTACTGCAATTACCTCTACTTCTACGACTAGGTAGGAAAGAAGATCTCGAAAAATTGGAATGAAAAAATGGCAGAATATCAATAAGAAAACTGACAATAAAAGTGGTTGAAATGTTTAAGGTATCATCTATATAAAACAAGCCTCTGAGTCATTGGACATGGGTTCAAATTTTGTCAGAGGTAACAATTTTAATTTTGTTTGGTTTTCATGCTGTTTACTTTAATAACTAAAGAAATAAATCTGTTGAGAATTTAAAAAAAAAAAGGAAATAATGAAACTTTGGAAAATTTATTAAAAAAAAGAATAAAATAAAGATCAAAATAAAGAATAAAATGAATAAAATGCTTACTCACAAAGTTAAGAATAAATTTTATGTCAACCGCAGAAAATTCAGCATTGGTAACGTATTTCCTCAGTGCAACAATTAAGAAAAATAAAAATGGAAAATATTTCTTGATATAGATTACACATTAAAACACTCACCAATTCACTTGAACCAAGGAAATGCCTGATTGGTTTATTATTAGAATATGTAAATATAAAACTAGACTTAAAAAATCTTTATTGGCTCATCTTCAATAAAAGCAAATATGAGTTGTTGTTTAGATTCAAAAAGTTATCTACAAGATATTTGCATAATTAGAACAAAACTGCTTTGATTTTGGCTAAGGGCCATTTTTTTTAAATGAGTATTATATTAAAGAAAAAACAAGCAGTGAGAAAAATAAAAACAGCTTTTAAAGTTTATTACTGAACATAAATATCTTTAAAACATGACAGTGAATTTTATAAAAGGTTTTCTTATGTTCAGATAAATGAGTTTGAGCTCTTGAAGTGTTCTTATCACAGAAAAGATGGTAAGATATTTCTGAAAAAGAATACTTGAAGTAATTGTTGTTTTCAAGAGGAGAATGAAGACAACTCTTGATTCAAAATTCAAAAGCAAAAACAAAATAAGAGATTATATGGGCTTCAGAAAAGAAAACACAGTGTGTGGAGAGATCATTTTACCAGGAAAACCAATAATGCTTTCAAAATTTAACATTTATAATGATATAATGATATAAATGTATTGGATACTAGCAGTATGCACCAAGTGTTGCATGGGATGAAAAGAGCATAAGTCTACTTTAAATTTTTTTTATATGATCCACATCTGCAGACATTAAATATGGGAGATAACTTTTGTATTTTTTGAAAGAGTTTTTCTCCAGGTAAAAGTTACTATGTCGAACATATCTTTAACAAAAAAAAAAAAAAAAAGAGAAAAAAAAACAACAACTTGTAAATAAGAAATTAAATCAAAGAATAAACTGAGGCCTACATGCTATTTATTTTTCTTTGTTGTAAAAAATAATAAATTTGCAAGGGGTGTATAAGTTTTGAAACAAATCAGATGAAAAATGTAGAAGTGTATGTTAATAGAAATCAGTGAGGATACACACACAGATACACATACACACTAACACACATTTTCAGTTTTAATTATATAGATAAATGGTCAGCCGTCTTTTTAACCAAGGCAAGTCTTGTATATGAACAACACTTTCATTACTAAAATATACTTAATGGATTTTACTACAAAGTATATCTATGGGAATAATGGATGAGAATTCAAATTTCCAGATACTCAATATAAGGTGAAAGGTCAAATGTAATGAAGTGGGGCAAGAAGTCGAGCTTGTGCAGACATTAATGGAGATGGGTATTTTGTATCTGAGTAGTTGGTTAAGCCAAATATTTAGCAAAGTGTCAGAAATTGGATAGAAGACAAGTGAGCAGAGATACAAAAAATAGGTACTGAATCGCGTTTTCACATTGTGTGTGGAATTGACCCTGTTTTTGGTAGAGCATCAACATTGTCATCCAGATTGCTTTGAAAATTCTGAGTTCATATCTATTTTGGTGTACAAGGCCAATATCTTTAATGCTCTCAATATATGTAGGGCAGTGGCATCAACATCATTGAAGTGAAAGAAAACCTGAAGGTATTTTCAAAAAGCTATCATCATGGAAAAGGCTAACAGAATAACTTTGCAAACTTTCCCTTGATGGACGACTGTGTAAATAAGATTGAAAATGTCTCTAGAATTGGAGACATCTCTGTATCCGGAGAACTGAAACAAGCAACTGACATGCACTCAGATGAACTCGCAAAGTCATTCAAAGGCACTTCCCTGCCAGTTATATCCAGCATAGTTGACACAGTTGTTCATGTTTATTGTTGTGACAGCAGATGTCAATGATGAATAGCTCGGTGAAATCATTGAACTTCAGTAGAGTGCAGTTCAACAGAAACACTTTCAGAACAACAACACTCTCAACGTTTTGGTGCCACCAAATCATAGCATATCGTCTTATTGCTAAGAAAGCCCTTGAGATACTCATACCGTTTGTTACAGCATATCTTTTCAAGCTATCTTTTTTGAGGATGGTAGACATTAAAATGAAGAAAAGGAAAGGTTGTTAAAATGATATGAGAGTTGCACTTGCCGATGCAAAACTACACATTTCTGAATTTGTCTTTGAAAGGCAACAGCAAAAGTCACGTTAATTCATTGAGTGATGTTTTTGTTTGAAATGTAATGTTTGTTTGTTCTTTGAACACATGGATTTTGTGTGCAACTGATGCATGGTTCATTTGTGCATAAATCAAATATATATACCTATGTTTTGAACAAATTATATTTTATTTTTCCAATTATGAAGGGTTCAGTGAATGCACAGATGCGATTTGTGAGGTTCAGTACCTTCAATGAGGTTAAGAACCACCAATTTAGTCTATCAAAATCATTCTTTGGCTTTGTTTGTCGTTATCCTAACATTTAAATGTGAGGCTGTCGACAATTTTCTTCAGCTTCAGAAAAGACTAACAATTGCAGAACAAAAAAAAAGTCGGCAAACAATTTCAGATTCTGGTTGAGATTGTTTAAGTCTTCTCTTAGAAAAGGCATGAGACCACTCCTACCTGCATTCTGTTCTATTGCCAAATGTTGTAGTCTGTGTTGTCTATGGGTCCTTATGTTACTACATGATAAATGGTATCAATGAAAACGACGATTTATTTTTATTTGAGGAGGGAGAAGGCAGACATGTCTGCCTGAATTCTAAGAGGCAGCAGGAAGAATGGTATGGGAACATATGTCTGCAGCCCTCTGCAGGGGGTCTTAGTCTCTCAAATGGGGGTGGGAAGCATATTGATGCTTTAAAATTCAGACAGCTTTCTCTTGGATTCATACCATTTTAGACATATCCAAAACCCAGAAAAAGACAATCCATCAGTGTCAGAATACCAATGCCCACGAGGCACTGCAAGCCAATCGCTTACCATTCTGGCCATGGTCTTTGCATTCTGTAACATAAATATCTTCAAAGAAGATCTTATCAGTTGTATGACAGCAAAGAGTGAAGACGTAAGCACTTGCACAGACCACTCTCCTGTAGCTACTGCATCAAACAAGTATTTTTCTGATAAAAGTTGACTTTCAATTTGCAATTAAATGATTGCATAATAAGTAAAACTTATTATACTGAGAATATGTCTTTTAAAGCAACGGGCTAAGCAAATTTTAATTCAGGAAAAATACTTTCTCAAAGTTTTAGGATTGGTTAATATTAAAGTTGAAAGTTCAGTTTATTGTTCAGTTGTTGGCTTTATTAATAATTCTTATTAACTTAGCAAACTATGTAATGGTAATCCCACTGGATGTTTCACATTTGTAGACAAGCTGCTTTACTATGGAGTAATGGTTAACAATCTCGCAAAACATTAGTACTGTATATCGAGTTTGATGTTCACTTTGTGTGCCATTTTGTTAACCTGGTACCAGAATAAACTTTGTAATATAGTAGTACGATGGTTGACAAGCTCATCTTGCAGACCTATTTAACATAAGGAATTTTGTTCTCCTGAATACCACATTTGCATGACCTTGTGCCAGGCTAAATTGAAATTAATAATATTTTGGACACCTGACAGTGGACTAAAGGTTAGTCTTACAGTGTTGTTCAATGGGTGCTCCACAGGTGAAGTTCTGTACCGGATTAAATTCGGCTGAGTAAATGCTTAGAAAGCATTTCATCCCAATGTATATCGTCTTTATTTCTTCAATTTTTCTGTCTCTACTTCCTCAAGACTTTCGTGATTTAAGAAATAAAATGATGAAAGATGCCACCATCATTATTATTGTCACTCAAGCAAAACATTGCCAAAAAAAAAAAATGGTGACGAGGAATAAAAATAAGTAAAAATCAAAAGAGGAGGTGAATTCAGAAAAAGAAGGAAGTCAGCAGTGTCTATCTTAAATGAACAACAGGCTGGGTATGAAAAAAAAACATCAGAATCTATGAAAAGTAAGAAATGGGTGTTGATGAGGAGAACTTGAGATGCTAGGGTGGAAACAGGATGATTTGTACCATGTGCTCCGTAGAATATGTTAAAATAATAAACAAAGTAGAAGAGAAGAGTAAAAAGAAAATTATTTTCAGTTGCCACAAATAATCTTTCAGAGTGAACAATTAAGTAGAGTTTCTGGTAAGAATTAATCATTTTCTGAGATAAGAAAATCATTAATAACCCACATTAATAACATATGAAATCATATTAACAACACATCAGATAAAATTCATACCTACAAATACCTACTATCTCTCACTTCTAAGAAGTAAAATTAATAAATAGGTATGACCCGAGCATGTGTGGAATGAGAAAGTTTTGGCAAAGGATGGAGATGAAAAGGAAATTAATACTGAGCATCAGGAAGAGACAGCTGAAGTTCCTGGGACATGCAATGAGGAAAGAGGGCTTGGAGAACATGATACTAACAGGCCAGATAGAGGGAAAAAGAGACAGGGGAAAGCAACTGGTAACATATTTGAAGAACCTGATCAGGTGGATGACGGAATGCAGGTTGCATGGTGTAACAGGAGAAGGTGTGCTAAGAGCCACCAGGGACAGGGAGACGTGGAAAGCCATGATCGCCTACATCCTGAAAGGACAAGGCACATAGAAGAAGATATATGCCAACTGTTTGTAAGAAATTATAATGTGGGTATAAAATGGGGGATCAATTCTATATTATAGTCAATATATAAACTAATCCCTCATTTTGTAGACATGCTAGGTTCTATACATTTATGTTCTAGATTCATGAGCTTGAGCTAGTGGATGGTAGAACTGGGTTTGGGTGGTGTAACAGGAGAAGGCGTGCTAAGAGCCACCAGGGATTGGGAGACATAGAAAGCCATGATCGCCTACGTCCTGAAAAGACAAGGCACATAAAAGATATATGCCAACTGTTTATAAGAAATTATAATGTAGGTATAAAATGGGGGATCAATTCTGTATTATAGTCAATATATAAACTAATCCCTCATTTTGTGGACATACTAGGTTCTAGACATTTATGTTCTAGATTTATGAGACCTAACCATACTTCTAAGAAGATATTTTTATGGATTCGATATTAAAACTGTCATAACTACTTTAGTTTTGACCTGAAAGCCTAAAAAGTATCAACATTGGAAACAATGACACTTCATCTCATAAAAAAAAAGAAAAAAAAAAAAGCTAAAAACGAAATAGAATTAATATGACATAAAATAAAATCTGGCAGTTTTATTGGATAATAGACTTGAGAATTTTTGAAACTTGCCTAATAATTAAGAAATTAAAAATATTCTTCAAAAAATAAGGCTTCACCCAGAAAGAAATTATAAAAAATCTAATACTTCCTGGATCTGTCATCAGAGGCCACAATTTAAATAACATAAGGTACGCAGATGATACAGTGCTGATAGCAGACACAGAAAGAAAACTACAAGACCTCCTACAGAAGGTAGCTGAAGAGAGTGACAAGAAAAAACTACAAATAAACTGCAAGAAAACTGAATACATGGTCATCAGCAAAAAGGGCAGCTCAAAATGCTAAATACAGGTGAGGGACACTAAAATAAAGCAGGTACAAAAATGTAAATACCTAGGAAGTGTTCTAACAGAAGACGGAAAGTGCGACACTGAGATCCGAAGGCGAATTGGCATGGCAAAAGAAGCATTCCAGAAGCTGAGTAAAGTATTAAGAAACAAGACAATTTCACTAGAAACAAAGAGGAAAGTACTGGATTGCTATGTGATGTCGGTTCTTCAATATGGCAGTGAATGCTGGACAATATCATCAAAGATGAAAGAAAAACTTGAAGCAACTGAAATGTGATTCTATAGAAGGATGCTGTGAATATGGTTCAAGAATGCTGCGAATATCATGGATCGAGCATGTGAATAATGATGAGGTAATGGAAATGAAAAGGAAATTAATACTGAGCATCAGGAAGAGACAGCTGAAGTTCCTGGGACATGCAATGAGGAAGGAAGGCTTGGAAAACCTGATACTAAGAAACCAGATAGAGGGAAAAAGAGACAAGGGAAAGCAATGGATAATATGTTTGAAGGACCTAATCAGGTGGATGATGGAACAAGGGTTGCATGGTGTAACAGGATAAGGTGTGCTAAGAGCCACCAGCGATAGGGAGATGCGGAAAGCCACAATCACCTATGTCGTGAAGGGAAGGGACAGGGCACATAGAAGAAGAAGATATATGCCAACTGTTTGTAAGAAATTATAATGTGAGTATAAAGTGGGGGATCAAATCTATATTGTAATCAATATATGTACTGATCCCTCATTTTGTGGACATGCTAGTTTCTATACATTTATATTCTAGATTTATGGGCTTGATCTAGTGGATGACAGAATGAGGGTTGCATGGTGTAACAGGAGAAAGCGTGCTCAGAGCCACCAGGGATAGGGAGACGTGGAAAGCCATGATCACCTACGTCGTGAAGGGACAGGGCACATAGAAGAAGAATGTTAATAGATTCTCAGAAGAAGATAAAAACAATTGCAGTCAAATATTTGTAAATTGAAGAAGATATTTGACAGCAGTTTCTAGATTACTGAATTACATTAACTAAGTTTAATCCATTGTAAATTGTCATCATTATTTTTTTAAATTATGTTCTTAGATTTTTGTATTTGTAACTTTATTTCTCAGCCTTTAATGGTTAGACATTAAAAAATTATTTCAATAAGACGTAATCAGGCAGTCATCAAAAGTGAAGGAAAATGCAGTCCACTTAAAACATTCTAAGCTTCAAATCTAAATCTAAACTTATATAATAAATGGAACTTTGTCTGAGTGTCCGTTACCTACAGACTCTGAAACGGCTGAACCGATTTTCTTGAAAATTTACACAGTTGTACTATAAGCATCTGCGAGTGTTCTTAGCTAGGTTTTGTGTCGAGGTACCCCTGATAAATATCGAAAATCAATAATCGAAAAAATCGGGTTATAGAAAGAGGGGTCCGATTTTAATCAAATTTGATACACTCATAGACAAAGACATAAGAAACGATATTCAGAAGTTTCAAGGTTGCAGTTCTTACAATAGTGCAGAAAATCAAGAATATATATATACATATATATATATATAAAAGGCAAGATGTTTGTGTGTGCGTCTGTTTATCTACCTGTATGTCTGTTTTTCAACTCTTATTTTAGTTTTTGCTTTGGGTTTGGCCCTAAGTAGGTATAATTGTAGTTCTTAGTCTCAGCCATGATACCATTTACTCAGAGGACTTATTGAGCCTTCAAAATTCAGTTTATGATGAAAAAATCTTATTTGATATCGATACCAGGAAATCAAAATTTGATGTACATCCATTCATTTTTCTTTCGGTCTATGGTTTTGCTTTAACTGGAAACAACTATTACTTTTTAGTCTTTCATGCCAACGTCCAAAGAGTTTGAGCTCCAGGTCCGTGGATTAGTTTTAAAGCTTTCATTACACCTGAGCAACGCTGGGTTATCTTGCTACTTGGAATATAAATAACACAGATGTGTCTTTGGTATGCAATATGATTATGCACCTGTGTCTGGTATATGTTAGGATTAGTAACCAGTGCAAGTAATGTTTTATATAAAATGCATTATAATAGCCACCAGCTGAGTTTTATGTGACAACAAATTCCTTTGTTATATAAACAAGAACTTTTTACAGTCACTCGAAAAAGAAACTTAAATTCAATATCAATTTACATTCAGTAATATCTGCACCTTATACATAATGAGATAAAAAGGTATTAAAATTTTAACACTAAATCTGTCTATTAAATTATTTGAATTACTTTGCCTGAACACGTAAAAAGAAAAAGAAAAAAAAGGAAAAGAGAAACTTCCTGATATGCCAAAAATCATCAAAGTGACAATCGAAAATTTATTTTAATAGTATCTAAGATTTCCTTCATTAACAATTTTGAAGACATTGATTATGTTTATTAAAATCCCCACAATTTGGTCTAGATCTAAGGTTTAAAGATAAAATTGTTTCGTATGTATAAATAAATGAAAATTTATTTATCGAACTGTATAACATCTAATTGTGTATGAAATTTTCAACTGTAAAAATGTTCTTAAGAGAAAGCGTAGTAAAGCATTTACAGAATTAAGAGTTTATTCATTTTAGTGAAATGTAATTTGTACAGAAACGATAAGTCCATGTTTTCACTGTGTGTATCAACAAAGTAGTAGTAATGTCTTGTTCATTTTTTTCTTTTTGTGTACATGGCAATTAGGTGAAGTGGAAGGAGAGACAAAAAACAGCAAGCGAAAAGGTGAGGGATTTTGAACATGGATCACAGGGACAGTTGTGCCTGATCAGCAGTCAACAATATCTGTAACATTCTTTTGTGTAGAGTGGTCTTGGCTTCCTTCTCTCTCTGACTGACCAATTGAAAAACGTGTAATATGTTGCTAACTTAATCAAATGGTCAGCTCCAAAAGCAAGCTCATTTTTGGGTGGGAAAACAATTGACATGGGTCATTAAAAGTTCAATTTGTTGTCTTTTTTAAATCGCTCTCTTTTCATTGATTAATAAATATTTCATACTTGCTCGTGAAATTTTCCTTGATCTTGCACAGAGGCCATCTTTTTTTTCTGTAGATCAAAAACTAGGTTTCACACTGGCTTGCGAATTTGCAAACAGTGAAGAAAAAAAAAGTCATTTTTATTTTGTAGTCACCACAATTTACAAAACATAAATTTAATCGGTTATGTGAATTGTTATACACATGAAAATGTTGAAAATTTTGTTGATTTCTTTATTCTTTTTGCCAGCTTATTAATTTCTATAAGTTTCTTTGCTATTAACAAAACTACATGAAACACTGATCATTAACTGAAAAAACACACAAAAAGAAAGTTCCATTATTTTCTGGATCTGAAAAGGTTTAAGGAAATTACAGGGGAAAGGATTATATAAATCAATGACAGATGATATAAAAATGGATGGTGTCTGTTGAGTCCGTTACGACAACATACATAACAATATCAATTATTTAGGAGTACTTGTCTCCTCTTTGCTTACGATCATATCACGTTGAATACACCGGTTCTCGCTCGATCACCGAAGTTAAGCAACGTTGAGCCTGGTCAGTACTTAGATGGGTAACCGCTTGGGAATACCAGATGCTGTAAGCTTTATTGACGGATGTGCATTGTGGTGCAGTGTATGTCAGGTCGAAGGGGGAAATTGGTGAGTTGAGTTCCAATTCCAGTCAAACACTTTGCATTCACTTACGCACTGGTACTCTTGGGAAAGGTATTAATCCATCAATTCCCTCCAGTTATGGGCTAAATAACTGAGGTCTGCTGTTCATGCGATTTGTGGCAGACTTCTGCACTGACTGTTTGTTATCAGCAGTTCCAAAAGTGTGGATGGTGGATGGTGCTACACAAGTCTTCACCACTTTAAACAATTCTTTGTGTGGATGTCTGAGTTAGATGCTCATACGTCAAAATTGACGGGAGAGTCCATAATAATAATCTCCACTTTAAGTTATAAAGTAATAGTTATAATGTAAGTTATACAGTAACAGTTGGATATTTTACTTCATCCCATGATTTAGAAAATCAATGGAATGCAATACTGAGTTGTTCATATGATTTCTCGAGGAAAGAAAAAAAAGTTACATGTCTGTAACCGATTACTCTTTAAGAACCACAAGTTTCATCAACAGTGAGTAACGGATGTTTCCTGTCTACTTCAACTTTATACTTCTAACATATCCACTGAAACTCTGAAATGTTATTGTCTTTTGAACAGGAGTAGAGGTTTATCCCACATTTCCTGTTCAGGATTGGGTTTTTTAGTTCCTTTTTAAGTCTTTTCATTCTCTTTGACTCCCCTTGTGCCTTAGTAACATTGTCCTCTTGCTTGGGGTGAATAAAAAAAAAAGATTCATAAAGAGAGAGAGAAATCTGCAATGTTCAAAAATATAGAAGATTTGGAAATATTCAAGTTTGAATTAAGATAGGCTTTAGAAAAGATGAACAAGAAAAACGCAGCAAAACCAGATGGGATTGGAATAGAGATGCTCTCAGCCTTCGAAGATTTTGTCATTGATAAGATCACAGGCATAATGAACAAAATATGACAGTGGTGATATAACGGATAATCTTAGTAGCTCCAACTTTTAAGAAACCTGGTGCAAATGAATGCAAGCTCCATTAAACAAGCAATTTAATGAGCCACTCAGCTAATAATATGAATTATGATGAACAGAGTGCAAAGCAAAATTATGTGAAAACTAGCAGTATAGCCCAGCGTTGCTCGGGTGTAATGAAAGCTTTAAAACTAATCCATGGTCCTGGAGCTTAGACTCTTTGGACGTTGGCACGAAAGACTAAAAAGCAATAGTTGTTTCCAGTTAAAACAAAACTGTAGATTGAAGGAAAAATGAATGGATGTAAGTCAAATTTTGATTTCCTGGTATCGATATCAAATTTTCTGCACTGTTGTAAGAACTGCAACATTGAAACTTCTGAATATCGTTTCTTATGTCTTTGTCTATGAGTGTATCAAATTTGATTAAAATCGGACCACTCCTTCTATAAACTGAATTTTTCAATTATCGATTTTCGATATTTATCGGGGGTACCTCGACACAAAACCTAGCTAAGAACACTCGCAGACGCTTATAGTACAACTGTGTAAATTTTCAAGAAAATCCGTTCAGCCGTTTCGGAGTCTATAGGTAACGGACACATACACACACAGACAAAGTTCCATTTATAAATAAGTTTAGATAGACAGAACCAGAAAAATATGGTTTTGTCAAGGGTATGGCACAAGGATCTGTTTTGAACCGTGAGAAAAATTTGAGTTATTTGGGAAGGATATGATAATATAGAACTTATACATACTTATGAGCAAAGCACTTGCATCCAAATAGAAAATGAATTGAACGGCTACACAAAAATAGAAAAGGGCATAAGACAAGGGTAAGTCTTCTTGCCAGACTTATTCAATCTCTAGAGTAAGGCTAAGGTAGCTAGAAACTCTACCAGGATTTATTTTTGATCACAAGAATCTTAACAACATAAGATACACAGATGATCCTGTGTTGATGGCAAACACACAAGGAAAACTAAAGTAGTAAAGGAAAGTGAGAAGAAAGGACTAACTATCAATTTGAAAAAATTGAGAATATATAGTTCTCAGCAAGAGAAAAAAAACAAAATGCAAACTGCAAATTGGAGAGGTCAACATCAAACAAATAGTTAAATATCTGGGAAATGTTTTAATAAAGGACGGAAAAGATGACACTGAAATCCAAAGCAAAACTAGTGAAATAGTGAAAAAATGCCTTCCAAAAACTAAGCAAAGTAAGTAGAAACAAGAAAACTTAAATTTTTCTATATTTCTTAGATGAGGTGTTGTCACTGTTCTTCTCACTTTTTTTCCTCATATTGCATCATTTTTTTCGGCCGTTGTATGCTCTAATCTTCTTCAGGTGACTGGAATTTCAAACTGAACACTTCACTGAGTTTATTTAATGGCTCAAATTGTTCTACTTCTATGAGTCATGTCACTTCCAGATGTCTCACTATCAGTTATACCCCCTTTAACTCAACTCTCAAATCATTTTGTTTGCCTCTACTGTCACCAGGTATTGAACTCACAACTCTTTGGGCCAAGTCATTGGATCCAAACAACACTTTTATACACTGAGCCACATGAACAAAAGTGTACAAAATTTTTGGGACTTATAAACTTAATGCCTCAATAGCCATTTTTACCAAGGCTCATATTCAAATTTTGTTTGTAATTGTTTTTCTCTAGCAATCCGTGTTACTGATCCCCATATTTATTAATTTCTACGCTTGGCCAACTTTGGATATTTTTATGATCTAGCATATGTACTGATTGTTTAAGTTCTCATATTTTTCAGTGGTGTTCTCTATGTATAATTTCAACTTTATCCCACAGGAGGTGATGATCTCCCTTTTCCCCTCCATATGTGGTCAGCTATGCCTGATTTTTCTATTTCTCTTTTTGCAGGATAATTAAAGCCTGGCATCTACTGTCTGCTTCATTTGTGGCATTTATATGCACTGACTGAGTGTATCACTAGTTCCGAAAAGTGTGGATGGTTCTGCACAAGCCTTCACCATTACTTGTGTGGGTCTTCTGATGGTTTATCTTGGTTCATAACTGAAGCAATTAAACTGTCAGATCCTCCGCCATTGAATTTCGACAGGAGAGTCCATTATATATATTATATATACATTATGTTACGGAAAATCCCAAACATTATTGAAATTATTTGTTGGAACATTATTTTTAATCAATACTCATATTTGAGTAGATATTCTGTTTTTACTCAAACAATATATTTATTTCTACCATCCTGATTATTTATGATAAAGTTTTGTACAAAAATGTGTGACATTCAGCAAAATTCGAACCTGCCTATGTTGATAGGGGTCACGGGTTTGATCCCTGCTGTATGATACACATTTTTTTTTTTTAATCATATCACCCCGAACAAGGCGGTAACGCCACTGATGTACAGGGAACTACATAAGCATGAAGAGATTGGAAAAGAGAAAACCGGAAACCGCATCCTAAACAGGAAACAAGGGATGAGCCTCTTCACCTGTTCAATAGATGTGGGTGGAGTGTGAACCGGGCGATAGTTTAGTCTATCTACTCCAATTACGTACAAAAATTTATCATAAATAATCAGGATGGTAGAAATATTACTCGGCTCAATTTGAAAGCGTGTTAGTTAAAGAGTAGAACTTTTTAAAACTTAATATCTAAAGATGCTTAACATCTAAAACTTTGCAGAATAAAAATTTGACAGATGTATTCAATGATGTGCAACTTTTCTCTTTCTTCATAAATTATCTATTAATTAAATAAGTTGATATTCACTCAGTACAGATATCTTAATAATTTTCAATAAAGAAAATTATTTATCTTGGATGAAATTGATTAACTGAAGACGTTTTAGTAACATGTAATTCGTATCTGTTACATTGGTTCATTTTGCCAAATCTTCATTTATAGATTTTTGAAGTTTTTCTCAAAAAACAATATAACCGTAACTTTTGAAATTTAAACCCTGACATAATGCCGCAAGGCACACATTTGTTACATGGCAGTAAACAAAAGACGAAAGGACGTATATAAAAATGAGGAAATGTTTTATCAAAAGATAATTGCGATAATTTTTTCTTCCACAATATGCTGCAATAAGTGTTTTAATTATAAATTTAAAAGTCTCCTGTACAATATATTCTGACGGCATTTTTTTTTTTAATTTTAAATACAAAACACGAATTTATGCGAATTCTATTGCCACTTGTCATTCAGAGCTGAAAATACAAAAATTAACAATGTAACACTTACCAAAATGTGAGAAGCATTCAGGATTCTTAACTTTGAAATCTGAGAGGAGGCAGTAAGAACAACTTACCTGAAAAAAACAAAAACGAAACAAACAAATCAATGATAGAAAGAAGACAATAGTTAAAAAGAAAGAGTTTGTAAAATGAAATAAAAATGAAGGCAAATGTCAACCGAGTTAAATCCTATCTAAGACAGAACGCAGTAAATTCTGTAGATGATCAGAAAACGAGAGATAAACATTGACAGAGAGAACAAGAAGACGAAAAAATGTCTGAATGAAATTCTAACAAAAACTTGGTTGAAAAATAAGAAAATTCAAAATATATTTTTTAAATGAGTCAAAAACTTTAGATTTGATTGATTTATTTTTATGGCTTTTCAAACTTTTTCAGGCTATTCAAAGCCAGAAAATATTTTTAGATTATAAGAATTATTTGGAGATTTTCTACTGATACAAGTTCTACTAATTAACCCATGGCTGGGGGAAATGGTGGATTTATACCTTTCTCAAGGAAATTTGCACATAAATAAGTAACAAAACGAAATGGAATTGAGATTTGACTCTAATTTCCAATCCTGAACTGTTACCCATTATACCATCTGCACGTCTATGCATACATCACCCGGTTGCATACATAGCAATGTAGACCAGTTTACCCTATTACACTTGATAGCTATTGACCTCACATGAAGGTTCATATGCTGCCTCTCCTCTTTGGTCAGGCCTTGTTTTGAAAATACTGGGTGTTTAGTCCCCCTCCTCACCAGAATAGGCTGGTCCGAAAACTAGATTAGTTACAGATAACCCGACTATGTGGAAGGTAGTTTATTTGTTTGATTTTGTTTTACAGTGTATCAACCCATCTTGGGTCATTTAATGCCAAATCGAATTATTAAAAAAATCAAACAAAAAGTTAAGAACAATTTCAAGAAGTTTGAATATTTAACAAATTAACATATATAATAGACTTACATATTTAGACAAATTCATACATTTAAGAAATTTATATATTTAACACATTTTAAATTAATAAAATAGTTTTATAAAAATGCATGTATTTAATTTGGCTGTTTAAATTTTATGGCATACCAACCACCACAGGTTATCCGAAGCCAAATCCAGTATATGTATTACATATACAAGATTTGTAAACGCACATTCGGTAGAACTAAGTTTTGGAATATATAGCAAGTTGGTAGAAATACATATATTTATGCGTGTGTGAGATAGTATTCAACCAGTCATATTTTTGAGTACATTCCGATTTCTTTTAAGAATTCGAGTATCCTGCTTGGTCTTGGTTCCATAAATAGTTTTTTCAAACTACTTGTTTGGTAATACTTCTTTCATACTCTATTTAACCAGTCATATTTAACCAGTCATATTTTTGAGTACATTCCGATTTCTTTTAAGAATTCGAGTATCCTGCTTGGTCTTGGTTCCATAAATAGTTTTTTCAAACTACTTGTTTGGTAATACTTCTTTCATACTCTATTTAACCAGTCATATTTTTGAGTACATTCCGATTTCTTTTAAGAATTCGAGTATCCTGCTTGGTCTTGGTTCCATAAATAGTTTTTTCAAACTACTTGTTTGGTAATACTTCTTTCATACTCTATTTAACCAGTCATATTTAACCAGTCATATTTTTGAGTACATTCCGATTTCTTTTAAGAATTCGAGTATCCTGCTTGGTCTTGGTTCCATAAATAGTTTTTTCAAACTACTTGTTTGGTAATACTTCTTTCATACTCTATTTAACCAGTCATATTTAACCAGTCATATTTTTGAGTACATTCCGATTTCTTTTAAGAATTCGAGTATCCTGCTTGGTCTTGGTTCCATAAATAGTTTTTTCAAACTACTTGTTTGGTAATACTTCTTTCATACTCTATTTAAGTTAGTACACTCTAAAAATATATGTTTGATACTGAATCTTTTTTGACAGCTGGAACATATTGGGGATTCTGTGCCCTTCAGTAAATGATGGTGCATGATGTTGGTATGGCCTATGTGAAGGCTGTGGCAGGTAGTAGTAGGTTATATGGTACAATTAGCAGTGACATAGCATGAAACAAGAAAGGAGTCAAAAAAAAACTAAAGTTCACTTTGAGGAAGTGGTTTAGATCAAGAACATTTTAGTATCCAACTCAGTAAGATAAGTAAAATTTGATCTGTGAGAAGGCAGACTTGGAGAAACTAAGGAGCAAAAGGAGAAGATTGTGCTGTGCCAAATAAAAGTTATTTATGTGCTATCAAATAAGGCAATAAAAAAGACCATGAAGTAGATAAGATTTTAAATTTTAAAAATTTCTATGATTTATTGAAATGTTCATAAGTTAATTACAAATTCCATTTAAAGCTTTTGTTTTTTTTTAAACAAAAAATTTTCTTTCAAATATTTCTTACAGTCATTAAAAACAGATTTTCAGCAAGGTCATATTTTGGAAGAAACGAACAATCTAATTAAAATATTTGTCTAGCTATATATTCAAAACTCTTCTTAAAGTTTCAATTGCAAGCTAAAATATTACGAGCTAGCAAGCGCATTAAATTTGCCACATACGTCCTTGAAGAATATCTATTTTCATTGCTTTCTGCTCTGGTCATTGTTAATAATATATTAGAATGCTTTAAAAATCTTTCAACAGACACTTATTCCAAAATTGATTGATGGATTCATTTTTATATGTCTTATCAACCCTTTGTAGATTATTTTAAGCTGAAAAATATTCGGGATTGTAAGAAAAAAAAATTGTGAGTGGATATTACATTAACAATATTTTGAGAATAGCAATGAGTCTTTAAGATAGATAATCATACTATTTTACCCACAGCTGGGGAGAGGATATGCATTCAAACCTTTCCCAAGGATATATACATCTAAAAGAATGTAGTGCACTCAAATGAAATTTAAAATCGGGTCACTAATTTCTCATTGCAAACCGATATCTATTACATCCCCTACATAACCCAAGGCTTGTTTCATGCAGACATATAGAAATCTTTGTTTCCATTTTATTATTAATATTATTAATTTTTTCATTTTTTTGTAATCATACTGCTCCAACCAAGGCATTGTATTGCCACTGTTTTGCAGGGGGTTACATTGGAGGAAAGTTATATAGAAAGAGTGACAGGATATAGGGGGTGTCAGGCAGTGCAAAGAGAAGGATGAATGTGGCCATAAAGTGATGGATCATTTTATATATTGAATGTAATGTAGAATTGATCCCCCACTTTATATCCATAATAAAATAGTATAGAATTTTTTTTTTTTTCATAATCATATTGCCCCAAGCAAGGCATTTTACTGCCGCTGTTTTGCAGGGGGTTACATAGGAGGAAAGTTATGAGAAATAATGACAGGTTATAGGGGGTGTCAGGAAGTGGGTAAGAGAAGGATGAGAATGGAGTGGATGAAGAAAGGAGCATGGGGATGAGGATGCAGATTAGTGAGATAGGAGATGACTATTGACTTTACATTTAAATTCTTGGAGATTGTAGCTGTTGGGAAAGCAAGTAAATGAAAGGGAATTCCACAGGTGGAAAGTGTGAGAAAAGAAGCAGCTGGAGTAGAATCTGGTTTACAATTTATTGGTTTCACAGTAAAAGGGTGGGTCCTAGTTGCTAATCTTGTGGCTCGAGTAAATTCATATATAGTTGGCACCAGTGAGCTAAGTTCATTGGAGAAGAAGCCGTGAAAGTATTTGATTAACTAATTATTCCGTATCATTATCAATACATATTTGCTGTCGTTTTGTTTCAGATGTAAAGAATGGTGAGTACAAGAAGTGAGTTTCAGGTAATTCTTGTAAAATTTGAAATATGGAAAGAAGTAAAAAAAATTGCCCAAAATTGGTCGTGATTTGTCCCTTCAAATAAAGCCTAAAAGTGAATGATTATCAGTTGCGCATTATAATTAATGAGTGGGCCCACGCTGTCAAAATTAATGAGTGGGCCCACGCTGTCAAAATTAATGAGTGGGCCCACGCTGTCAAAATTAATGAGTGGGCCCACGCTGTCAAAATTAATGAGTGGGCCCACGCTGTCAAAATTAATGAGTGGGCCCACGCTGTCAAAATTAATGAGTGGGCCCACGCTGTCAAAATTAATGAGTGGGCCCACGCTGTCAAAATTAATGAGTGGGCCCACGCTGTCAAAATTAATGAGTGGGCCCACGCTGTCAAAATTAATGAGTGGGCCCACGCTGTCAAAATTAATGAGTGGGCCCACGCTGTCAAAATTAATGAGTGGGCCCACGCTGTCAAAATTAATGAGTGGGCCCACGCTGTCAAAATTAATGAGTGGGCCCACGCTGTCAAAATTAATGAGTGGGCCCACGCTGTCAAAATTAATGAGTGGGCCCACGCTGTCAAAATTAATGAGTGGGCCCACGCTGTCAAAATTAATGAGTGGGCCCACGCTGTCAAAATTAATGAGTGGGCCCACGCTGTCAAAATTAATGAGTGGGCCCACGCTGTCAAAATTAATGAGTGGGCCCACGCTGTCAAAATTAATGAGTGGGCCCACGCTGTCAAAATTAATGAGTGGGCCCACGCTGTCAAAATTAATGAGTGGGCCCACGCTGTCAAAATTAATGAGTGGGCCCACGCTGTCAAAATTAATGAGTGGGCCCACGCTGTCAAAATTAATGAGTGGGCCCACGCTGTCAAAATTAAGCAGTGGGCCCACGCTGTCAAAATTAATGAGTGGGCCCACGCTGTCAAAATTAATGAGTGGGCCCACGCTGTCAAAATTAATGAGTGGGCCCACGCTGTCAAAATTAATGAGTGGGCCCACGCTGTCAAAATTAATGAGTGGGCCCACGCTGTCAAAATTAATGAGTGGGCCCACGCTGTCAAAATTAATGAGTGGGCCCACGCTGTCAAAATTAATGAGTGGGCCCACGCTGTCAAAATTAATGAGTGGGCCCACGCTGTCAAAATTAATGAGTGGGCCCACGCTGTCAAAATTAATGAGTGGGCCCACGCTGTCAAAATTAATGAGTGGGCCCACGCTGTCAAAATTAATGAGTGGGCCCACGCTGTCAAAATTAATGAGTGGGCCCACGCTGTCAAAAATGACAGCAAATTATTTATAGTGATATGTTGTCGGAAATGACAGCAACATATATATCGATGTACCTACTGTTGAGTATCTTACATAAAGACATGAAATAAAACAAATTTATCCAAACCTCGGAGCATGACAGGAGGGAAATGTATATATATATAAACGTAAATGTGCCGTTATACACGTTTCGAAAAACCCTCCGAGTACAAACGCGGAAAGAAAAAATGGTAATAAAAAAAAGAACGAGCTAAGCACCCGAACGAGCTAAGCACCCGAACATCAGTCAAAGTACGTAGCCCAAAGAAAAAAACCTGAGGTGAGTAACCTAAAACAAAAAGTGCTCAATACGCAAGTAGAGCAAAGTAAATAACTAACCTAGAGAGCCAACGAACCTACCAAGGTTTCACCAAATTGGATCTTCCGGGAAAGAGCCAACTTTCCCTTAAGATCCAATTTGGTCAAACCTTGGCAGGTTCGTTGGCTCTCTAGGTTAGTTATTTACTATATATATATATATATATACACAACAGTCATTATTATAATAGAGAGTATATATATATATATATATATATATATATATATATATATATATATTCTTCATTACTCAATGACATGATTATTGTAAAAAAAATTAAATAACCCGCTGTTAAAGAGCGAACACGTCGCAAGAGTTTTCATAATTGGTAGTAAAAAAGAATTAACTGAGCTGACACTGCTTTGCTATTGTCTCTCTCTCTCTCTCTCTCTCTCTGAGCGTGACAGGAAGGATATATACACACACACACACACACACTATGGTCTTTATTATAATGGAGAGGATTACAATGAAAAGCAGAAGAGAACCAGGCCACAAGCAGTGATTCATATTGATTAAAAGGTTTGTGAAAAAAAAAATAAAAACTTAATCTTCCAGCACTGAAATGAGGCGACTTATGCTTAATGCCACATACACACAACATCAAACAAAGTGACAATTTTTATATTTGTATTAATCTAAACTTATTTATAAATGGAACTTTGTCTCTATGTGTGTCCGTGTATCCGTTACCTATAGACTCCGAAATGGCTGAACCGATTATCTTGAAAATTTACACAGTTGTACTATAAGCGTCTGTGAGTGTTCTTAGCTAGGTTTTGTGTCAAGGTACCCCCGATAAATATCGAAAATCGAAAAAACCAGGTTATAGAAGGAGTGGTCTGATTTTAATAAAATTTGATACACTCATAGACAAAGACATAAGAAATGATATTCAGAAATTTCAAGGTTGAAGTTCTTACAATAGTGCAGAAAATCGATAATATATATATATATATATATAAAAGGCAAGATGTTTGTGTGTGTGTTTGTTCATCTGTCTGTATGTTCTTTATACAAATCCACAATTTTTATCAGATTCTCATCAAAATTCACACAAATATTCTTTAGGCTGAGTCTGAGCTTCAGGACCATGGATTAGTTTTAAAGCTTTCATTACACCCGAGCAACGCCAGGCTATACTGCTAGTCCAATATATTTATATATATTTTCTAAACATATACTGTTAAATATAAGAGACAATGAATGTCTATTATGTTTAATCATGAGCCATTCTAAACATCGTATTTTGGCTTTAATTTTAGGTGAAAATAAAGACAAAAATGCTGATGGTGGATGTTATTGTGTTACCATTTTAATAACCTCTCTGAAGATGGCTCACGTGAGCTGAAAGCTTAGAACGAACTTAATAAAAAATTATCCAAATGTTGGAGAATTTTTATCTTTATTTTTACCTGAAATTAAAGACAAAATACGATGTTTAGAACGGCCCATGATTAAACATAATAGACGATCATTGTCTCTTATATTTAAAAGTATATGTTTAGAAAATTATTTGCTACCTCAATACACTAAATTCATATATATATAAATATATATATTTGAACAAGTTTTTGTCAGACAAAATTTTATAATAGCAAAGAATAAGTGTATTTTAAAAGGCATTTTTAATTAAAAAACTAAAAACCAACTGGTTTCGTCCCAATTTTATCAAGTTTATTCTGGGCATTGAAATAAGAGTCGTGCAGAATAAATAGATGATGACTAATGGGGAAAAGAAAAAAAAGTATGCAAGGAAAATTAGAGCCCAATAACATTCAAACCCAGCAAGCAATCCCTCTCTTTACAGATGGAAGGCTTGTGGAATTTGATGTAGGCGGACATCCTTATGAATGAAAGAAAGAATTGGTCAAGTACTAAATATTACTCGAACATTAGCCGATAAATAACAAATTATGGTTCGTTAGGTTCTATTAAGTTTGAGCGCTTTTTGTTAGATGGTTATCGTGTCGGGTTCTTTTCTTTTTTCTTTGGGCTTTGTGCTGATTTCTGTCCAAACACTTTTGACAGACTTTCATGTCCTAAGCACTTTCTTTTTTAAAACCATTTTTTTTTAAGGTTGTCAAGGTGAGTATAACTATATGTAATCACATTTATCGCTCATTCAGTAAATGAATTAGAGCACTCTGGTTATTGGGTATGTATAATGATAATATACACGCTAAAAAGTCTGCCTTCTTCTACCGAGCGCCCATAGCCCAGAGGTAGAATCGCTGACTGATGCCAATTCGGTTGAGTTTCAGTCCTGGGTTAAAAGCAATCGGAGTCTAACTGTACTGATGAGCTGTAATACAGCAAAATAGATCTTTGTCACTTCAACTCAGCAGGTTCATGCTGATTTTGAAGTTTTGTGAGGACACTGCTATGATGTCCTTCATCAATGGGGCTGGTTTTCCTTGCTTTAATGGTGTCCTCACAAAACTTTGAAGTCAGCAATGAACCAGTTCAGTTTTTACTAAAAATATCAATGCTCTATCTCAACCCTGATATTGAGCACTTTACAATAAAAAATACCCGCGTGCCAAAATACCTTTTATCAATAAAACCACTGAAAGAATAACAATCTTAGTGGACAATATTATCATAACTCAACACACACACACACACATATATATATATATATATATGAGGTGACAATATATATTTTTTTATATGTCAAGAACAATACATGGGGAAATTGTATGGCAAATGTCCTTCAAATTTAGTCGGATGAAGTGATGATGGACAAAACACATCACAAGTAAATATTTTCAACTTTAGCGTTTCCCTGTGTGTGTGTGTGTGTGTGTGTGTGTGTATTAAAGAAAGTCAACTTTAGTCTCAAAACACATGTAGAAACACAAATACCATTTATGGACACTTAATATATCATACAAAAAGCAAGTAATATTAATAACAACAACAATAAATTTACATTTTAAACAAAATGTTCACAGCTTCTCTCATTTTTTATACACATACACACACACACACACACACACATATATAACTTATAGTTTAGAACAAATACAAATTATAATTTACTACACTTTTGTAGTAAATTATAATTTGTACATTTTCTAAACTATAACTTATAATATTCATTGCCTTATTTTTATATTGAGCACTGTTCTAAATTAATGCTTTGAATGTTGTTAATACTTTGTTCTTTATTCACTTGAATATATATATATATATATATACACACACACATGCCAAAAATTATCTGACACAATTCACTTCGTGAAGTCACTCTGCTAATATACTGTGTAAACTATTTAAATTTATCGTCTTTGTCGACTGTTTTTGGAAAACCTTAATTACTGCTGTTGCCACATCTTTTTTTTAGTCATTATCACATTTTGTTTTGACTTCTTGAGTGACATTTGCCCCCCTTTGTGCCAAATAGTAATAACCAGGTCAATTCCTCTAACATTTTGGGATATGAATAGCAGAAATCTTAACACCACCATGTGAGAAATGACAACATTATTTGATACTGACCATATTGGTCAGCACCAAATCATGTTGTCATTTCTTTCCTCACATATATAAAAATACTCATTGGTGTTTAAAAAAAAATGCAATATGGCCATCAATTGAATTAATGTCAAGTAAAAAAACAAACACCTGGTGAGCACAAATGCAGCAAATATTGACAAATGGATGGTGGGTGGGCGGTAGTGTCAAGGGTAGTTGTTTTTTGTTTCCATTTTGACAATGAGGTGGGGAGATGGGGGAGGGTAAAAGGAAGAAAAAAAAGAAAATTCAATAAGGAGAATACCCCTACCCTAACCCCTACCCTACACCATGAGGCCAGCAGCAAAAGTGGAGGCAATATAAAAAGACAAAGAAAAGAAAATCAAAATGACAAAACCTTAAGATGAATGAGGTGTAAAAATTATACTGGACAAGAGTGAGTGGGGCAAGAAATATTGTCGAGGGAGAGGGAGAGAGAGGGAGGTTGTAATGTTTCTCATTGACTTTTTTTTTTCATCAATGCAAATAATCCTTTTTGATCTTGATTTTTTTTCCTTTATGTAATGCTGCATTTTTAAAAAAGTCAAAAAACAAACAAGAAACTTTAAACACTCAGTCAGTTAAGTATCATACGTGATACATGCTTTGGGCGATCATGTCTCGAAAGAGACATGACTGACTGGGCAGAGGATTATCCTGCAGTAGGTTGCTATTGCTTTCTGCAGTAGACTGGTAGCCAGCCAAGGCTATTTGACTCATAGCTAGAGGGGGAAGAGATGTATTATATTATTAAGTAGTAATTAGTGGGGGATCAGTTTATGACTTCATAATAATAGAAAACCGATCCCCCACTTTATGACCAGTAGAAGCCTTAATCATGTTTTCAACTATTCAGTCAGTCAGTTTAGTTCTATACGTGATACACACTTAAGCGATCATGTCTCGAAAGAGGCACGACTGACTGGGCAGAAGATTATCTCTCAGTAAGTTGCCATTAATTTCTGCGGTAGACTGGTTGCCAGCTAAGGCTAAAGAACCCAAACTTTCCTGTTATATAACCCATAACTGAAGGGAACAGATGGATTAATATCTTTTCCAAGAGTATTTGCGCGTAAGTGAATGCAAGGAATTCAACTGGAATTCAAACTTGGCACTCCGATTTCTCGTTCCGAGGCGATATCCACTGCACCACAACACAATGTAGTTTTCTTCATTAAAAAATCTTCCAAAAACAATATATTCTTTGCTGAAGCTTTATTTGAGGAATATTAGCTGATCTTAAAGTATAATCAATCTGATTGAAAACAAATATTATTTACTTTAAAAAAAACACAAAAAACAAAATAATGAAATTTAAAACAAAGAGTAGAAATGATTTAGGTATCTTTCAACAGCCAACAGGCAGTTGTCAAGTACTGATAAGCAATTTACATATTTATTGCAAGTACTCAGTCATATTACAAATGTTGGAAATATTCCCGTAATCTAATTTCAGGAATGTTTTACAATAGCCATTGATCTTATTTTCTGATAATGCTGTGTATAGTAATCCACACTTTTAAATTGGGCACATTTTATACACATAAAAAAAATTAAAATTACTTTTAAAATCATAGAGTGTGATGACTTGTACTAAGCTTTTCAATTTTCACTTAGTAAATATAATCTTCACTTAATAACTTAATAACCTATGCGGACAAAGTTTTGAAAGACATTTAGAGCATTTGTGAAACCATATAAATTATCATAATTTAAAAAGCAAAAAGTAAAAACAATTCAAGTACAAATTAATTTCAGATAATAATGCCCTTTATATTTACATATATTCTTTGTAAAAGAAAATTTAAAATTTAAAATTTAAAAGCAATTAAATAATTAGAAAGTTTTATTGCATTTTTTATTTTATTATTCAGAGCAGGCTTTTGGAAAAGTGTCAACTGTTTGAAAAAAAATAAAAATAAAATGATTTACATTCTCCAAGCAGCCCCGTGTTTAACTAATAAAATAGAAATTTAATAAAATTATGGAGGGAAGGGGGTAAAAGAGGTAAATAAATATTTTTTTTTTTTACTAAAACCTTATAAAAATAATAATTTCAAAAATAAATCCATTCATTTGCCAATAAGTGCCGATAGTTTCATTAAATTTTAACCATTTTTGCAAGAATTTTCAAATTAATGTCTTTTTCACTGGAAACAAAGGCACTAAAATTCCTGTAGTCCGATCTGGTCTCCCGCAGATGCAAAAAAAAAAAAATTAAATTAGAATTTGCTAGAAAAGACTAAAGATAATTAAAAATGAAAATATTTACATTGGTCTTTTCTTTTAATAATAATATAAACTTTTTGACGATAAAATATTGATTTTAATTTTGGGGTCTTTTCTCATTATATACCATGTGTTTTCTTTTTTTTGTAAAAAAGTTGACAATCAAAATAAATAAAACTTACTGACCATCAATAATTCAAAGAAATTTCTCATAATTATTCATGAATAAGAATTTATTATTTTTCCTAAAATCTAGAAATAATCATTGCAATTCAATGAAGAAGAATTTTGAGTGAACAACAATAGAATTGAATTTGGGTTAATCGGTTCATTTATTTATTTTCTTGCTTTCTATCAGAATTTTCTAAGTTGATTTCCTTGAATAAATATAAAAGATAAGCCCTCAGGATATGTTAACGGAATTCAAGTACGTCTGAAGATTATCTCTTTATTGTTACATCGTTTTCAATTTATGTTCTTGACAAAAATGTACGTAAAAAATCAACGTAAGGTAATAGGAAAAATATTATTATTTCAAAATAAGCAGAGTTGGATTCACTACTTGGGTGCTATTGCTATAATTAAAAAGATTAAAAGAGTACCATTCCAGGTTATTAATAGCAATGTCTAAGATTAACCAAATATTACTTAGCATTACTCATTTGGTCTCCAAAACTTGCTATTGGGTTACTACCAGCACAAAAGAATCCTAACCGTTTAAAGATGATAATAATTACACAGACAGTAATTATGTTTTACCTTGTAGTTAAAATACTTGCAGATTTCCCATGAGTGACACAAGGCAGGTAAAAAACAAGGATTTTAAATCTTCTGACCTTTTGTGCATTTGTATTAAGTTTACCAAGATTTTGTGGATAAAAGCAAGAGTCAGTCAGTTAAGTGCCATACGTGATACACGCTTGGGAGATCATGTCTCGAAAGAGACATGACTGACTGGGCAGAAGATTATCCCGCAGTAGGTTGCCATTGCTTTCTGCAGTAGACTGGTTGCCGACCAAAGCTATAGAATCCAATCTGTCCCGCTATTTAACCCATAACTGGAAGGAAGCAGACGGATTAATACCTTTCCCAAGGGTATTTGCGTGTAAGTGAATACAATGGATTCAGCTGGAATTCGAACTCGGCACCCCGGTTTCTCGTTCCGAGCTGATATCCACTGTACCACAAGGCACATCCATAAAGCAAGAGTAGCACTGCTATAATCAAGTTGATGAGACATGAGAAAATATTGTGTCAGACAAATATTAATTTTGATCAGATAAGTGTAAATAGTTTATATTTATTTCCACACACACACACATTATATATATATATATATATATATATATATATATATATATATAGTTAAGAATAAATCTAACCTAGCCTAACCTTTTTCGAGACAGTTTTAAAAATAAAGTAATTATTAATATTATTATATATATAGATAGATATATATGTCCAGCCCATAAACGGTGAGGATAATCCAACAAGCTTAACTTAATATAATATAATATAATATAATATGAAGTGTTATATCTATATAGAGAGCTCAATGGATGTTATCCAGAGCAAATTATATTTATAAAGGAAAACTCAACACGTCATTTCAAGTGGTTATAAACTATATAGTTCATTTCTATGAGCTAATTAGCTCATTTCATCAGACCTTACAATATAACTTTCATTTAGTAAAAAAATTTTGCCGGAATAAGCATTTTCTTTAACTGAAGAGAAAGATAAAAATAAAAAAAATAAAAATGAAAATAAAAAATAAAAAGAAGAAAGAAAAGGGAAAGAAAAAGGTATTGGCGTCAGATCTGGGATTGCCTGGGCTGTCGTCGTGAAGAGTTTGACCTGTAAAGGAATTTCTAAATCTTTGGACGTTGGTGTTTGTTTGACCCCATATATATATATATATATATATATATATATATATATATATATTTACGCTCTCACACCCTGGTTAAGCACTCTGGAAGAATGGTAGACTTTGAAAAACAGTAGCTACTCTAGCATCTACGCATCGCTCATTCAGTAATGAATTAGAGCACTCTGGCTATTGGCGTATGATACATCATATGCTAAAAGTCTGCCTCCTTCTACCAAGCACCCATAGCTCAGAAGTAGAATCGCTGACTGACGCCAATTTGATCGGGTTTCAATCCTGTGATAAAAGCAATCGGATGTCTAACCGTACAGATGAGCTGTGATACAGCAAAACAGATCTTTCTGCGGATGACTATATATATATATATATATCCAAGTATAGGGTAGGTATGGATGGAATAATATTCCGTATTCAAACAAACACTATTCTTAAAAAAGTGCTCAATACAAAGTAGAGCTAATAATATTTATTCAGTAATTATAACATAAATATGATATAATAACACTACAATAGTAGCTATTTTGTTTCAACACTATTTGTGTCTTATCAATCACAAGTAGTGTTGAAACAAAAAAAATTATAACATATTTATGTTATAATTTCTGAATATATATAAATAGGAAAAAATGACAAACCCATAAAAACAGTGAGGATAATCTCCACCAAATTATCTAATTAATATAAAATATTAAATAGATAAATAAACAGAGCTCAATAAATATTATCCAGAGCAATATAATACATAGAAAAGAAAACTCAACATGTGATTAAACGGTTATAAATCCAAAATTTTTCTTCGGGAGTTGTAAAACTTACAAACTGCTTTGTCAAACATAGAAAGACAAATGTTATACTTCACTCAAAATATTTAAAGAAAAAAAAAATTGTACTGAGCGAGGAAATATCTTTTTTTGGGAACCTTTATTTATTATCTTTATTTTTTGATTTTCTAGAAATTTAAAATAAAAAATATATATTCTCCTGTTTTGTGTACATATTTTTATCTTTCATTAATTTTTTTTTGTGTGTATGTGTGATTTAATGTATGTGTTCTTAATTTTGTGTAACTTGCTGTTTAAATGTATACACCTCTTCCCTTCATCTATTTCCTCTCTGTGCAAAATTTTATTTTGAATATTCAAAGTGAATTGTAACATCTAATTTTCTCAATCTGACAAAGCAGTTTGTATTTTTACAATTGCCAAAATAAATACTGGATTTAGAACCAGTTTAATTACGTGTTTAGTTTTTATCTCAATATTTTATATCATATTTTTCTGGGATGAGGTATTTACATTATTTAAATTCTTGTCCTCATCTTTGTTGTCATATTTACAATGTTTTGGCTGATGTACATTTCGACCAGCATATACAACAACTAAAACATCATGAATATCACAACAAAGATGAAGCCAACAGTCTGGACAATGTGTGTGCATATATAGATATATATATATATATTTTTTTTTTCTAAACATATACTGTTAAATATAAGAGACAATGAATGTCTTATGTTTAATCATGAGCCATTCTAAACATCGTATTTTGTGTTTGATTTCAGTTGAAAATAAAGACAAAAATTCTCCAACATTTGGATAATTTTTTATTAAGTTGGTTCTAAGCTTTCGGCTCACATGAGCCATCTTCAGAGAGGTTATAAGAGGTTATTTTGTCTTTATTTTCAACTGAAATTAAAGCCAAAACACGATGTTTAGAACGGCTCATGATTAAACATAATAGACATTCATTGTCTCTTATATTTAACAATATACGCTCAGAAAATTATTTGCTGCCTCAATACACTATATATATATATAGAGAGAGAGATTATTTTTGTTTAAGCTTTCATTTCTATTTTCTGAAAAGAATTAAATGGACACAGAAAGTAAAATCTGCACGAGAAAAAAGCAAACTCTCAATTATAAAAAAAAATCTTCAAATATTTTTGAATATTTTATAAAAATACAAAGAAAAGTAATCTGAGAATTTAGCATTTTAAAGTTTAGATTTCATATTTATTTATAAAACTTTATAACGGTTTAATTGTAAATTGCAAAAGGAAGCAATTATTCATCAGAATTGCAATATTTAATATTAAAAGAAAAATATATTTGTTACTACATAAAACTTAATTAAGCAATCATTTTTTTCTTCTTTCATCTGTTAATCTCTGGTGTTTGTTATATAGTACTGGTTAGATATTCACCACCCGCTAAAAAAATACTGAATTTTAAAAACATTAGGTAAAAAGAATAGAGATTATCAAAAGGTGATATGAAAATAATATATTGGTTGGTTGGTTGTTTTGTTTTTATGGCATATCAACCTCAGCGGGTCATTTATTGCCAACTAAATTTTATTTATTTATTGCTGGTAATACCTTTTCCTTTCAATAATTTATTGTTGTCTTTATATTAGTTTTGTGTCAGGTAATACTTTTTTCTTTTCGAGTATCAAGATTCATTGGGATTTGTTTTTAAGGGCAGGGTCTCCAAGACCTACCCTATTATTTAACTCATAACTGGAGGGAAAGGACGGATTAATACCTTTCCCAAGGGTACCAGTGCTTAAGTGAATGCAGGGTATTCAACTGGAATTCGAACTTGGCTCACTGATTTATCTTTCCGAGCCGATATCCACTGCACCTCAACGCACATCTGTCACTATACGCTTACAGCACCTGGTATTCCCAAGCGGTCATCCATCTAAGTACTGACCAGGCTCAACGTTGCTTAACTTCGGTGACTGAGCGAGAACCGGTGTATTCAACGTGATATGACCATAAGTCAAAATAATATGTAAGAAATATATTAAAAAGAATATTTATAGAAAAGCAATTTTTAGAGAATTTCTTTGTTAATAATTTTCTTTTTTAATCCATTTTTATTTTACTTACTTAAATAGTTTGAAGATCTATAAAAAGGGAATAAAAACAAAACTTCAGGTCAGAATTCAAACAAGTGAGGACGATCTTTCGTTTGCTTACAATTTTTGTTCTCATAATGAAAGAAGTTTTATTCATGTAAATATTAATATTTCTCTTAAAATTAATTTTTTCTACTTTAAAAACAAAATCAAATAAAACTGATGTCGATGAAAATCAAAACTAGAATTTGTATTTGTAATTGTGCATTAACATCAAAAATACTTTCAGAGAAATGACCAAGTTCGGAAGTTTTTATTTAGCCTAAAAGGTGAGAACTTGTACTGTTGACTTGTTTTACAGATTTAACAAAGAAATGTTAGAAAAATGAACAAGTAAAGATTGAAAAAGAGAAAATAGACAATAAAATATGAAATGAGAAAATCTGAAGATGTAATTAAAATAAGCTGAAGAAATAAAGAAGATGGAAAAGGCAAGAGAAATAAGGAAGATGGAAAAGGCAAGAGAAATAAGGAAGATGGAAAAGGCAAGAGAAATAAGGAAGATGGAAAAGGCAAGAGAAATAAGGAAGATGGAAAAGGCAAGAGAAATAAGGAAGATGGAAAAGGCAAGAGAAATAAGGAAGATGGAAAAGGCAAGAGAAATAAGGAAGATGGAAAAGGCAAGAGAAATAAGGAAGATGGAAAAGGCAAGAGAAATAAGGAAGATGGAAAAGGCAAGAGAAATAAGGAAGATGGAAAAGGCAAGAGAAATAAGGAAGATGGAAAAGGCAAGAGAAATAAGGAAGATGGAAAAGGCAAGAGAAATAAGGAAGATGGAAAAGGCAAGAGAAATAAGGAAGATGGAAAAGGCAAGAGAAATAAGGAAGATGGAAAAGGCAAGAGAAATAAGGAAGATGGAAAAGGCAAGAGAAATAAAGAAGATGGAAAAGGCAAGAGAAATAAAGAAGATGGAAAAGGCAAGAAAAAGAAGAAATCTTGAAAGACACAAAGAACAAACAAAAGACAAAAATGTCAAAATGTTCAGCAATGGAAAAAAAAAATTTGATTAAATTTGTTTTTTGTTTTTTTTTAAAAAAAATGAAGAAAAGCACAACTTGTAACATTGTCTGTGATTGTTGTTATGGGTGGGTGGGTAGTTATTTTCAATGAAATGGCAGAAAGATTCTTCTCCTTTCCCTCAGACAATGACAACAAAGCAAGATATTCCATTCCAAATTTTAATATTTATGGTAAAAAGAATAAACTATGTAGACATATGTATGAAGGCCAGATGTAGATCCACCCAGAAGTAGCAGTCATAGTCTTTCAGCAGTGAGGTGGGTGGGTGACAGATTTCAGATAAAACAGTGAAACAAAATAGGGTGTGGTGAGGGAGGCGGTGCTCAGACAGCTGCAACGTGCATCAGCATTCACCCAACTTCTGCATCAGCCAACCCACAAAATATTCCAGCCACAAATGCTGTTTTATGTGAAGACTCTAATGGTGATGATGAAATTATAAGGAATTTTCTTTTTCGTTATTTTAAAGGCACAGAAATCTTTTGAAAAATGTCTGACGTTCTTGTACTGAGAAAATTAGTGTCCCATTGTTTTTTTATAAATCTAAATAAAATAAATTTCTTTCAACAGTTTCAAATTTTACAGTCTACTTTCTTCAATAACAACTATTTTACTTCTTTAAACAAACATTAGAAAGGCTCTTTTTGGTAGCTTGTAAAATCAGTAGAAAAAAATTCAGTTCGTTTTTAATAGTATTCAAATATCTTAATTAAAGCATTGTCAATTATGAACTTGTCCACTCATATTGTAATTGCATTGGTTATATATGATTTTGATCTATTCAATTAACTTTATTGTTGTAAGTAAGAAAGAATTTTGCTTTTTAAATCATTAAAAGTAAAAATAGCCAAAGAATGCTAATATGGAAACAAAATTAGCACACAAATTTCCCTTACTAACAAGTCATTATGTTGTTATAGTAAAATGATGTATATTAGTACTGAGTAATGCTTTCTGTGAACAAACAATAGAATGTTTGATTATTACATAGGGAAGATCAGGTTGCATGACTGATAAATATATAAAGTCACAATGTATTACAGAATAGATTTTTGCATGGTACAGCTTTCGCTTTTTATCACAATCTCCAGACTAAGGTGTATCTGTCTAAAACGTAGAATGAAAATAAGGAAGTACAAGCACCCAAAATGACAGAAGCACGGCAAATTTTGATGGTGTGTTATTCTTTAGCATTATTTGTATTTTTTTTATTAGATGGAGCATTGTCGATCATTATTAAATTTTGACTAGTATTTGTTTCATCTTAATTTTACTTGAGTTAACTATTCAGACTTTAGGATTGAAAAAAGTTTGACTGACATCATTTTTCTATTTTGTATCAAATCAGGATATAGAATTTTGCTTTTCACACTGACTTGTGAAATTTGCCATGGTTTGGGTTTTTCCAAAATGCTTTCAGTTCTTAATTTTTATCCGCCACAATTGCTCTCTTCATGTTTACACTGAGTTTCAGTTTACTATGCAGCCTAGGGAATAAACTTACAATTACTGTCACCAAATTCATGAACCAACCTATTGGATTGGTTCAAAATTCATCTGAAGACCACAAGGCAAAATGGTTGAAATGTGATAAAAACAACAAAGATGAGGACATTATGAATATCAGTCAGTCAAGTGACATACGTGATACACGCTTTGGGTGATCATGTCTTGAAAGAGACTGGACTGATTGAGCAGAAGATTATCCCACAGTAGGTTGCCATTGCTTTCTGTGGCAGACTGGTTGCCAGCCAAGGCTATAAAACCCAATCTGTCCTGTTATTTAACCTATAACTAGAGGGAAGGAACGTGCTTAAGTGAATGCAAGGAATTCAACTGGAATTTGAACTCGGCACTCCGATTTCGTGTTCAGAGTCGATATCCATTGGACCACCATCCATGGTCTGAATATAAACAATGCAAAAAAAAAAATGTAGATGACAGAAAGTTTACTAAAAGATTTTCATTAGGTAATTAAGTAATTACTACACTATTGTAGATAATAAGATTTTGTGCACACAGAGAGAACGACGTATCTAAGTTTCATTTCATCAAAATTGCTTGTAATGTTTAATCATATGAGAAGTTAGCCTAACATACGACAAGCTTGCTTACTTTCTACCTACCAAAGTCAACATAAAATCTATTAATGTTTAGTTTTCATTTGTAAAATAAACCAAGCATAACTGGCTTTTGGCACTGAGAAGATTTCAGGCTTAACACAATCTTTGTATTCTTAGCATTGAAATGAACTCAATGAATCACAAAGAGGCACATATAAAAGTTGTAATGCTTGAAACAAAAAAACTAAACTAACAGATTATATTAATTTTAGTTTTTTTAGAAGTTGTATTTGACAGCTCATGCAAAATGTATTTATTATCATTTAAATAAATATATATCTCACACTACTATAAATATTTTAATGGCTACACGCATTAAAAGTTGCTATCCCCATTTTTGATTTTCTTAAACAGTGATATTAATAAAAAGTGACTGAGATCAAGAAGTCCCACCAAATATCAGTGTAACCCTGATATAAGAGAGTTGTTGGGACCAGATAAAGTTATTTTATATCTGGGGTTCTCTTGTATCCGGTTTATACTGTATTTGCGTTGTGTGCAATAGTTTTCAGTCTATACAGATACAATACTAGGCAGAAGTAGAGTTATGTTTAGAGAGGGGGAGCAAAACTTTAATCGTCTTTAGAGGGCCTGACAGTGACACTTTTAGTCGAAGCAGAAGTGTTCTATCATTTTTGAGATCTGCTACATTACTATAATAATATTATTTAATGTTTGCGAATTGGCATAATCGCAGAAAATCTGAGCCAAAATATGAATTCATATTATTTTTAAATGTTTTGTTATTTGGACAAACACACTTCTTTTGGTTCTTAAAATCATAGTATTTCAGTTGTCCTACTCTCTGACCTTCTTTAGCTGAATGAAACAGTGAGTCTTAATTGATACGTGTTATCTCTCCCTAACCATGGAAAGAGAACAACATACTACCCTGGATTGAATAAAGTGTTTAGTTCAAATTTCTGAAAAGGTTACTGTCTATCATACTCAGTAACCTTTTCAGAAATTTGAACTAAACACTTTATTCAATCTAGGGTGGTAGGTTGTTCTCTTTCCACTTTCCATGGTTAGGGAGAGATACCTCGTATCAATTAAGACTCACCATTTCATTCACCTTCGTGTTGCTTGTCTGCTTCTACTTCTGAATCTGTGGGAAACTTCCTCTCACTATCAATCTATGCGAATGGAAAACTACCAAGGAATTAGAATTGTTTTAATCAATGTATTAATTAACTTGGTCAGGTCATGTGATACAAAAGATGAATATTGACTGGTATGAGTTATCTCCTCCTAAGAATCCAACTAAGGGAAGATAAGTCTTACAGAAGAAAAAATCTTACAGTTTGGCCTCAAAACTTGATTAAGAAATAGAGAAGGTTAAATATCGGACCAACACCTTATATAGAAATCTACAACAGCTACAAAAACAATGAGGAAATCTCCACAGAAAAAATATCCCAAATCATTTAAATTGGAGGCAAATGTTACGACCCAATATAATTTATTGTATTGAAAGACCTACTATTAATCGTGTAGTTTTAGCTATTTCTATGTTTTACAATAAAATGGAAAATATTTAAATTTTTGAAAGAAAATGAGAGAAAATGTAGGGCTTGTCTGTATTCATCAAACCAAAGTAACAATTATTTAGTTTACTCTTAAGTAATAGCTTCAAGAGAAAGCTAGAATCTAGGTTAACATGTTTTTCTTTAAAATATACTAGCAGTATAGCCTGTTGTAATGAAAGCTTTAAAACTAATCCATGGTCCTGGAGCTCAGAGTCTTTGGACGTTGGCATGAAAGACGTTGGCAATATTTGTTTCTAGTTAAACCGTAGACTGAAAGAAAAATGAATGGATGTAAGCCAAATTTTGATTTCCTGGTATCAATATCAAATTAGTTTTTTCGTTGTAAACTGAATTTTGAAGGCTAAATAAGTCCTCTGAGTAAATGGCATCATGGCTGAGACTATATTATACCTACTTAGAGCCAAACCCGAAGCAAAAACTAAAATGAAAGGGCTGAAAAAAATAGACATACAGGCAGATAAACAGACGCACACAAAAAAAAAATCTTGCCTTTTATATATATACATTATCGATTTTCTGCACTATTGTAAGTACTGCAACCTTGAAACTTTTAAATATCGTTTCTTATGTCTTTGTCTATGAGTGTATCAAATTTTATTAAAATCAGACTACTTTTATAACCCGATTTTTTCGATTATCAATATTTATCGGGGGTACCTCGACACAAAACCTAGCTAAGAACACTCGCAGACGCTTATAGTACAACTGTGTAAATTTTCAAGAAAATCGGTTCAGCCGTTTCGGAGTCTATAGGCAACGGACACAGACACACACACACACACACACACACACACACACAGACACACAAAGTTCCATTTATAAATAAGCTTAGATTGAGATTAGATAGATAGATATATGGATGTAAGTACATATGTATATTTATACAAATATATAATTATGGCTTGCTCAGGATGTAATGATTAGCATGTTAGTCTCACAAATCATTACTATTATAACTCAATCCTCATTGGGCGCTTTACATTAGTGATCTTTTGTTAGAGTAATTACAGCTGAGTGTCAAATAATAGCCAGTCAGCTAATCATACAAATTATTATTGCTGTAATTAGTTTAATTCTTACTACTTTTTATACTAATATTCACCCAATACAAGGCCCAAGAGCTACTCAAGGTAGTGGATTACTATGAGCACAAGAAAAGGTAAAAATTAGGGTTCATGAGATTATGAAGGAAAGATAACAGTTAATCCTAAACTTGAAAAAATTAAAATTGTAGTGATTGGGAAAACATCCTCTTGGGAGTCTGTTCTACAGAGCAGCAGTTTTGGGGAAGATATGGTCAAGTGCAACTTCTTACGAATTGCGTCATGAGGATGACTTATTCTAGTGAATGTGGTATGGTAGGTCCCAGTTGCAAAAGTCAGGACAGGTGGAGCCAGGGACTGCAGATTGTCAAGACACACGCCATGAAAATAGTAACAGGTTAACAAGAGATTCACAATGCTTGTTGTGTGGGGAAAAGGGTGGTAGGGTAGGAAACAATCCCCACTCACCCACAAAGCCATGGAGATACTTTTAAACTACTAAGACAAGCAAGGGAGTATTGCAAGTGAGGACAGCCCAGATATGGCAGCAATATTATTGATAAATTTTTGATTTGTTCCCCGAAGGCCTTTACCCACTTCAAATCTTTTGAAATCATCCTTATTTCCGTGCAAATGTATATGCTGAACTCAAATCAATAATTGTTTATTGAAGAAATCTACTTTTTTCTTATGTTATCGACCAGAAATAAATCGGACTATATCTCACTCCTTACCACCGTTCTCATATCTGATTCACCGCTGAATGACTTGAGGTGTAGGATACTTATTTCGGCCTTTTTACTTCCTTTCTCCAATTACTACGCGATTTGTTTTGTTTCGGAACTCAATTTCAGCGTAGTAATTGAACAATGGAAGTAAATAGGCTGAAAAATCGTCAAACTACACTTGAAGTCATTCTGCAGTGAATAACAATTTTTGAAGCGTGGTTACGGAGTGAGATAAACATCGAAAAAGAAGTTTGATATTTTTCTGGTCATTAACATGAAAAAAAGTAGGTTTTGTCAATAAACAGTTATCGATTTGAGTGCAGCATATACATTTGCACAGATTTAAGGATGTTTTGGAAAGGTTTGATGGGGTAAAGGCCTTTGGGTAAGAAATCAAAAATTTACCATATTATTTTTGGTATCAGTATTCCTTATTTTTGAACTTGTGTCAATCTCTGCTAAACTGAGTAAACATCAAAATATAAATCTACCACATAAAATTCAACCAAAATTCACAATAGACACAAAATGAAAAAAGAAAAGCGATTAAAAACATTTTTTTTAATCCACTGACAAACTGCCTCTTCATTGCTTGGAATTTTTTAGGTCATGATGACCTTCACAAAGCCATTAACTGTGATTTCATTTTTCTTGCCAAATGCCATCCATCAAGAGAGAAAGAAAATAATTTACAAAAATGTTCCATAGATAAGAAGCCATCAAATCAAATATTGTCTTTTGTGTTGGTCATTCAAAGAATTCTTCATACTGATGTTGACTCTCAACTGAAACCGACCATTAAAGCATTTAATTTGGTGGCATAGTCAGTTCAATTCCTGGGGCAGGTAGTACAGATTCGGACTCGGTAGAAACAGGGCAAAGCAATAACCAATCAGTCTTAAATAAGAAGCAGATAAGATATCCCTAGTCATAGACAGTGAAAATGAAAACACTCAATACCCATAAATTAAATAAAGGGTTGTTTAAAATTACCTTGAGGGTTACTCTGATTGACAGACTCCTGAAGAAGGCCAGAGAGAAGAATGTCCGAAACATGATGACAACAAAGATGAGGATATTTGTCTGAATCTTTAAACTTTTCAAATAGAGTAAAAGGACAATATGAAAACAGACAGAAGGGAAATTTATCTTAGCCAACGCGTTTCGTCCTCTGATGAACTTTATGAAGGCAAATGTTTAGGATTTTATTTTGGGACAACTATTTATATACATGAACAAAAATATTATTGGTCATTCAAAACTTTTGTTATATGGTAGTTCATGATTGTTGAACTGTATCACCCATTCTGCCAACCTGATGAATATTCTTAAGCATCAGCTAAGTTTTCTGTCTTTTTTTTCATATTATTTTTTTTTTTTAATCATATCACCCCAAGCAAGGCAATAATGCCACTGATGCGCAGGGGGCTACGTAAGAGTGAAAAGATTGGAAAAGAGAAAACCGGAAACCACATCCTAACCAGGGAACAAGGGATGAGCCTCTTCACCTGTTCAATAGACGTGGTTGGAGTGTGAACCGGGCGATAGTTTAGTCTATCTACTCCAATTGAAAAAAAATAAATAAATAAATAGAGAAAAGAGTGAAAAGATTGGAAAAGAGAAAACCGGAAACTGCATCCTAAACAGAAAACAAGGGATGAGCCTCTTCACCTGTTCAATAGATGTGGGCGATTTTTGAAAGCAAATCCTGAAAATAATGATAATTCCTTATCTCATAAATTTACCCAATTGATGATCAATGACGAAGATAGTTGTATATTTCCTACTCTCACTTTTATGAGCCAAGATAAAAAGCCAGCATCGTTTTCAGATGATTTTCAAGGGGTACAGCAAGACTTAAAAGATTGAAGCAATAATCTTACTTCTCTATTTTGTGCTGAATTTAGCATGTATCATAATCATCATCAATCCCATAACCGAGTGTGGTTGAAGGGTCACAGCTGAGCACTTGATCACCCTCCCCACTTTATATGTTTCAATTGCTTGCTGATATCTGGGTTTATGCAAATGAACTTCCAGTCCCACCCAAATGATATTATCAGTCCATTTCATCCCCTGCCTGCATCTTCTGCCTAAGGTGGTATTTTATGAGACGGCAGTGGAAAGATTGTTAGCTCTTGTGACACCACCATACCATTTCAACTTCCTCTTCTTGACAGTGACTTCCTGTAGATTGTGCCGTGCACTGTGTAATTTGTGATGCAGTCTATATAAGAGAAGCCTAGCATTGTTCTTTAGCATTTCATTTCTAATTCTTGGATTCTTTGCAATAAGTCTGCTGTTAACTTTCAAGATTTACAGGGATACAGAAAGGTTCAGAAAATACTGGCTAATATATAAAAAAACTAAGACATTGAAAATCTATCTATACACATTTGGCCTTGTGTCAGACAAAGGAAAACTTTGTAAATATCAAATCTGGTGACCACTATAAATTTTGAATATCTGGAGCACTCACCAGTTTGATTTGATGATTTACGTTAAAAGAAGTCCATGTGAAGAAGTTAGATAAGCTGTGCCATTTTAACCCTGTGTATACAAATGGGAAATATGTGTTGTTTTTTTTTCCGTTTTGGTTTCTTCAAGCTTGCTAGGGAGGAGATTAGCAACAGCAGAACCCCTTCCCTTCCATCCTGGTATTGAGGCTACCCAAAATGGGTGAAAATAGGCAGGAAGAAAAAACACAAAAGATAATTTAACATTTTACTGTTTAATTTATTCTTGACAAACATTTTTTTTTTAAGGCACATCTCAAAATAAAGCCAAGACACAAAAAAATTTCAGACCAAAATTGCTTACTTTTGTTATCAAACTATTAGAATCTGTTTATTATGACTGTTTTCATAGATAGCCTTGTAAACAATGTTTTGCTTTTTGTACCAAGATCAACATTCACCAAAAGTCAGTTGTTACAAATAATTGCAAATTTCTAACCATTTTGACAATCCGAATCTTTTGCAGAGAAAACATAAATTAACAACTATCTGAAGTCAACTTTGCAATGGAAAATTCCAATTATTTACTTTTTTTAAAATATCATTTCACTCCATGCAAGGCAATAAATCCATAAGAGATGCAAAGGGGGAAGAGAAATAAAGAGGACAATAAAAGAACAGGAATTAAGAAGACAGAAAAGCACCACTGAGATTGAAGTTAAACTTTTGAAGATCAAACCTCTCAGGAAAGCAGAAAGATGGAAGAGAGTTCCACAAGAGAAGAAGCAATCAGTATAGTTACATAGTATATGGTTGCAAATAGAAATTTCAGATGAGACATAACTGCCAATCTAGTACTGCACTTAAATTTGTAAAGTAAAGAGAATCAGAGTAGTTACCATGAAAATATTCATAAAAGAGGAAAGAACAGCCAGAAAAACCATAATCCTTTAAATTGTGAAGAAAAAGGCAGGATTTTGAATAACATTTTTCAAAATGGTTTCATTTCTCTTGGAACAAAATCTTTAAAGCCTATGTGAAAAATAAAAACCTAATTTGGTATTTGCCAAACTAAGTTAAATATCAACATAATACCACATTTAATAAAAATACTTGCATTTATTGAGATTATTGATTTAAAATAGCCAATTTTATTCCTATTTTAGGCACAGCATTTATAAACCTTAAAAGCCCTTCTTAGGTGCCATTGCAAACATTTCAACAATTAACAAAACAAACTTAAGACAAAAAGAAGCCCTATATAAAATTAAACCACTATCAGACTTTATATGAACCCTAAACTTTGTGTGTTTCTGTAGGTTTCATGATATTTATCTGCATATTCGGTAATGTCACCTTTTGTTGTGATATCAATTCTGTTCTTGAAATTTGTCAAAATAAACCACCTTGTTGCTGAATACAATAAACAAAATGCAATAGTTTTTTTCCTATTTTAACCATGATCACATGCAGATCTCCTAATTTTACAATACCCCATTGACTGGGACTGAAGAATATGCCAATTGCATGTCTGAAGAGGGGTAAGACCTCACACCCCTCATGAGTTGTCCTAGGTATGACAATAAACTACATCTAGTTGCTTTGATTGGGATTAGAGGTTTCAAGGAGCATGGAACCACCTTTTAATTGCTGTTGTTTTCAGGTCCACCCTGATCAGGAGTGATAGCACCTGCTAGGGTCCCATCTATGGGCAAATACTGAACTCCCACAAAAAAAAAAAAAAAATTAAAAAAATATAAAATTATAAAAATACACTTTTATAGTAAAAATGCCAGCATTTCATTTTTATAAAAAAAATTATCAAGATATTTTTATAGTAAAATTACCATGAATATATCTTATCAAAAATTACTATCAATACATTTTTATTATCTGCAAACTATACATTTAGAAAACATATGCTTACCTTGAAAGTAGAAAATATTTGTGGTTAAAAGCAAAACATGTGTAGCTGAAGCCATAAAATTGCATATAGACTATTTAGATTTTGGCATTAAATAACCCATAGAAGTGTCGATATGCTGCTAAAAAAAATAAACCAAACTAAACTAATCTTACACTTTTAGTCTTAGACTACCTTTAAATATATCCCAGTTATCAAGCGGACATATAGCCCTTCCAAAGAATAGTTTATTTAGAGGAGAAACTAGAATTTTGTCAACAATTTGAATCGACATGAGCAACTAGAAGAAACAATTGGTCTCTACAAAAACTTTCAAATAAGTGTTTTATCATTTGTCATTAAATACAAGAAAACTTGCCAAGGAGAAAAGATCAGAAGACGAATGAAAAGGAAAAAATGTCCAGGCATGAAGAGGCAACAATAAAATCAGTTTTTGACTGACCTGATTGATCTCTTTGGCCAATGAAAGCCACCACTAACCTCCACCATATGCCATTTGCAATTCCTTATCTTACCAAACCAACAAAAGATAGTGCAACCATCATCGTCTTAAGCAGTCATTTTGACCTCTGATTGTCACTAAAAATATTTTGCATTCATTTAAGACACTTAAGCAGATACATCCAGTTGTCAGTTCACTCAATTGTAAAAAAGTAGGGAGGAGGGTAAGTAGAAATCAAAAGGTGTATTGAAGCAAATGTTGATGCATAGAAAAGGCTTCTTCTTTTAGTAAGGTGTTCAGCAGTTGGTGGTAAAAAAATCTGCTCTAAAATGAAGACTGTACCACCTGCTAGATGTTACAAAATTTATTCAAATTTCTAGATCATTGCAAAAATGTCACAAGAAAACATTTGAGAACAGCAAAGCAATAGTTTTATTTAAATTTTGTTTGGTGAATGGGGAAAAATTAGCAATTTTATTTTCACTTTTGCTCATCACATGCTTCTGACAAACTGGATTTTTCAGGAATAAGATTAGCCACAATATGTACAATGTAGGTTGGGTCACAGCACCCGCAATATAAAAAAAAATATATTGCTGTTTCATAGAATCTGCACAAAAGCCGAAAAGCAGGCAGGTCATTTTGTTGCCTACCGACCCATTTCATTGTTCTCAGTTGAGATTATCAAGTCTACTACCCTGCACTATAGTCGTGAATGAAGCAATCTTTTTTCTATAGCTGTGTAAGATGTGCTTTATCAGAGCCACATCAGAGATGTACAACTTGTAGACTTGCTATTAAAGAGCTTAGTCCCTTCTGATATTTAACCCATGACTGTGAGAAAAAGATATGTAGTCATACTTTTCCCAAGCGTATTTGTGCATTAATTGAAGGCAAGAATTTCTACCAAAATTCAGACTTGACTATCAGATTTCTCATTCTAAAATGCTAACACTAAACCAACGCAATAACAATAGATTTGGTTTTTTTTCGTTACATTATATTAAATAATCATTTTTCGTAATTTATGGAATGAAGCCTAGAAAGAACAAAAATGACAATAAACTGCAGTTTCCTTTTTCTGATAGTAAAATATATAAATTTATAAATAAATATATATATAAATAAAATAGTAAAAAATTGACCCTTTTTATATGAATGACTAGAAGAACTAAGACAAGGACAACTAAAAATAATCTGAAATCATTTCCCACTGGTTATGAAACTTTGCTTTACTGAGTACTAACAAAGATCAGCAATAATAATGGCAAGATTAGCCGTTTCTTTATAAGGAAACATTCAGCGTTCATGACTCATCATCATCATTTATCTATCACACCCAATGGTGCATAGGGCAGCAACTTTTTGTTGCTGTTTCTGTAACAAACTGTTTTTTTACGGGGTAGGGTTGTTAGCCCTGCACCCAACCCCCAAACCTGGAGGACCGGTGGACCATTCTTGGTCCTTACGTTTACAGCACCTGGTATTCCCAAATGGTACCCATTTAAGTACTGACCAGGCTCGATGTTGCTTAACTTCGGTGATTGGACAGGAACCGGTGCATTCAACACGATATAGCCGTAGACATAGCGTTCATGACTGAACAGCCATTAACACCATAAATTGAGATTTATAAAATCTTTGTGTAAAAGCAATTTTTTGGCAAAATAGGTTTCCCAAGTCGAGTAGCTGTAATCACTCCTACCAGTATTGATGGGTCGCTTCCTTCCTAACATTTTGCAATGTCAACATCTTGATTATGTCATTATTTTCTTTTTGAGTTACATGTACATATTCATTTTAGTTATTGCTGTTGCTGAAAGTCTTCAAGTGATAAGGGTTCCGTTGTTTGGTAAAGTTCTTTGTGATTTTGTAGTGCCAGTCTATGAAGGATAGTCCACAACAAGACCCACAGAGTTAATTCACTAGAAACTGTTTTTTAATCATCTTCTTCTTCTATGTGCCTTGTCCCTTCTGGACGTAGGCGATCATGGCCTTCCACTTTTCCCTATCCCTGGTGGCTCTGTGCACGCCTTCTTTTTTTATACCATGCAATCCTCGTTCTGTCATCCACCTGATTAGGTCCTTCAAATATGTTATCCGTTGCTTTCCTCTGTCTCTTTTTCCCTCTATCTGGCCTGTTAGTATCAGGTTCTCCAAGCCCTCCTTCCTCATTGAGTGTCCCAGGAACTTCAGCTGTCTCTTCCTGATGCTCAGTATTAATTTCTTTTTTGTTTCCATCATTTCCAAGACCTCATCATTGCTCACATGCTCGATCCATGATATTCACAGCATCCTTCTGTAGGACCACATTTCAGTTGCTTCAAGTTTTTCCTTCATCTTTGATGGTATTGTCTAGCATCAATCTGAGGAAATGAACAGATACAGCTGACAGTTTAGATATTTTGGAATGAGTTGGACATCATGCCTGAAAGGTTTGATCAGATGAGGCCATTTATAAACATCTCTTGAATTCTTGGGTTGATATTTTGGTTTTGCTGCTCAAAAAAAGAAGTCAGATGACCAAGTTTGGATGCCAGTTGAATTCGTTGCATTCACTTACACACAAATACCCTTGGGAAAGATACTAATCCATCTCTTCTCCCTCCAGCTATGGGTTGAATAGCAGGACAGATTGGGTTCTATAGCATTGGGTGGCAATCAGTCTACCACAGAAATAAATGGCAACCTACTGCAGGAAAATCTTCTGCTAAGTCAGTCATGGATTGAAAGAGACATGAGTTTAAGTTTTATTTAACAGCATATCAACCTCTGTGGGTTATTTAATGCCAAAATGGTGGGGTTTTAAGGTATTTTTAAAAATTTTTTAATGTTTGGTTATAGTTGATTTAGTCAGATTTTGATGAAAATTTTTGTTTTTATCCTTTATATTTTAGAAAACTGAAAATGTCTTCTAGTTTTGTATTCAAAAATGATTTGCTGAGAATTTTTTTCAACTTCAAAAATGTGCTATGGTAATAATTTTTTTCTTCAAAAATGTATTGTTGGTAATATTTTTCCTTCAAAAATGTATATCTTTCTGTAAAAGACTATTTTTATGTATATATTTCTATAAAAGTGTATTTTGACCCCAGTTTGGGGGTGGGTAACTATTTGCCCATAGCTGGGACCCTAACAGGTGCTACCACTCTGGATCAGGGTGGGCCTGAGAACAACAGCAATTAAGAGGTGGTTGCATGCTCCTCACAACCTCCCCAATCAGAGGCCTTGCTGCCGGATGCAGTTTACTGTCATACCCAGGACTGAGTTTTGCCTTACATTGCTAGCTTTTACATTATTTACATTGTTTGGACTGCTGTCTTCATTTTTGTTGCCATGTTTACAACATTTCGGCTTTGTACACACTGGTCTTTTTCAGGTGCTAGGAATTTCAAACCAAATGTTTTATTTTGATTGCTGCAGCATATCATTTTCATTTAATGAAAATGATATATCCTAGTGATTGAATACCATATCTTAAGTAACTGGAGCTAACCAATGCCTATGTCCAATGGGTCATGGTTCCTTGAGGATATAGGCATTGGTTAGTTCCAGTGACTTGACCCAAAGAGTTGTGAGTTCAATACCTGGCAAAAGAACAAATAACTTAGAGAATTGAGTTAAAGGGAGAAAACTACATGGCTACTGGAAGTGGCATCACACATGGAATGAGAATAATGTACCCAAGTGACTGAAATAGGGTTCAGTTTAAAATTCCTAGCACCTGAAGAATGTCAGAGCGTACAACGGCAGAAATGTTGTAAACATGGCAATAAAGATGATGACAACAGTCCGAACAATGTAAATAAGGTAAATCCCACCTCAAAAATATAGACAAATGTTGCTAATTTTTCTTATTTTAGACATTTGACGGCTTTCTTTTTCCTGCATCTTTGCTGATAGACAACTAAAGAGATACACAAGACTTAATATGGTTATTCAAGAGAAAGAGACTTTCAACCTAAGAGGAAAATTACTCTTAAAATTTGAGCTTCAAACTACCAACAGAGATTGAGTTTAATGACAAAAAAATAAAAAATAAAACTTATTTCCCTCCCCTTCCCTTTTAAGCTTCTCTCTTTTCTGCCCTTTTAGGCTTCTTTTCCTTCATCTTTATTAATTCGATGCAAGTTAACTTTTAGTGACAACAAATAGGTAGAAGCAAGCAAGTTCGGTGTTTTAGACAACCAATCCAATAAATGGTATCCTAAATAATCAAATAAATAAATAGTCTTTATTATTTCTTTTGTCAATTATAAATGTATAAATTCACTTTTGTATATTTGGGTTTTATTCCAATTCTAATCATTGGTTTTTAAAATGATGAATATTGCCGAGGAGTGAAGGTGGTTAAATGTAGCAAACAGGTTGGAAACATTTTGTTTGTTTTCGCTTGTAAGCAATTCCCATAATCCAATTTCTCTAGTCAAACACTCCACTGACAACACATGTAGCCTGTTCCTTGCAACAGTAACAATTCTACCTGTAGCCTCTTTAGGCCTTCTTATTTTTGTGTGTATATATATATATATATATATAATGAATTATTTTGAACATTATTTTTACCGATACTCTTATTTAAGTAGATATTCTGTTTTTAATTAAAGAGCATTTTATATTTATATCTACCGGCCTGATTATTTCACGATAAATTTTTATTACGAAAATGTGTGCTATCCAGCAGGATTTGAACCTGCAACCCCTATTTACATAGGGGAAGCATACCATTTGATCTGGTACCCTCTTGACCACTCGACCATGGATAGCCTCTTGATCAGACGAGGTTTTTATGCTTATATCAAGCCTGATAAAAATTATAGCCTGATCAAGAGGCTATTCATGGTCAAGTGGTTAAGACAGTACCAGATCAAATGGTAGCTTCCCCTATGTAAATAGGGGTCGCAGGTTCGAATCCTGCTGGATAGCACACATTTTCGTAATAAAAATTTATCGTGAAATAATCAGGCCAGTAGATATAAATATAAAATACTGTTTAATTAAAAACAGAATATCTACTTAAATACGAGTATTGGTAAAAATAATGTTCAAAATAATTCATTACAAATTGTCGGTTGCTTATAACCAAGTTTCGTTAAAATTCGTTAATCTCCGTAACATATATATATATATATATATATATGCGTGTGTGTATGTTAAATTGTAATGATGCATAGGGCCAAAATTTCTGGAAAGTTATGGTAACCTACTGCAGGATAATCTTCTACCCAGTCAGTCATGTCTCTTTCGAGACATGATTGCCTAAAGCGTGTTTCACGCATGGCACTTAACTGACTGACTGACTGAATAGTTGAAAACATGATTAAGGCTTCTACTGGTTATAAAGTGGGGGATCGTTTTTATATTGTTATGAAGTAATAAACTGATCCCCCACTAATTACTACTTAATAATAGAATACATCTCTTCCTCCTCTAGCTATGAGTCAAATAACAGGACAGATTGGGTTCTATAGCCTTGGTCAGCAACTAGTCTACTGTAGAAAACAATGGCAACCTACTGTGGGATAATCTTCTGCCCAGTCAGTCATGTCTCTTTCAAGACATGATTGCCCAATGCGTGTTTCATGCATGGCACTTAACTGACTGACTAAATATAATAGTTGAAAACATGATTAAGGCTTCTACTGGTCATAAAGTGGGGATCGTTTTTATATTGTCATGATGTAATAAACTGATCCCCAACTAATTACTACTTAATAATAGAATACATCTCTTCCTCCTCTAGCTATGAGTCAAATAACAGGATAGATTGGGTTCTATAGCCCCGGTCAGCAACTAGTCTACCACGGAAAGCAATGGCAACCTACTGTGGGATAATCTTCTGCCCAGTCAGTTATGTCTCTTTCGAGACATGATCGCCCGAGATTGTATCACATATGGCATTTTAGGCAAGCAGTTTTTTTTTGTCAGGAAGTGCTCAACATCAAAATACTGATAGAGCATTGACAATATTTGCTAAGCAGTTTTATTTCAGTCATGTCGACTTTGAAATTTCATGAAGACATTATCGTGATGTTTTCATAAAGATTTCAAGCTGAAATAACATTGCTCATTTTAGTGACAAACTTCTCCAGATAATTACAGGGTGTCCATAAAGTCCGTGTGCACTTTAAAAATTTATAACTTTGTTTTTGCGACAGAAATAATTGCACATGAACTTTATGGACACCCTCTTTCTCTCTCTCTCTCTCTCTCTATATATATATATATATATATATATAGGAAAAACTACTAAAAAGTTGCAAGTTTAAAAATGTTTTTTTTTGACAGTATTTATTTATTTCTTATGTATATATATATATATATATATATATATATATATATATACACACACACGTGAAAAGATACTCTTGATAAAAAGTATACGACACTGGGATTTATCTGTTTTAAATGTGTAATCTGCAAAGCCACCATTTTTTCTCTTTGGGCAGTTTACATGCAAGACACATTTGAATCTGTGTTCACCCTGGAGAGATGTAATTTTTTTCTAGCATTGCAAAAAATGCATGCAAACCTCTTTGCCCTTTGGAGCTATTCACAAAATTTAAAAAGCTGTGTCATAGAAAAAAATGTCATTTTTGACATTATGTCTTATTGTTGGGATATATTTGGCAAAGTTTATTTAGAAAATAAATTTCGAGTTCGATTTCAAAAAATTCATTTGAAAAAATTAACTTTCTCAAAATTTTATGACGTTACATATTGTATAATGGACTGAAGAGAATCATTTGGCATTGGTGTAATGTGGAAATTCATCTTGTAGATCATTACAAAGAGGAGGCTTCATAATTATAGAAGACTAACTTAAACTTAGTAAATATCTCTAAGGCATTACATATTTCTTGGGTAAATTTTTGTTTTGTTCCCCGAAGGCCTTTACCCCTTCAAATCTTTCCAAAACATCCCTATTTCCGTGCAAATGCATATGCTGAACTCAGTTCGGTAATTGTTTATTAAAGAAACGTACCATTTTTTTTTCATTTAATCGAGCAGAAAAATATGAGACTTTTTGTCGCTGTTTATCTCATCCCGTAACCACGGTTCAGAAATGTTATTCACTGCCAACTGAATTCTCGCACAGTTTTATGATTTTTTGCTTTTTTTACTTTCATTTTGCGATTAGTATGCGGAAAATGAGTTCTGAAATCAAACAAATCACGGAGTAATTGTTCAATGGGGAGTAAATCGGCCGAAATAAGTATCCGACACATCATGCCATTCAGCAGTGAATCAGATGTGACAACAGTGGTAAGGGGTGAGATATAGTCCGATTTATTTCTGGTCGATACCATGAAAAAAGGTAGGTTTTTTCAATAAACAATTATCGATTTGAGCTCAGCATATACATTTGCACGGAATTAAGGATGTTTTGGAAGGATTTGAAAGGGTAAAGGCCTTTGGGGAACAAAACAAAAATTTACCATTTCTGGGAGCAGAATGCTAACATGTAAGCCCATAAATATTCAGTTACTATTTTAATGAAACCAATAAAAAGAAACCTGGACACTCTTAGTTACATCGTTCTTTTAAGGTTTGATGGGTGAAGTGTGCAACAGCATTTTTTTTTTTCTTAATCAGTATCACCCCCAATCAGTATCACCCCCAATCAAAGTAGTAAAGCCACTAAGACGTAAGGGGGGGTTACAGGAAGAATTAGGAGCAGGAACATTATCAGAAAGAGAAACGAGTGATCAGGAGGACAGTAGATAGCAATTAACATTGCATTTAAATTTTTGCAGATTGGATGGAAAGCATGGAGCTGGAAGGAAGTACCATCAATGAGAAGTGTAAGAGAAGAAACTGTCAGCATAGAACTTACAGCCTCGTCTCGCCAGCTCAACTGTAAATTGAAATGAACTTGACACCAGTCTAGTACTGCACTTAAATTCATAAAGTCTAGGTACCATAGTGAAGAACTCATCTGAATAATTACCATGAAATTATTAAAAAAAAAGGCACAGAGAGGTAACCTTACAGTATTGGGAAAGTGAGTGAAGTCAAACCACCAGATCAGGACCAGTAATATTGCTGGTTTTTCTTTAGATCTTATCAAGGAACTGAAAGTAAATAGCAGGGTAACAGACCATATATGGCAGCAATATTCTAGGTATGGACAAATGATAGACTTATAGATATGAAAGACAGATTTAGAAGAGAAAAAGTAGTCTCACATGATATAGTGAACCGACTTTTTTAGCATCTGACTCGGCAATAAATTCAATATAGTCTTTCAGGTTCATGTCAGCTGAGAATGTTTAGCCAGAGAAGGCACAACGAATCACTTTCCTGGAGGTTAGAATCAGCCATGCTGATGGAAGACAGAGAGGGCCGTCTCTCAGATGATTAATGAAGAGAAGTTTAGTTTTGGAGGTGTCTCGATGGTCTTGATATTGTTTTGGGCATCAGTTGCTATTTTGACTTTGTCAGACTGGTCATTACTATTGAGACAGAAGTAAATGGTTGCATCATCAGTGTAGATACCAAGCTGAGAGCTGATATCATTGCGAAGGCATTTATTATTCAATTTAGAGAGAAAAGGGGCCAGTTTTGGAGCACATATCTTAATGATTAATACAGGGATACCATCAGGCCCATATGCTTTGCAAGGGGACCTAGGTTAAAGATGCTAGCAGAAGCCGTGGAAGGGATTATATGTATACCACTAAAAAGAAACTCAATTCTAGTGGGGAAGTCAGGTAGTGATATTCCAGATGAGTCAAGAAAGAGAATTTACAGGCAAATCATTCAGTTTTATCAGCAAAGGATTATAACACCTCAGATTGATTGAACAGGGGTTAGTAGAGACCCTGCATTTTTATTAGTTCCCCTGGATGCAGGCATAAAAAGCGAGTCTGTGAGGTAGAGAGCAGAGACAATCTTTGGATGACATGACAACCAGAACGGTAGAAGAAAGAAGAAGTCTATCGTTTGAAAGCAAGCACTTTAATCAATTTCAGTTATGGCAAACGACTGGCTGGTGGAGACATAAATTAACCACAAGAAGGCTAATAGGCCGACTGATGAAAGGATCGGACATCTTGCCAGAGTTCTTAAAACTGGAACAACAGATGATGATTTCCAGCAGGATTGAAAGTAGAAGGCAGAGAGGCATTTATTATACAATTTAGAGAGAAAAAGGGCTAGTTTTGGAGCATATATCTTAATGATTAATACAGGGATACCATCAGGCCCACATGCTTTGCAGGGATCTAGGTTAGAGATGTTAGAAGAAACCATGGAAGGGGTTATATGTATATCACTCAACAGAGACTCAATTCTAGTGGGGAAGTCAGGCAGTGATATTCCAAATGAGTCAAGAAGGAGAATTTACAGGCAAAGCATTCAGCTTTATCAGCAGAGGATGATAACACCTTGGCAGGAGGGGGATATAGACACTGAACTTGTTTAATACCTTATTAGACAGCCGAACACTTATCAATGATCAATGCAGGGATACCAGCAGGCCCACATGCTTTGAAGGGGGGGGCTAGGTTAGAGATGATAGAAGAACCCAGGGAAGGGGTTATATATATATCACTCAACAGAGATTCACTTCTAGGAAGGAAGTCAGGCAAAGCATTCAGCTTTATCAGCAGAGGATGATAACACCTTGGCAGGAGGGGGATATAGACACTGAACTTGTTTAATACCTTATTAGACAGCCGAACACTTATCAATGATCAATGCAGGGATACCAGCAGGCCCACATGCTTTGAGGGCGGGGGACCTAGGTTAGAGATGATAGAAGAACCCAGGGAAGGGGTTATATGCATATCACTCAACAGAGACTCACTTCTAGGAAGGAAGTCAGGTAAAGCATTCAGCTTTATCAGCAGAGGATGATAACACCTTGGCAGGAGGGGGATATAGACACTGAACTTGTTTAATACCTTATTAGACAGCCGAACACTTATCAATGATCAATGCAGGGATACCAGCAGGCCCACATGCTTTGAGGGCGGGGGACCTAGGTTAGAGATGATAGAAGAACCCAGGGAAGGGGTTATATGTATATCACTCAACAGAGACTCACTTCTAGGAAGGAAGTCAGGCAAAGTATTCAGCTTTATCAGCAGAGGATGATAACACCTTGGCAGGAGGGGGATATAGACACTGAACTTGTTTAATACCTTATTAGACAGCCGAACACTTATCAATGATCAATGCAGGGATACCAGCAGGCCCACATGCTTTGAGGGCGGGGGACCTAGGTTAGAGATGATAGAAGAACCCAGGGAAGGGGTTATATGCATATCACTCAACAGAGACTCACTTCTAGGAAGGAAGTCAGGTAAAGCATTCAGCTTTATCAGCAGATGATGATAACACCTTGGCAGGAGGGGGATATAGACACTGAACTTGTTTAATACCTTATTAGACAGCCGAACACTTATCAATGATCAATGCAGGGATACCAGCAGGCCCACATGCTTTGAGGGCGGGGGATGATAACACCTTGAAGTGATTGAACAAGGGGTGGTTAAGGAATAGAGATGCTGCACTTATTTAATACCTTATTACACAGCTACCAGTAATCACAAGAGCCAATGTTTTCAGAGGCAATGCAGTGTCCCATTCTCTCAGCAAACGACGACTTTGCTCCTTTGAGAACTCGCTTACATATTTTACAAGCACATGTAGTAATAAGAGCTGTTGTGCCACAATTTTATTTTTATACTGACAACAATGAAGATACAATATAAAAATGATCGATAATACTGAGAAATTTAGTGTCGTGATTAAAACAGTAGCAGAAAGTTCTCCACTTTGCTCAGAGATTCTTCAGGATGTAGGGGATCATAGTTCCCGACATCTCCCTAGCCCTGGTGGCTTTTAGTATGTTTTTTCTGGTTACAACCCTCGTTCCGTCATCCACATGATCAGGCCCTTCAATTATGTTATCCGCTGCCTTCCTCTGTCTCTTTTTCCTTCGTACCTGGCCTGTCAGTATCAGGTTCTCCAAGTCCTCCTTCCTCATTGCATGTCCCAGGAACTTCAGTTCTGATGCTCACTATTTTCTTTTCAATGCCATTTTTTCCAACACCTCATCGTTGCTTGCATGCTCGGTCCACAATATCCGCAGCATCCTTCTGTAGAACCACATTTCCGCTGCTTCAAGTTTTTTCTTCATTTTTGATGATATTGTTCAGCATTCACTGCTGTATCGAAGAACTGACATCACAAAGCAATCTAGCATTCTCTTCTTTGTTTCTAGTGAAATTTTCCTGTGTCTTAGTACTTTACTCAGCTTCTGAAATGCGTCCTTTGCCATGCCAATTCGCCTTCGGATCTCTGTGCCGCACTTTTCATCTCTTGTTAGAACACTTCCCAGGTATTTAAATTTTTATACTTGCTTGATTCTAGTATCCCCCACCTGTATTTGGCATTTTGGGTTGCACCTTTTGCTGATGACCATGCATTCAATTTTCTTACAGTTTATTTGTAGTCCGTTTTTGTCATTCTCCACAGCTACCTTCTGTAGGAGGTCTTGTAATTTTCTTTCCATGTCTGCAATAGTGTTCTTGATTGTAGTATGTGTAGGGCTGATCTCTAATCCAGCTTAAATATAGCAGTATGCGATTATGCCAATCACAAATATTACTTCCCACCCCAGGGGTAACATTTGCAGAAATTATAAGAACAACCCCACATACTAATCAAAACAAATTCAATTATCTAAATTTGCAGATATAGGGTAGGATTGAGGGTTAGAGTGACAAACTTGTTATTAATGCTGAAAACAAAATTTGTAAAATCTGTTCAGAATTTGGTTGAGGAGTTAACTTGGCATTAATTGTCTTTAGAAAGGCATGAATCTAACTCTCCCAGCCATCAGTCTGAACTTATGATATTTTGATAATATTATTATATTCCAGTAGTTAAAAGAAAAAGTGAGTAAGCTTCTGGGACAACCACTCTTAGTATTAGTGTCCATCTTTGTCTTGACAGAAGACGATATACCAAACATTCTAATGGCATTTTTTGCACAATGCTAAGGAATTCTTATAAGTGTCTAAAGTTTTATTGGATATTTATTGCTTCTGCAGTCAGTCAGCACTTATTTGATCCTTGGTAGCAGAAAGTATCTTCTGCGTGAACGGATATCAACATTTAAACATTTATTTTACCTTCTTGCTTGGCCCAAAAACGTCTTTAGACAAGAAATAAAATCATGACTAAATAAAGAAGCCTGGAATAACTAGAATGTTACAGTGATCTGTTGATACTAATAGGGTACTGAAAAAAAAAACCAAAAAAAGAAACCATTCTTTTTTTTGTCGGGGGAAAAATAAAGATACATAAATTTGGTGTATTGCGATGCCAGTCTTCATCTTGCAAATGCAAGACAGCAAACTGTCATAGAATTAAAATGGGAAATGTTTGGACACAACATATTCTTTAGATTTATTTTCACTTGTCTGGTCAGTGGTTCCAACAAACTGAAGATTTCAAAAAAAATTAATTAAAAACTAAACTAAATCATTTTTTTTCTGATGAAATAAAACAATTTTAGCTGAAAGATGATGCAAGGACAGGGAAATATTTTGGGGTTCCTCTTTGCACTTTGACTTGTCAAATTTGAATTGTAAATGACAGATAATTCTTTATTTAATTCCACCAAAATGTTTGGTAAATGAAAAAAAAGTAAAAACAAACTTTTCATTAAAAGTTGATGTAATTTCTTAAATTTCAGGGTAGATTCAGCCAACCTTGATTGGTAGCCATTCTAGAAGAAAGACTTAATTAAAAAAACTGGAAAAAGCAATCCACTGTTTTTTTTTAAGTAGTCATGGTAGTTCACATTAAAAAAGAGGAAGCTGTGGAGAGCAATGATCTATGTTCTGATAGGTCATAAAATTTAATAAAATAAAACTATGCTATGTGAGATTTTCTTATGAAAATCAATGTTTGCACCATAACTGATATTAATTGATAAGGCTAAAATTCATAGAAGAGATATTATGCTCATGAGTCCCGTAACCCATTAAGTTCGTAGAGGCATCACATTTATTGCAGCCTTAGCAGCAGTGATGTGTTTTGGACAAGACAACCAGCTGGAACCTCGTATACACCTGTCTATCAAGCTGGCTTGCTGATACAAATTGCAGATGCCTGCTCGACACACTTACATTTGTTCAACAACCGCACAGAGCCCAACTGCGGTTTATACAGCAACTATGCTAAGGGACCTTAGTTACAGTTTCTGGGAGAGACCATGTTATCTAGTGTGAACAACAGTCACAACAAGGCCAGGACACTCAAACCTTTGGTCACGATGACTTGTAACTTCAAGTTAGCATTACCATCGACAACTCAAAGGGAGGCATTTACCCAATTTTCACTCACAAGGCTCAGATCAACCCGTGGTATAGTTTTCAGGCACTTTCAAAAAGTGCAACATATTTGGATTGCCTTCTCCAGATCGATAACATAAAGTTGTCACCTTCCTGACAAATTGACCCTGGTGAGATTCCAATGCTCTGACAACTTGGCCATGCACCTATATATATATATATATTTAGGTATTGGAGGCCATCTACATCAAATCAAAACAACCCACACTTAATAAAATCACATTTCAATCTGGTCATAACACATTACATTGCATTTAAGTATATGGTTCTGTTAACATTTCGTTCTCTCATGTGGTGTGACGTCATAGAACTGCATTACAAATTTATGAACTGTGTCTGCTATTCGGTGACTGTTATCATTGCTTAGTAATGTTTTATGTCACACAATATAAAATCATTTTTGATGGTGGATGTATTTACGTTAATGTACTTGTAATCTCTCTGAAGATGGCTCATGTGAGCCAAAAGCATAGAACCAACATAATAAAAAAATATCCAAATGTTGAACAATTTTTGTCTTTATTTTCACCTGAAATTAAAGCAAAAATACAAGGTTTAAAACAGCTCATGATTAAACATAACAGACATTCATTGTCTCTTACATTTAACAGTATATGTTTAGAAAATTATCTGCTGCCTCGACACACTATATATATATATATATATATATATATATATTTTTTTTTTTAATGAATAAATATAGTTTTAAGGAGTGCTATATTTATAGGATAAAGTGCTCGATATCAGAGATAGAGCGCGTGTAAATATAAAAGAGTGAAGATTGAAGTCAACACTCAGGGGCGACAGACTGGTTCATGCTAAGCACAATCATATATATATTATTCAAGAAGGCACCAAGTTGTTCTTGGTCGAACTCCCACCTCACTAATACATACTCTGTTAATTGGTTATTGAAAGTGTGTTGTGATGAGAACTTTTTAAAACTTACTTAAACACATACACATGCAGGAATATAGACATAAATATACATAAGAGAGTTATAATGATTCTAGCGAGACGAGCTTGTTAACCATTACACCATGCCGAGGTGGGCACCCCCTACTTTTGGCCATGTGTCACGTCTAAGCTACGTTAAGAAAATCATCTTCCTCCAAGTTTGGGGGTTGGGCACAGGGCTAACAACTCTGCCTCATAAAAGATGATACACGAGAAAATTTTCTCTTTAAAAATGACAAATTCTGTTTTAATCCCATTTATTTTGTTTTCGTATCATTTAGATGAGAATTCATTTATTGCACACCCTGTAGTATGAAGGTCAGGAGTCAGAAATCAATTTTTGTTTATATTAATTTGGCCCTGGGCATGACGGTAAACTGCATCCGGCAGCAAGGCCTCTAATTGGAAAGTTGTGAGGAGCATGGAACCACCTCTTAATTGCTGTTGTTCCCAGGTCTATTCTGACCTGGAGTGGTAGCACCTGTTAGGGTCCCAACTATGGGCAAATAGTTAACCCCTAAAGCGGGGTCAAAACACTATGAAAGTATAAAAAGAAACTGTTTTGAAAGAAAAATATTATGAATAATACATTTTTGAAAAAAGAAAATTATTACCATAACACATTTTCGAAGGAAAAAAAAATTATTCCCAGCAAAATATATTTGAATACAAAACTAGAAGATATTTTCAGTTTTCTAAAATAAAGAGTAAAAACAAAAAATTTTCATTAAAATCTGATAAAACCTTTTCCTTATAATTGAACATTATAAAAAAAAAATACCTTAAAACCCCACCTTTTTGGCATTAAATAACCCACAGAGGTTGATATGACGTTAAACAAAACTCAAACTCAAATCTATATTAATTACAACAGACTTAATACTAAAAAACATGACAAAATGTAGACAAAAATTTTCAGGATTGTAAATCCTCTCCTCGCTATAATGTACTTTCTTCTCGTTCAAATGTTTTTCCATCTTTAAATGACGGCATGCACACTGTATATACTTGTGTACGTGAAGACCTTTTATATCTTGTGTCTGATGTGCCCCTTTTAAAATTAGCTTCAAAATTAGGTCTTCAAAAGTTGCACCATATGCAAATATATACGGTACTTGCAACAGAAAAGCGTCATGGCTGCTTTGTAGATATGTACAAGAAATGCCGCTTTTTGGGAGCCTCCTCCTTCAGTGAACACCCGCTGCTTCTTGATGAATTCTATCAGCACTCTGGGGTAACTGATATGGTACAGACCTTTAATTAGCAAAGAAATTGCAAGAACTACCACAGATCACTTGGAAGCTTACACAGAGTTTTGCAAAATTCTTCTTCTATAGCACCAACCTGTATGAATTTATACCCATTCACATGAACAACTGGATTAACATTGCAGGCTTTCTCATTGAGATTGGTTTCTCCTTTTTCACTAGATATGCTATTCACCCAATTCACCCATTTTCTTATTGTGCTTATGACAGTACAGTTTTTTCATTCTTCTTCTTCTATGGACCCTGTCCTTTTAGGACGTAGGTGATCATGGCTCTCCATGTCTCCCTATCTCTGGTGGCACTTAATATGTTTTCTCCTGTTACTACCCGCAACCCCCGTCCTGTCAGCCACCTGATCAGGCCCTTCAAATATGTTATCTGCTGCCTTCCTCTGTCTCTTTTTCCTTCTATCTGGCCTATCAGTATCAGGTTCTCCAAGCCCTCCTTCCTCATTGCATGTCCAGGAACTTCAGCTGTCTCTTTCTGATGCTCAGTATTAATTTTCTTTTTGTTTCCATCATTTCTAAAACCTCATCATTGCTCACATGTTAGGTTCATGGTATTCGCAGCATCCTTTTGTAGAACCACATTTCAGTTGCTTCAAGTTTTTTCCTCATCTTCAATGATATTGTCCAGCATTTACTGCCGAATAGAAGAACTGACATCACATATCAATCTAGCACTCTCTTTGTTTCTAGGGAAATTTTCGTGTGTTTTAGTACTTTACTCAGCTTCTGGAACGCGGTCTTTGCAATGCCAATTTGCCTTCGGATCTTTGTGTCTTTCCATCTCCTGTTAGAACACTTCATAGGTATTTAAATTTTTGTACTTGCTTGATTCTGGTATCCTCCACCTGCATTTGGCATTTTGGGTTGCACCTTTTGCTGATGAGCATGAATTCACATTTCTTAAAGTTTATTTGTAGTCCTTTTTTGTCACTCTCCACAGCTACCTTCTGTAGGAGGTCTTGTAGTTTTCTTTCCGTGCCTGTAATCAGCACTGTATCATCATTTTTTTTCATTATTATTCACTAATCTCATGCGAATGTTTATAGCATTTTCTCTTTCCAAAAACAGAAATTATATGACAGCTTTGTGCTTTCTATGTTTTCAGAGAACAAAGACAGTTTTAAAATGGCTAGAAAATTTTTTTTTTCTTCTTGGTTTCCATACAATTTATTTTTTATGTGTTGTCTTTTCTGGATATGGGTGATCATGGCTCTCCATAACTTCCTAGCTCTTGTGACCCTAAGCAGTATTTCTTTCTTTGTGAAGCTAACTGCCCCTCCACTCACATTTTACTATCCCCTGTCTCTCTTGTCCTCAATATACCCATAATGAATCTCTAAGCCAACCCATGTTACCATGGAAATGGGTGTTAAATGAGAATGATAAAAAGCAAAAAGATGTAAAAGAGTTCCGTAAGCAAGATGAAACTGTTAGCATAGAACTTATGGTTACGTTTAGCCATTTCAACTGTAAAATGATGAGACCTAACTGCCAATCTAGTCAGTCAGCTAAGTGCCATATGCGATACATGCTTGGGCGATCATGTCTCGAAAGAGACATGACTGACTGGGTACAAGATTATCCTGCAGTAGGTTGCCATTGCTTTCTGCGGTAGACTGGTTGCCGACCAAGGCTATAGAACCCAATCTGTCCTGCTATTTAACCCATAACTGGAAGGAAGAGATGGATTAATACCTTTCCCAAGGGTATTTGCACGTAAGTGAATACAATGGATTCAACTGGAATTCGAACTCGGCTTCCCAGTTTCTCGTTCCGAGCCGATATCCACTGGACCACAACGACTTTGTTTAAATTCATGAAGTAGAGGTACCAAAAATCCCAGCTCATCAGAACAATTAGATAATTATCATTTAACTTGGTGCAGGGGAGTCAATTCTTTCTTCGGATTCCCAATTTTAATATCAAAATCAAAATCATTTCTCAAGGAAAACATCTTGAAAACATATTAAAGGATTTAGTTTCTATCTATATCATGCCATTGTCTAAATGAAAGTAGAGAGCGAGATGATGTCATGCTTGCTGAAAAATGAGAATCTGAAAAAAAGATATTTGAAACCAGAGGATTTTAGCTACAATTACATGAGAAATAAAAGCAAACATATTTTTGTGAGGCAGAAAAGAAAAAAAAGTCAGGGACAAGATGAAGTACTGAGATGATGACTAATGATGTCTTTTAACAAGTGTCTTTCACAATAGAAAGAAAGACAAAGAATAAATTATGGTTTAGCATTTTGATTCTGTTTGGTTTTTTCTGTAAAAACCAAATCTAAACTTATTTATAAATGGAACATTGACTGTGTGTGTGTCTGTGTATCTGTTACCTAAAGACTCCGAAATGGCTGAACCGATTTTCTTGAAAATTTACACAGTTGTACTATAAGTATCTGTGAGTGTTCTTAGCTAGGTTTTGTGTCGAGGTACCCCTGATAAACATTGAAAATTGAAAAAAATCGGGTTATAGAAGGAGTGGTCCGATTTTAATCAAATTTGATACACTCATAGACAAAGACATGAGAAATAATATTCAGAAGTTTCAAGGTTGCAGTTCTTACAATAGTGCCGAAAATCAAGAATATATATATAAAAGGCAAGATGTTTATATGTGTGTCTGTTTGTCTGTATTTTTTTCAGCCCTTTTATTTTAGTTTTTGCTTCTGGTTTGGCTCTAAGTAGGTATAATTATAGTTCTTAGTCTCAGCCATGATACCATTTACTCAGAGGACTTATTTAGCCTTCAAAGTTCAGTTTACGACGGAAAAAACTTATTTGATATCGATACCAGAAAATCAAAATTTGACTTACATGCATTCATTTTTCTTTCAGTCTATGGTTTCGCTTTAAGTGGAAACAACTATTGTTTTTTAGTCTTTCGTGCCAACGTCCAAAGAGTCTGAGTTCCAGGACCATGGATTATTTTTAAAGCTTTCATTACACCCGAGCAACGCCGGGCTATACTGCTAGTTAAAAAATAAAACTAATGGAATATTCTTTATTTTATTTCTAAATTACCCACTTATCTATCTATTCAATTATTTTCCCTTTCTTCTACATTTTATCAGCCATTGTCCTGCCCACCTATGACTTTTGCTTGTTAGTTATTCTTTGTCATTCATTAAATACTAACCTATTAGTATTTATGAACTCCAAACAAATAGTTGCATTGAAGTACAACAGTGATCTGATGTCTTTAAATTCCCTGTTGGATATCGGCTTTCAAAGTAATACATCAGGGTTTCGTTCATTGTGCCATATCTATGCATATGCCATATTAGCGATCTAACAAGAAAGAGTTAAGACACACCAAACATCAACAAGTTTTCACAATCAAATATAAAAAAAAAATTCTTGCCAGAGTAAACCGATATACCAGAAATTTTCTTTTTTTAATCATTTCACCCCAAGCAAGGCAGTCACGCCACTGATGCACAGGGGGCTACATAAGAGTAAAAGATTAAATAAGAGGAGAGTAAAGAGAAAGACAAACCAGTTACAGGGGGTGTCATAAAAAGGGCAAGAGAAGGATGGGAACACAGGTGTGATGACAGTTGCAAAGTTAGAGAGAAAGAAAACGATATACAGGGTGATGTAGAAAGAACTGGAGTCAAGTGGATAAGAGATGGGTATTGACATTGCATTTAAATTCCTGGAGGTTGTAGCCATCAGGAAAATAAATATGGAAGACAGCTCCACAGGCAGGAAGTGTGAGAAAAGAAGCTGCTGGAGTAGAATTGTCATCTGCATTTGGTTGATCTATCTGTGAATGGGTGGGACCCAGTTGCCAGTCTGGTTGCATGAGTAAATTCTTGTGGAGGGGACACCAGTGACTTAAGTTTGTCAGAGCAGAAGCCATTAAAATATTTATAGAACAGACAGAGGGAAGCCACATCCCAATGGTGAGAAAGTGGCTGGAGTTGAGCTGCCAAGTCAGTAGCTATCACATTACTGATTCTCCTTTGGAGCCTGTCAAGAACACTGAGATGAACATTGTGGGGTCTGCCCATATATTACAGCAGTACATGGAAGGTGAACTTTTTTTCTGCAACTAACTTCTAGTCTTCAGACTTCTTGAGATAAGTGCTCATTGTTCTTGAATAAGCTTTGTTTTCCATCCGTTTCTGGAAAAAGCAGCTTTCTTTAAGCAGACAATCATCTTGCCACCATAAAAGTCTGATTTTAAGTGTCAGTCTTCCCACATTGGTGGATGAAGTATACAGAGACACGACAGAATTGAATGGATGCTCACAGAAATCATTTATTTTATTAAACAAGTAATTATTTTATGAAGCAAGTAATTTATACAAATGAAGTAATTATAAACGGTCAAAAATTTAATAACTAATACTTGGTTAACATCTCCGTTGCTTTTTTTAATGCGAGGACCCTTCTAGGCATGCTAGCGATGAGTTCATGAATATCATCTTGAGGGATTTCTTGCCATGTTTCATGCAATAATCCTAAAAGTTCGGGCTAAGAAGACGGCTTCCTGTTCTTTTTGCGGAGTTTTTTGATCCAATATGCCCCAAAGGTGTTCAATAGTGTTAATATCCAGGGACTGACTTGGCCATGGAAGTTTATTGATCCCATTTTGTCTCAGCCTCTCCGGTGAATTGTACGATCACTTTATTAACAGTAGAAAGGGGTATTGAAAGATCTTCAGATATTTTTCTTTGACTAAGGCCAACTTCATGTTGGCCCACGATAAGTCCTTGCTGAAATTCGGATAGGTCTGATGCTCCTTTGGTTCGTGGCATGTTCCAGTATTGTTATCTGCAATTTTAATCAAATAATCTATGTTAATTTATCTTAGTTATTAAAAAAAATCAGAAATAAAATTCATCTTGGTGTCTATTCAATTCTCTCATGTTTGTGTATGCATACAGAACAGCTGACGGTAATCTGATCATAATATATAGGCACTAGTAGTTACTAATGAGTGACCTATAGTGCACAACTGATCATTATCGACTTTTCTGAGAAATCTTAGCCAAACAGCAGTTTAAAGAAATCATTCTTTTAATTAACGAGCTTTATTATTTTTGCTTCACTTTAGCAAAATTTTATCTTTGGCTATTTGGCGCCAAAGAGTGCATAACCAAAACAGCATCTTGGATTCTTTAAAGACATAACAGTACTCTTTGTTTGTTGTTTCTTCACAACTTCCATGTAGATAAATATATGGTCCATGTCACGAGTGCAAACACATTTATTTAGCAACCTGAAGATGAGGAGGACAGAGTTGCGATTTTGACAGAATAGAGGAAGGGTTGAGAAATCGCAAACTCTGGGTTCATTCCAGGTTTCAAGCCTGTCCAGATTTTTCTTTCTATTTTCTTTCTTATTGTATGTGTGAATTTGGTGCCATGAATATCGGCCCTGAACAAGAAATTGGTAAACTGAGTTTGAGTTGAATCCATTGCATTCACTTATGCACAATTACCCTTAAAAAAGGTATTAATCCATCACTTCTCCTTTCAGCTATGGGTTAAATAACAGGACATATTGACTTCTATAGCTTTGGTTGGTGACCAGTCTACCACAGAAAGTAATGACAACCTAGTGCAGGAAAATATTCTGCCCAGTCAGTCATGTCTCCTTCAAGACATGATCACCCAAGCATGTATCACATATGGCACTTAACTAACTGATTTATTTCTCAACCTTTGCTTATTTCCTTTTGCCTTGTTCTTCCAAAAAGACTATTGTATCACATTGGAATATTTAAAGTTTAAAAAGCCTCTTTTCAATGGAAAATGAATTTTACTGTTAATCTATTCAATAGCACAGAACTTTGTTTCCTAAATGTAAGGTCAGTAGACATCTCCTATCACACTAACTTGCATCCATTTTCTCAAGTTCTTTTTTCATCTACTCCACCCCCATCCTTGGTATTCTCATCTGTCTATTACCCTCCTCCTGACTTTTCCTAACCCCTCTTTCTCATCACTCTCCTCTTATGTAACCCCCTGCGCAACAGTGGCAGTAAAACTACCTTCTTGGGGTGAAATGATTAAAAAAAAAAAAAAAGATTAGAATTGTATAAACTGGGAATAAATAAAAAAAAGGGGGGTTGAAATAAGCCAAATGGAGATGGAGAAGGACAAGGATGAGGTTCTCATGTTCAGTAGACTTACTAACAATTTCCTTTGCATTCTCCAGCTAAAGTTAGATGTGGGTGGGGGAGGGGGAGTGGCAATAGGGGTTATCTGCAAATTTTTTTTAAGAGCTTTAAAATATACAAGTTTCAAATACATAAATTTCAAAATCTTGGAATAAAATAATAGTTGACAATATTTAAAAACATAAATCAAATGAAACTCCAAAATAACTGGATTTTTAATATCAGAAAATATGAGTAAAATGAAATTTGCTTTTAATAAAAGAAAATTCACAAAGGAAATAAAAAAAATGTTGGCCTTGTGTCAGGCTATGTCTATCAAATATCAGAAAAGAATCGAAGCAAAACAAAATTCTTTCTCTTAGAAGATAATCAAATTTGATAAATATATTAAACTTAAATTTTCTGAAGTTGTGAAAATAAAATTCAACTATTTCTTGACAAATTCTGATTGCATCAAAGAATACACCAAAATCTGGAATCAGCCATTGCCAGACTAAATGCAGAAAAAACAGAAATTGATATCAAACACTTCATGCTACATAAACATACTTTTTATTGATATAAATTATATTCATTTATTCATGTTATCAAAAATAATAACACATATGAAATGGATAATATGTTAAGTCCTCAAAGTTTTTTGCATATTAATCTTAAATTACAAATACTTTTCCAATTGTTACTCTTTCAACTTTGTAAATATGAAAAACTTGCCTTTCTCAATATATGTAAGAATCATATACATATATATATATGTATATAAAGTATGAATGTGGAAAGGTTTGTCACTTAAATGAGCAGTCATGCTTTCATCTTCAGGGGAGAATTGTTAAGACAAAAAATTAATGTAAACATGTATGAATGCAGTCTGTTATGGTTAATTAAAAAATTAGTGCTATTCAAGGGAAGTAATTTAATTTATATTTGTGACTTTTAAGAAAGAAAATTACGATTTAAGTATTTTAAAACATTGCTGTTACAAATGTAATTTTTTTATAAAAATTATGATTATGTATTTTAAAAAACTTGCTGTTACAAACATTTTAAAACATTGTTGATATACTCATAATTAATCTTACTCAGTGCTGGCTGCATTTTTCTTATATAGAGGGCTTCAAGAATTTGAAGTTTTTGTTTTTTTATTTTCATGGTAGAGTTTAATTGCATCATCAAGAAATATTTCCCTAAGTCATGAATGCGGACAGGAATGTCCCTTTAAATGTTGTGCAATATGCAATACAAATATCGTTGATAATGTCAGAAGTTTATGGCTATACCATGTTGAATACACCGGTTCTCGTTCGATCACCAAAGTTAAGTAACATCGAGCCTGGTCAGTACTTATGGGTGGCCATTTGGGTATACCAGGTGCTGTAAATATAAGGACCAGGAATAGTCCACCAGTTCTCCAGGTTTGGGGGTTGGGCGCAAGGGTTACAACCCTACCCCATAAAAAAAAGGTTGTTATAGAAACAGCAACAAAAAGTTGCTACCCTACACACCATTGGATGTAAAACGGTGAGATGGTGATAATGATGATAATGTCATTGTGAAAGATATATATATTATTTTGCCAGAGACACAATCTCCCAAAGACATTTAAATTGATATACAATGTTGATCATTTTCAAAACAGTAATTGATGCATAAAAGTTGTTTTGAATGATTAAGCTGACTGTGGTAAATTTAGTATATAATTAATTTGATCTTTTTACTAGGATCAGTGGGGAATATATTAATAATTATAAGTTTTTTAGGATTTTTTCATCTTATTTGTAGTTAGAGTGTATTTCATTGCAATCTAATGTTTTGATGTATTTAGGTTTATTTCACAACATATTATATTCTTTTTCATTTATGTTAACATTTTTAATAGTTCATCTAATTTGTTCATCCACAATGTAATTAGAACATTCATTACTAATGAGAGTTTTTGTAAATATTTTAATTCAGTGCAGAAAAATTTTTATGCACAAATTAACTTTTGCACATTTTATTAAATTTTGTATAATAGCTATTTTATAATAATAAAACATTTATTTGCTTCTAGAATTTTAAATTTTAATGCTTCTAAAACGAAGCTACTGTCAATTAACCATCATCGACAATCTCACCTACCTCCCATTAGCATGGACCAGGCTTGCCTCCCAGAGAGTAAAACACTACGCCTCCTTAGTCTCACACTTTCAGCGGACCTCAAATGGAATGACTATATCGAATCCATTGCTAAATCCGCTGCTATGAAAGTCAGTTCTCTGTGTAGGGCCCGGAAGTTTTTTCCGTCTAAATCTATCCTGCACATTTACAAATCTACCATCCGCCCGTGCATTGAATACTGCTGCCATATCTGGTCGGGTGCCCCTGCTGTTCTCCTCGGGCTTCTCGATAAGGTTCAGAGGAGGGTCTGTAATGTGATAGATACCGACTTGGCAGACCGCCTGCAGTCTCTATCCCACCGGCGAGACGTGGCTTCGCTGTGTCTCTTCTATAAATACTTTCACGGCTTCTGCTCCGATGAACTTAGATCACTGGTGCCCCCTAAATACGAATTTGCACGAGATACTAGATTAGCAACTAGATCCCACCCTTTTACAGTGAAACCGATAAAATGCAGCCGTAACTTCTACTCCAACAGTTTCTTTCCTCGCACTTCCCGACTGTGGAATTCTCTTCCAAACGATTGCTTCCCCGACGGCTACAATCTCCAGGAGTTTAAATGTAAGGTCAATAGACACCTCCTAACACACTAACCTGCTCCCATTCTATCAAACACTCTTCCCATCTGCCCGACACTCATTCTCGCTATCCTTACTCATCTATCACCTTTCTCCTGACATTCCCTATGTCTATCCACTCCTTCTCTTTACCTTCCCCTATGTAGCCCCATGCGCAATAGTGGCAGTGGAATGCCTTGCTTGGGGTGAGATGATAAAAAAAAAAAAAAGAATTGAATGTCCAAGTTTATTTTAGTTAATTTATATGCAAAGGTAATAAATGTATTATTATTGGTGTCTATAAATATATTTTTTATTTTTATAATCATATTGCCCCAAGCAAGGCATTTTACCGTCATTGTTTTGCAGGGGGTTACATAAGAGGAAGGTTATGAGAAAGAGTGACAGGTTATAGGGGGTGTCAGGAAGTGGGTAAGAGAAGGATGAGAATACTGTTGAGAGTGGAGTGAATGGAGAAAGGGGCATGAGGGAGAGGATGCAAGTCAGCAAGATAGGAGATGACTATTGACTTTATATTTAAATTCTTGGAGATTGTAGCTGTCGGGAAAAGCAAGTAATTGGAAGGGATTTCTACAGGCAGGAAGTGTGAGAAAAGAAGCTGATGGAGTAGAATTTGTGTTTACATTTTATTAGTTTCACAGTAAAAGTTGCTAATCTTGTGGCTCGAGTAAATTCATATATAGGGGGAACCAGTGAGCTAAGTTCATTGGAGTAGAAGCCGTGAAAGTATTTGTAGAAGAGACACAGTGAAGCCACATTGCACTGTTGAGAAAGTGACACGATCTGAGCTGCCAAGTTGGGATCGATCACATTACAGATTCTCCATTGGATTTTATCAAGGACACCTAGGTGGATAGCAGGAGTACCTGACCAGATATGGCAGCAGTATTCAATGCATGGGCGGATGTTAGATTTATATACGTGCAGGATGGATTCAGATGGGAAAAACCTCCTGGCCCTGCACAGAAAACCGACTTTCTTAGCAGTGGATTTAGCTATGGATTATACTTAGTCATTTCACTTGAAGTCTGTTGTGAGAGTTAACCTGAAGAGGCGCAGTGTTTTGCTTTCAGGGAGACTAGCCTGATCCATGCTAATGGGGGTGGGGTGGGGTGGGGTGTTTGTGGGGTAGGAGCGATTGTCTGTGATGGTTAATAGATAGCAGCCTCGTTTTGGAAGCATTAAAATTATAAAAAAAAAGGAATTTTGTTGCTAAGTTTATACGTAAACTTAAAAATCGAGTTTATTGCAGTTCATCTATTTCATCTGTGTTTTTAACGAAGATGAGGATATCATGATGACTCGCACTGGGTGGTGTATTTCGCTGTTATGCTTATTTAGATATAGAGCACTCTCTTTTACTCTTTAGGAAGTCAGGCATATCTTCTGATTTTCATTTTTAAATTTTTCCCTTTTTTTTATTTTCTCTATTTTTTATTACTTCGCAGATTTTTTATTAATTTTACCAATACTTTTGTTTGTTATACAACACATATACACACACACATTGCTTTATATAACTTTTTCAGTTTTAATTTATTCACAAATACCAAGTTTAGTGAACTATAAGCAGGTATTTATCAATCTTTATAAACCAATTCAAATTATTCATCTGTTTGTTTGAGTTTGAATTTTGTTTAATGTCATATCAACCTCTGAGGGTTATTTCATGCCAAAAAGATGGGGTTTTAAGCTATTTTTAATGTTTAGTTATAGTGAGAACACTGATTTCGTCAGATTTTGATGAAAACTTTTTTTGAAATTTTTTTTATTTCAGAAAACTAAAGATGTCTCATAGTTTTGTATTCAAAAATGTATTGCTGGTAATATTTTTTCTCCTTTCAAAAATTTGTCATGGCAATAATTTTTTTCCTTCAAAAATGTATATTTTTTTGATAAAAGTCTATTTTTATACTTTCATAGTGTTTTGACCCCAGTTTGGGGGGTTAGCTAATTGCCCATAGCTGGGACCCTAACAGGTGCTACCACTCTAGGTTAGGGTGGACCTGAGAACAACAGCAATTAAGAGGTGGTTCCATGCTCCTCACAAACTCCCAATTAGAGACCTTGCTGCCAGATACAGTTTGCCGTCATACCCAGGACATCATCTGTTTGTGTTTAGATGGTATTAATAATTTCAGACTGATTAAAGATTTCATGTAAACAAAAGATAAATCATTTAATAATTCTTGACGTTTGTAAAGAAGACTTACAAGTATTAGAGGTGAATACACACACACATATGATTTGTTTGAACATTATTTTTTATCAATATCCATATTTAAGTAGATATTCTGTTTATAATCAAACAGTATTACATATTTATTTCTACCGGCCTGATTATTTACGATAAATCTTTATTATGAAAATGAGTGTTTTTTGGCCGGATTCAAACCTGTGACCTCTTTCCACATAGGGGAAACCACCAAGTGATGTGGCGTGCCTTGACCTCTCAACCACAAATGATGATCAGTCTAAATGTGTATGGGTGTGTGTGTATATATATATATATATATATTCAGAGATTATAACATGGATATGTTACAATATCACTACAAAAGTAGCTATTTTATTTCGACACTTCTTGTGTAATGTCAACTGATGTGGTTATTTCAAAATGAATGGCTTTAAAAGGTTAAGAACAAGCAAGACCTCTTTCATCAGGGAGGCATTATTGTATGTACAATGTGGACCAATCAGAGTAAAGCAACTTCTAATTTGGAGAATATGTGAGCAGACTTAAAAATAACCTTGGTGGGCATTGGTATTAAAATTTGATTAAATTAAGATCAGCATTATTAATTAACTATTATATCTATTTTATTTTTGCTGCAAAATTTTAAAAAATATTTTTTAGTCTAACAATTTAGTAGATTTAGAAAGTTATTCATATATTAGACGAGGAAGAGAAAGAACGCATACATAAATAAACCTACAGATATCCACACATAGAAAAATAGACAAATATATTCACAAACACTAGCAAACAGACACATATACAGATTAATACAGCCACGCATATATACATACACAAATTACAAAATTTAGCTTTTATTGACTTTTCAGTTTGTCCGTTAACTTTTAAACAGACTAAATTGATATTGGATACAGTCAAGGCGAATTCATAATGTTACTGGCCTTCGATGAATGGGGTCGGGATAGACATAATCATATTCCACCCATACTTTATATATTTATTTTATTAAAATGCTTTAATTGGAGTAGATAGTCTAAACTATCGCCTGGTTCACACTCCACCCACGTCTATTGAACAGGTGAAGAGGCTTATCCCTTGTTTCCTGTTCAGGTTGTGGTTTCCGGTTTTTCTCTTTACCAATCTTTTCACTCTTATGTAGCCCCCTGTGCATCAGTGGCGTTTTTGCCTTGCTTGGGGTGATATGATTAAAAAAAAAAAAAAAAGAAAAAATCCAAGTGGAAAAAGTAGGAAGGTAAATTCCAAAACCTGATCCTAATTAATATTAAATTTTAATATTAAAAAATGATAGAGGAGGAGAGCTCAATGTAATTAAAATTACAGAGCTAATATAAATTTAAATTAAATAAGTTAAAATCTAAAAAATCTAAAAGTTAAAATCTAAAGTTAAAATCTAAAATTAGACATGATTTACTTCCGAAAATTGTTTGTGACATAAATTTCTCAAATCTTAACCGTCATCTTTTATTTTATTTTTTATTTCTTTTTTTATTTTTATTTTTTATTCCATTTTGCAATATTACGGTTGCTGAGGAGATGTGAAATCTCTCTTAGGGATTTCATGTTGAAATGTTCATTCAACATTTTTGAATATTGAAAAATTTATTTTATTTTATATATATATATGCACACACAAATAGAAAATGGATTTATTTCAGCCGGTCACTGTAAGCATTAAAATTATCCATGTAATATAGAAGGGTGAATATGAATTATGAAAGATACCAATTTTCTTTGGAAATCTTTTACTGGTTGCAAACAATTGATCCAGTCTCTTAGCAATAGTCATTCGTTCTGTGACTTTTTAAAGTTTACAAATTACACAACTCAGATGACGTCAATAAATAATGAAAGTCAAGCAAAATTTACGCAAATATTTTATTGTTGTATAAATCTTTAGAATCTGTGTCTTTTCCAAAAGTGTATCATTGTTAAATGACATGAATTAATAAATACAGTCATTCTTCTGCCATCTACAAGCCGTTTATTTCACAATCACGCCCCACCATGGATACTAAAATATGCTCATCCCCTATTTTCATTGAATGATACAGTATGAAAACAAGCCTTGAAAGAAATATTTCCCTGAAAAATTTTTTAAGAGAAATATTTTATAAATTTCAAATGAAAGCAGTACTGACTGCTCAGTCAATGAATACCAAATGTTTCCTCATAGGGAAATACTGTATCAAATATGATATGAATGGCCCTAGAGGGTTAAGTAGTAATTAGTGGGGGATCTGTTTATTACTTCATAACAATATAGAACTGATCCCTCCACTTTATGACAAGTAGAAGCCTTAATCATATTATATTATTAACCCTCTAGGGCCATTCGTATCATATTTGATACAGTATGAAAACAAGCCTTGAAAGAAATATTTTCCTGAAAAATTTTATAAGAGAAATATTTTATCAATTTCAAATGAAAGCAGTACTGACTGCTCAGTCAATGAATACCAAATGTTTCCTCATAGGGAAATACCAAATGTTTCCTTATAGGGAAATACTGTATCAAATATGATACGAATGGCCCTAGAGGGTTAAGGATAACCCGCATATATCCTCTACTATACTTTAAATAATTTCTTGACTAATTATAGTAATTAATACAATGAAAATACTATGTGAATAATTTGTCATACTGTAAGTATGTATGAAACATTTCAGCACAAAATTTATACTGGAAAGAGTGAATTTGATGAAAAGAAATCTAACAATTGAAATTTTAAAGTCATCAACGAAGAAAAAGATTGGAAAAAATTATGATATAAAAATTATTGGAGCATACGTTATAGAACCAGATTTTTATGAAAAGTGATTTTTGTGAAAAGTTGTTTGCCTACCTTAAGAAAAAATAAAAACTTGTAGTAAAAAAAGTAATCATTTTAAAAATCTAAAATATCAACTAATTATTGCATTTGAATAGTTTTTTCATTAATTAATAATGAAAATTTTACTTTTAAATTTCATTCCAAGTTTCAGTGAGAAAAAAAGAAAAAAAGAACATTGCACTCACAAGTAGTAAACACACTGGGCACAAAGAGAATGAGGTCCAAACAACAACAATTACAAGAGCAACAAGATCTGTTAAATGTTGAGAGGAGGCTACAGCTGTGTCACATCACACTTTATTCATACAGATTTAGCAAAATTGCTCTGTGTGGGCCCAAAATTTTACTTTTTGAATCTTTTGTAGGATACTTTTTCAAATATTATCCGAAAGCAGTTTTCGTTGAATCTGTAAATGATAAACTTATGGAGATGAAAAGTCAGATGCATTTTACAATCTTTTCAGTAAAAAAAAATAATTATGTGAGCCATCATACATCACAAAAATAGCATACCACTTCATACAGCACAAAAAATAGCATACCCCTTCATATAGTACAAAAAATAGCATACCCTTTCATATAGTACAAAAAATAGCATACCCCTTCATATAGTACAAAAAATAGCATACCCCTTCATATAGTGCAAAAAATAACACACCCATTCATAAAGTGCAAAAAATTGCAAGCCCCTATCAAGTTTATAAATTCACTGTTTATTTTAAATAAGCTGAGTTGTGTTTGTGCATAATTTAGCATGCACAAAAGAATTTGATTGTGTGGAACCAGTTTGCATTTTATTCTCTCCTATAATTGATTCATGAATGAAGCCAATGTTATAAAAAAAAATTTAAAAAAAAATGAAATCACTTTATAACAAATAAAAAAATGAAAGACATTAAGAAAAAAAAAAAAAGAGGAAATTATTTCATTGTCTCATATTGAGTAAATATGCATAAAATCCTAACACCATCAATTGCAAAATGTGGAACAAACAAGCAGCCTCAATATGCACGGAGTACGAATGGCACAGTAACATAGTTAAAAAGGCAGTAGTAGAGTGAAGATGACCAGAAAATCTATTTCTAAATTCAGGTCACTAAGTGAATGAAGCGAGGAGATGAATCTGCCTCGTAGTGTTTCTCGGATTTAAAAAAAAAAGATAGAAAAATGCCTTTTCTTCTTGTAGAACAAATGAATGAAAGTAAAAAGGAAAGCAAAAAAGAAAACGTCGGCAAAAAAATGAAGCACTTTAGAATAATTTTTCTCGGGATATTATTTGCTTTTTAACTGATATAATTGTCACTCGTGCGAAAGATGGCTATCATGTTGTACACAAGCAGACACGACCACCCCCCCAATGCATGCACATGTCTGCATGATGAAAATAGTAGCAGCGTCTACCCCTCCCCTGCCACTGGTGATACGAGAAGCACTGCTTCTGAAGGTGATCATTTGTAATTCAGGATATCACTATTACCAGTGCAACTACTACGGGCATGCATGGGAGGACATCTGCAGGTACAAGCCTGTTCTTCTCTCCTGCTTTGTAAAGAGAATACACACTTTAATGTCATCGACTGGCTGGAGCACTCATTACTAACAGCGGAAAAGTAGGCAAGACTCAGAATTCCACAAAACTGCTTTTATATGCATCAATAATCCAATAAAGTAAGAAAGTAAATTTCTATATTAATTGTGGGAAGAACGTGTTCATGCCTTAAGGGCTCATTGTTTTTTTTTGTGCTATCATACAATCTTGTCAATAATAAATGAATTTTTGGAAGCTGTAAGTACAATTTTTCTGGGTCAAGGCATACAAGTGTCGGCAGTGTTGTGCAGAGAGTTACAGAAAACATGAGGAGAAAAGTGAACATTATAAATTCGGAAATCTCCAGGAATGATGCTGTATAAAGTAAAAATTCAAAAAGGTGAACAATTGGCTCCCCTCTGAATAAAATAAAGGGGAGACGTTTGGCATTCTCAACATGGGTACAAGAAAGAGAGAAAGCGAGAAAGAGTGTAAATATAAAAAGGAAGGTTCAAGGACACAGCAGCTGAAAAATAATAATCACAACCAAGATGAGGATTTATGTTGCAAAGAATCTTTATGTAAAATAGGAAAAAATACTTTCACCTGTGTTTCAGCTCTGATTGGTGTTCTACTGAGTAGTTTGATTCAGTCAGTTTAGTGCCATATGTGATACACGCTTGGGTGATCATGTCTCAGAAGAGACATGACTGACTGGGCAGAACATTATCCAGCAGTAAGTTGCCATTGATTCCTGCGGTAGACTGGTTGCCAACCAAGGCTATAGAACCCAATCTGCCCTGTTATTTAACCCATAACTGGAAGGTATTTGTGTGTAAGTGAATGCAATGAATTCAGCTGGAATTCAAACTCGGCTCCCCGATTTCTCATTCTGAGCCAATATCCAATGCACCACAACGCACGTAGTTTAATTAGATATGATATTAACACCAGCATTTACTATTTTTAGTAAGATAAACACTATATATATATATATATATATATATATATACACACATGAGGTCAAGATATAGAAATTTTTACAATATTTACATTATTCAGACTATTGTCCTCATCTTTGTTGTTATTTGTATAACGTTTAATAATAGATCATTCTATTTGTCTATATTTCTGAGATGAGGTAGTATTTACATTATTCGGACTATTGTCCTCATCTTTGTTGCCATTTGTATGACGTTTTGGCTGTTGTACACTCCAGCATTCTTCAGGTGCTAGGAATTTTGAACTGAACCCTTTATTACAATCACTGGGGTATACGATCTTTATCCCTTGCATAGTAATGCCTCGACTGGAAGTCATGAGTTATCTCTGGCCACATCAGAAGGAGGTCCAGATGCTACTGGACTACGTGAGCTCAATAAGACCATCCATAGTTCACTATGGAAAAAGAGAGTTACAACAAACTGGCATTCCTGGATGTGCTAATAACTTGAACAGAGGTGGGGTTCAAGACATCTGTATACCACAAGCCAACATTCACCAGACAATACCTCAACTTCAAATCCTACCACCCATACAATGCAAAGAAAATGATCGTCTGCTGCCTGCAACATCAGGCAACAGTCATAAGTGGCAACCCAGACCCATACGAACAGGAAATGGTCACTATAAGCAGTACCCTATAACGAAACAATTATCCAGGGTACATGACAACAACGCCAACATACATGGAAGGGGGGGTGCATGAGGATAACAACTCTCAGAAAACAGCCTCGGTATGTCTACCCTATGTGTAAGGGGTTATCGAAGAAAATACAAAGGATCTGTGGTCCATATAACATTAGGACGATCTTCAGAAGTGATTCTACACTTTGCAGGTACCTCTCCCAAGTGAGACCCCCAACAGAGGAGGACATGACTAAGAACTGTGTGTATGCCATTCCACATAGCTGTGAAAATAAATATAAAGGAGAAACAGGCTACCCCATTAAGGTAAGGTTACAAGAACATCGCAAGGCCGTAACACGAGGGTAGATAGAAAAATCAGGCATAGCTGACCACATATGGAGAGAGAAAAGGGATCACCACCCCCTATGGAATGAAGTTGAAATAATAGATATAGAACACCACTGGAAACTCCGTAAACTTAAGGAATCAGCACATATGCTAGGCTTCAAAAATCTCCTAAGCCGACCAAGCATAGAGATGAACATAATATAGGAACCAGTAGTACACATAGCCAGAGAAAATCGTTAGTGTCAAAAATTGCAATATGAGCTCTGGTAAAAAAATATAAATACTAGAGAAACCCATTAACATAAAAAAATCGCAATATGAACTCTAGTAAAAAAAAAAAAAAAGGGTTACTGAACATTAGGTTTATAAGTCCCAAAAATCCAGTTGTTTTTGTTCTTAAGGACAGTGAATATAGACATTGGTTAGTTCCTGACTTGACTCTTAGAGTTGTGAGTTCAATACCAGGCTACGGCAGTGGTAAACAAGTAACTTGCAGGGTTAGAGGGAAATAACTCATGACTTCCAATGAAGGCTTTACAAAATGGAGTTTATGTACCCCAGTGATTGTAATAAAGTGTTCAGTTCAAAATTCCTAGCACCTGAAGAAGGCCGGAGTGTACAATGGCCAAAACGTCGTACAAATGGCAACAAAGATGAGCACAATAGTCCAAATACTGTAAATACTACCTCATCTCAGAAATATAAAAAAATATAAATTTTAATACATCAAAAACAATTTTGAGGAAACAAAAGCGAGACGCTGAGAATTTTAAATTTAAAAATATATTTTTGTTTTAATGTATTTTGGGTCTATAATTTTGGCAGATTTCTTTTAGATTTTTTTTATTTTTGTTTTCATCCTCTTTCTTCTTAAATAATCCAACACTGTGATAATAGATTTTACAAGAATGGGGAAACATAAGAACCTGGGCACAAATTTACTGTTAATGAACCAACAATTATATATCTCCACATGCATTCCTTATATCAAAAGTGGCGATCAAGATATTCTTTGAATATTTCTTATTTACTTGTCGGAACATGGTAGTCTTTGAAAGTTAGCTTGTATTTTCAACATTTTTATCTTTTTTTATTGTAATTACAATTATTTATTAGTATCATTAAAATTGTTTATTCAGCAAAAAACACCAAAGAAGACTACAAGAGAAACCAAAAATGTTATAATTTACAAAAATTATCTTGCTTTCACATATTAATTAGTTAAAAAATGATACACAAAAGAATGTTTTAGCCATTATATATAAGAATTAATTTGCAGCTTCTTTTCTCGCACTTCCTGTGAAATTTCTTTCCGCTTACTTGCTTCCCCGACAGCTATAATCTTCAAGAACTCAAATGTAAAATAGTCATCTTCTATCTCACTAACTTCTATCCTCTCTCTCATGCTCGATTCTCCGTCCACTCCGCTCTCATCAGTATTCTCATCCTTCTCTTACCCACTTCCTGACACCCCCTATAACCTGTCACTCTTTCTCATAACTTTTCTCCTATGTAACCCCCTGCAAAACAGTTACAGTAAAATGCCTTGCTTGGGGCGATATGATTAAAAAAAAAATTTCTACACTCTTATAATGTGGATATAAAGTGGGGGATTAATTCTACATTACAATCAATATATTAACTGATCCCTCACTTCATGGCCATATTCATCCTTCTCTTACCCACTTCCTGACACCCCCTATAACCTGTCACTCTTTCCCATAACTTTCCTCCTATGTAATCCCTGCAAAACTAATGCTTTGCTTGGGGCGATATGATTATAAAAAAAATATTGAACATATGCCTCATAAAAAACATGTATAAGTTTAAATTCGTATGGTATATTTATCATATAAATACCAAGGTGAGCGTGCAAAAATGAATATACGGTAAATATTATACCAGTCTTATAATAGTGATTCTAGATGAATTGATTTGATTAAAATCATTCTTAATAATTTTATTTTCATAATTTTTAATATAATAAATTATTGAGGTGTTTATATTTTAATAAATAATCATGATAAACATTTTGCAGGTAAAAATAAGTCGGTGGATGATAGGTGGGGACAAATAGTTTTTGCATTTTAGGGACTGATGTGCTATTTTTGAAATGTTTGCATAATCAACACAAAACGTTTTGTGTTTAATTACTGTATATCAGTTTTTACACATCCCTGTAAATCTAAATTTGAGAATATGAAATCTTTTCTGCAAACTTGGATTCTTCATCATGTTCTAAATAGATTTTGATATGTATTTTTCCTCTCAGAAATCAGAATTACCTTGTGTCATAATAAAGACAATATGAATAGAAAAAGAAAATAGGAGACACTTATTTAGTGAGGAGAACAGCAATGTTGGAAATTGCAAAAAATATGTTTGATCAATTTGTTTTCTACTGTTAATCAGCTCTTTTAAAGTCAAAATAAATGATATAATTGGTCAAAATAAATTATGTCTCACTGCATATTTCATAATTTTAAAGATGTATTCATTTTTCACTCACTTTTATTTTAATTTGTATACTGACTGTTGTTTTTTAGTTACCGTAAATATATCCTTCATCATTTTAAACATCAAGTTTGTGATGCTTTCTACAGATTCCTCACTGATAATTTGAGGGCATATTGTTCCTTCGACAAAAGTACAAATATCTGTGTATTTTAGAGCAAAAATCAGTGTCCCGAAATTCTTATGCTGAGCAGCATCAATTTAAAAATATCATGAGCAAAAACCTTGGGCTACAATCAGAGTCATTTCTTATTTAAATGTACAGTTGTTATCGTTGGTACAATTGAAAAATAAATTCTTTTACTCACAAACATTTTAGTTCAATAATTATTGTATATTTACATGAGGTTTTATAGATTATGCAAAGTGTTTGACAAAAGATGTCTATGGAATGTTATGGCTATTATGTGTGTGTGAATCATGTCGGGGTCACCATTATGGAATGTTATGGCTATTACTGCTGGGTTGGTTCTTTCGCCTAAACATTCGAAACTTGTTGAATGGCTTTTGTCGCTGAATTAAATAGGCAAAGAGAAAAGGAAAGATAGAGAGACATTAGAGGGGCAGCTTGGACACTGATTTTATTTTTGGTTCCAACAAGCTCTTGTTGGGGAAATTCCTTCCCGAACAGTTTGACATGTCTTTACCATCCAAAGTCCAACAGAGAAAGAGATAGATTTTATTTTTGGCGCCAGGAAGCCTCTCTTTTTGCACATGCGTGAATTGTCTTTCCTGTCAGAGGAATCCTGGGAGATTTTTATGTTTATTTTATTTTGTACTTTTGTTTTGTAGTTTTCATTTTTATTTTGTATTTTTATTTTATTTAGTGTTTTTTTTAATTTTATTTCGTAATTTTATTCAATCCCTACATGTCACAAAGAACTGCTGAAGCAGCTTTTGGTAACCATTTCATAGGAAAGATAGAATAATCCATTATCTATACTGGTAGGAAGTGCTGCCTGCATAAAGGTGAAAAATGAATTCAGTAAATATAAAAAACAGAAAGCAATATAAGACAAGGATGTGTCTTCTCACCAGACTTTATTGTATCTTTAAAGTGGGCTGATTCTGAACAAATTACAAGTTCTAGCAGGATTCATTACAGGCAGCAACAGTCTTAACAACATGAGATATGGAGATGACACAGTGATGATAGCCAATATACAAAGGAAATGACAGGACCTTCTACAGAAGGTAGTGAAGGAAAGCAAGAAGAAAGGACTAAGCATAAATTCTAAGCAAGCAGAATGTCTGGTTGTCAGTAAAATGAACAGCCCCAAATGCAAATTACAAATTGAAGATATAATTACAATTTAAATATCTGGAAAGAGTTTAAACAAAGAATGGAAAGTGTGACAGGAAAATTTGTAGGCAGTTTGGAATCCTGAAAGGTTTTGTAATGTCAAACTCTAAAATAGCAGTAAATCAAAATCAGAAAAAGATGAACATAGGGGATAAGGTTCTACAGAAACATGATGAGAATAACATGGACTGATCATGTGAGCAATGACAAAGTTTCAGAGACAATGCAAACAAAAAGGGCACTTGTACTTTGAATAAGAAAGAGACAATCATCAGAGATAGGGTTCTACAGAAACATGATGAGAATAACATGGACTGTGCATGTGAACAATGACAAATTTCTAGAAAAAATGGAAACAAAAAGGACACTTATACTTAGAATCAGAAAGTGATAATCAAAATTTCTAAAACTCATAATGAGAAAACTGAGCTTGGAAAATTTGACGTGTGTCCTAATGAGAGCAAGAGAGGCAGAAGAAAGTGACAGATAACTTCCCTAAAAAGTTTGTGTAAATAGTTGGCAGAGAGCAGGGTTTCAGTAAGATAGCAAAAAGACAAAATTTATTAAGAACTACAAAGTAAAGGATGTTGTGGAGAGCCATGATCGCCAACATCTTAAAGGGATATATTTACATGTCATTGTGCAACAGATTTTCCACTTTACAATTGAAATCTGACAGATTACAGATTCCTGTTTTGCATATTTGTTTCTTTTAAAAACAAACTGAAAGTAAAAATCAAAAGATTCTTTCTAATCATGAAATTTATCATAAAAAATGAATAAAGTAATCCTGTGTTTATTCCTTTTTATCTTTTAATGCAAGAGTTATCTCCCTTTTTAATCTAGGTTAGAGGAGAAGAAAAATAAGTTTCATGATTTGTTGGTAAAGACGCTTATCTTGATTCATAAAATTGAAAAACGGTTATGAAATGAAACAAAAAAAATGGAGAAAAAAAGCTAAAAACTGATCTGGTTATGGATTAATTAAATAAAGGATTGACTTATGGATTAATTAAATAAAGGATTGACTTATGGATTAATTAAATAAAGGATTGACTTTGAAATTTCTGGAACGTGAGTTAAAAGTAAAAACACTTTGTTGAGGTCATATTGCGTGCAATAATTAAAAAACACATTTACAGGTGTGCATATCTGTATATAGACGAGTATTTTCTCTCTCATGTATAGAAAGTAGTATACAAGTGTATTTGGATGGGGATATATGCGAATATGCACAGAAATTTGGCAAATAGAAGTGTGAATGTGTAAAAGAGTTGAAAAATGTGTGCAAATAGACATTTGCTTAGAGAAAACGGGTAGACATGCGCATAATTGTATATGATGACTGCCACTTGATGTTGCGTATAAACATTGTAAGACTCGGTTGTGCCTTAAAAGTATATGGTATTTAAAACTGGACAAACTTTGAAACCTTTGATCCAAAGTAGGCAGATACCAGATGCACACATTTTGTTGATATTGGATTTATTTTTGTGATTTTTAAAATATGAATAAATAAAATTATTATTAATGTTATATTACACACCATTTTCTTTCAGTATATATTTTTATCTATGTGTATTAATCAAAATCTATATACAAAATTATTCCTTTAATTCCTTATGCAAGTCTATGTAACATCATTTCAGCAGACTATGTTTCTATACAAAAAGGCAAGGGAAGTTGTTCTGCCTTCTAAAGCTGCAGTTGAATATCTTGGAATATCTTAGATGAAAAGAACAAAGCCAACACAATCCTGTCAGTATCTACAGCGGAAATATGGAAGGAAAAATAAGTGGATGAGAAATGGGAAAGAATAAAATTTATTCCTGAAATTTTTGTGAATTTTTATGACAAATGCCTCATATTTTTATGACAAATACATAATTTTTTTTATGACAAACACCTCATTTTTTAGTGATTATCCCTTTTTGAGAAATTTCTTTTAACACAGATGCTATTTTTCTTTAATAGAAAACAAATATTGAACCATAAAAAACAATCCAGAATCTTTTACCAAACTGAATGGAAGAGAATATAACTGTTGCCATGAATTATTGGTTATTACATTAGTCTTCTTACAGGCAAATAACCAATATAGTGACTTTGATCCTGACCAAGAGACTCATCTATTCATGTCCCTGTACCATGCTAATTTTTGGAAATGTTTATGAATATGTAATTATATAATTATAAACCAAATAACCCTGAAGATTGAAGATATAACAATACTGACCTCATGAATCCTTGAGACCAACATGACCGAAATAACACAGCTCAGTTAAGTGACAAGTTTCTCCATATTAATTATATATATATATATATATATATATATATATATATATTGTTAAATATAAGAGACAATGAATGTCTATTATGTTTAATCATGAGCCATTCTAAACATCATATTAATTAATTATTATCATGTAATTGTTATTATGACGGGTCTCTGATTTTGAAGAACAAATATAATCTTGTGGAGTTTAGAAATAAAAAACCTAGACAGTGTAATGGTTATCAGCACAGAAAGTGAATTTGATGTGCCAAGTTCGATTCCTGCTTAATTCACTGCTGTTCAATTTATGTTAATGCTCTTGGTAAAGGATATGTATTGACCTTCCTGCAGTTATCGACTAAATAGGAGAGCTGATCGAGTTCTCTTGCCTTAAGGTAGAAACTAGTCTTGGAGATGAAAAACTATCAAATCAAAACTAACCTATCTAGCCCAAGACACACCACTGCCACTGTAGCTGCACTACATATAAAGCACTTCTAACTTGGGATGTTTGAAATTAGATAATATCTCCAAATCTAACAAACAGTATCCTGACAGATTTATGTATTCTTTGGGAGATACCTGAAAATTTGAAATGTCCAACTCCCTGAGATAATTATGTCTTCGTTTGGGAGATATTTTCTTATTAATATCAAGCAACTGATGTTCAACCAGAGAGTTTATTAAAGCTTAACTTATTGAGACACAACTGTGAAAACATTCTGAGAGGACATTGCTACTGATTGTTTATAGAACGAGAAGGAAGTTTGTTTCATATCAACTGCAACAAAAATTGCAGCAGTACAAAACATACTGACGAAAAGCAAAAGAGCATACATGCACACCCACCCACTCTACCATGTTTGGAATGTTGGCATACGTAAAATGTCAGAACTGTCTGGAATGTGTGTGTGTGTGCGTGTGTGTTATATCAAAGACGGTTTCAAATGTTCTCATCAACACCAAGAATTTTTCTTTCTCATGAAAAAGTTATGACACATATAAAATAACTACAAAAGAACGGTTTCTATAGCAACATTTCTTGTAGTTAAAAAGTAACGAAAAGTGAAAAACTAAAATCAAGATGAAAGGCAAAGAAAGATAGTTTCAATATGAAAATTTGAAACGATTCAGAAAGATGCAAATCTAAAACACATACGCATAAGTAATTAATAAATAAGCTAGATTTTTTTAAAAGAAATTAAAAATAAAATTTAAGTTCTCTTTTAGTAACTCAAGGAGGCAGTTAGGAACAGGAAATACCAACTATTTTTATGACCACGTTATTTGAAGTAACGATATAAGTAACTAGATATTTAACACCGGGTGCATTAAAAGAAATACTATCCCTGATTTGCACAAAAACTGCTAAAATTATAAAAATAGTTTAGCAATACAAATGTTTTGATAGTGAACAAAGCAGAATTGTGAAGTAGCTATTGTAATATAAAGGAAAATTTCTGTTTACTTTCATTTTTCTAATTTAACACATAAAAAAACAAAGAAGTCCCATCCCTTGCAGTTTTCAAGAAAGACCACTTATAAGTTATAGTTTAAGTTGAAAAAGGTAATATATATATACACTATTTACACTCTCACACACTGATTGAGCACTCTGGACGCATGGTAGACTTTGAAAAACTGTAGCTACTCTGGCATCTATGCATCGTTTATTCAGGAATGAATTAGAACACTCTCAGCTATTAGGCGTGTATAATGATAATATACACGCTAAAAAGTCTGCCTCCTTCTGCCAAGTGCCCGTAGATCAGAGGTAGAATTGCCAACTGATGTCAATTTGGTCGGGTTTCAATCCTGGGTAAAAAGTAATCAGCTGTCTAACTGTACTGATAAGCTGTGATACAGCGAAACAGATCTGTCTCCTGATGACTATATATATATATATATATATATATATATATATATATATATATATATAGTGTATTGAGGCAGTAGATAATTTTCTAAACATATATTGTTAAATATAAGAGACAATGAATGTCTATTATGTTTAATCATGAGCCGTTCTAAACATCGTATTTTCGCTTTAATTTCAGATGAAAATGAAGACAAAAATTCTCCAACATTTGGATATTTTTTTATTATGTTAATTCTAAGCTTTCGGCTCACATGAGACATCTTCAGAGAGGTTACAAGGACGTTAACATAAAACATCTACCATCAGAGACGATTTTATCTTGTGTAGGCATAAAACTTTGCTAAGCAATGATAACAGTTACTAAATAGCAGACGCAGTTCATAAATTTGTAATGCGGTTCTATGACATCACTCCGTGTGAGAGCTCAAAATGTTAACAGAACCATAAATTTGAAATGCAATGTAATGTGTTACGACCAGATTTAAAAGTGATTTTATTAAGTGTGGGTTGTTTGGATTTAATGTAGATGGCCTCCAATATCTGAAGGTTCTTTTTACTGTGTGTACGAGTGAGGATTATTGTATTGTTGACTAAAATCTCTCTGATATTACATACATGACTATGTTTTTCTAAGAAATGTTGTTTAATATATATATATATATATATATATATATATATATATATATATATATAGTCATTTGCAGACAGATCTGTTTCACTGTAACACAGCTTATCAGTATGGTTAGACTGATTGGTTTTTAGCCCAGGATTGAAACCTGACTGAATTGCCGTCAGTCGGCAGTTCTACCTATGAGTTATGAGCGCTCGGTAGAAGGAGGCAGACTTTTTAGCGTGTATATTATCATTATACAAACCCAAATATATTATAATATATACATTATAATATATAAATTTGTACATTATTTTTAGTTTGGAAGGTCATTAGATATAATTTTACAGCTGCTTAAAATAACTAAAAATCCTTAAACTTAAAAAAAACTTTAAGAAGCATTTTATCAAAAGACTAAATGTATTTTTGTATGAATATAAGTGTGAGAAATATAATATGCACACACATAGACATATATAAGCTCAAATGTTAAATTTCTTTTTGAATCAAAACCTTGAAAACTAAATATTTATAAAGGTGTGTAAGTATCTATTTCAGATACTGAATTTATATATCTGTATATGAGTTGTCTGGAAATTGGATGCCAATTTTTAAGAGAAATTAAAACCCTAAACAAAATTATGCCATTAAATATTTATTCAACAAAATATGAACCATTTTGTTGCAGAACCTTTCTCCATTTTTCCTTCAATTTAAAGATTCTGTTTCCCCAAAATTTTGATAGTTTCTTGGCAAAGAATTAATTGAGATTATTTTTCAAGAACTAGAATAAATGAAAATCTGAAGAAACAATGTCAGGTGAATATGGCGTGTAGAGACACACATCCCAACCAAGCTGCAACAATTTTTGCTGGATAACCAAAGAAACGTGAGGCCTATCATTATCCTGATAGTATATATCCCTTTCCTGTTTGCCAATTCAGGGTGTTTTCCTTGAATTACAACCTTTAATTTTTACCACCTGCAATCAGTACTTTTCATAATCAATTGACTAGTTACTAGGCAGAAGCGTATAGTACAAGAGTCCTTTCCAAACCTACCTGGTGCACAGCATATCTTTCTGTGGTGAACAATTATGTAGAAGCAAGGAAGTCATGGAGGCTTGCATCTGCCACAAAGGAAAATAAGTTCCTTGTTGTGGTGCAGTGGATATTGATTTGGAACAACAACTCGGGGAGCCGAGTTCGAATTCCAGTTGAATTCCTCGCATTCACTTACACACAAATAACCTTAAGAAAGGTATCAATCCGACTCTTACCTCCAGTTATGGATTAAATAACTGGAGGGAAGAGACGGATTAAGGACAGACTGGGTTCTATAGCCTTGGCTGGCAACCAGTCTGAATATATAATAGTTGAAAACAATTAAAATGTTTACTGGGCATAAAGTGGGGGATCTGGTTTCTATTGTTATGAAGTAATAAACTGATCCCTCACTAAATATACTTAATATAATAATGTAATAAAACCTATCTCTTCTTCTTCCAGCTATTAGTTAAATGGCAGGACAAATTGGGTTCTATAGCCTTGGCTGTCAACCAGTCTACCGCAGAAAGCAATGGCAACCTACTGCAGGATAACCTTCTGCCCAGTCAGTCATGTCTCTTTCGAGACATGATCGCCCAAAGCGTGTATCACATATGGCACCTAACTGACCTCAGTACATGACACATCATTGCAGCATTTTGTTTCTTGAAAAAAGCATGAATCTCCCCTCTTCACGTTGGATTAGTTAAAAATTGTATATTCTGTAACCATGACTTTTTGTACAGCTTAGCATAGTTTAACCAATAGCAAGTTGTGTGCTGATTGGTTGGACTGGAGGATGCCATTTGCCTGGGTAACTTTAGACAAAAGTGAAGAACACTTATTGGTCAATTGTCCATGGTGTTGGTATGATAAAAGAGGGCTGAGGCAGGTGGAGAAGAGAAAAAAAAACTTTGCATTGGTGACTTGTGTGCAAACTCAAGAACGGCAGATTGGAAAAGAAGAATTTAGTGTTGTACGAGCAATGTCAGAGAGAAGAAACATTAGCATCAAATTTAAAGTTACATCAGCCAATTTAACTTTAAAATCATGAAACCTTGTTGGCAAACTAGTCGTGTGCTTAAATTCATAAAGTTTATGTAACAAAGGAAAGTTCATTAGTACAATTACCATGAAAATCTAAACTTATTCATAAATGGAACTTTGTGTGTGTGTATGTGTGTGTGTGTGTTCATTAGCTATAGACTCTGAAACGGCTGAACCAATTTTCTTGAAAATTTACACAGTTGTCCTATGAGCGTCTGCAAGTGTTCTTAGCTAGGTTTTGTGTCGAGGTACCCCTGATAAATATTGAAAATCGATAATTGAAAAAATCGGGTTATAGAAGGAGTGGTCTGATTTTAATCAAATTTGATACATTCATAGACAAAGACATAAGAAAATATATTCAGAAGTTTCATGGTTGCAGTTCTTACAATAGTGCAGAAAATCGATAATATATATAAAAGCTTTCATTACACCCGAGCAACACCAGGCTATACTGCTAGTATTAAATAGAAAAGAAAGTGGGGAAACTATATTACAGAGGTGGGAAAGTGACTGCAGCCTAGGCACCAGGTCAGAACCAATAACACTGCAGATTCTTCTTTGCATTTCATAAATAATATCTACATATATAGCAGGATAACCAGACCAGACGTGGCAACAATATTCAAAGCAAAGACCAATGGTAGACTCACAAATATGTAAGATAGATTATGGACAGAAAAATTGTCTAGCATCACAAAATTGTTTTGCTGATTATTTTTTAAATTATTTAAATAAAATCATTTTCTGCTCTGAAAAAAATGATTTTGAAAATCTAAATTAATATTTATGTAATACTTCTTTTTTAACTATTGTATATAGTAAAGAATTTGTTTTGACTAACAATGAATTTTTTCTAATATTTATTGAGTTTATTAAAAAGAAAGAACTTCTTAAGCATGAATTTACAACTACTTCATTATTACAAAATCAGGCATATCATCGTACTAGCAGTATAGCCCGGCATTGCTCGGGTGTAATGAAAGCTTTAAAACTAATCCATGGTCCTGGAGCTCTTTGGACGTTGGCACGAAAGACTAAAAAGCAATAGTTGTTTCCAGTTAAAGCGAAACCGTAAACTGAAAGAAAAATAAATGGATGTAAGTCAAATTTTAATTTCCTGGTATCGATATCAAATTTTCTGCACTATTGTAAGAACTGCAACCTTGAAACTTCTGAATATCGTTTCTTATGTCTTTGTCTATGAGTGTATCAAATTTGATTAAAATTGGACCACTCCTTCTATAACCCGATTTTTTCCATTATCGATATTTATCGGGGGTACCTCGACACAAAACCTAGCTAAGAACACTCGCAGATGCTTATAGTACAACTGTGTAAATTTTCAAGAAAATCGGTTCAGCCGTTTCGGAGTCTATAGGTAACGGATACACACAGACACACACACACACACAAAATTCCATTTATAGATTAGATTTAGATTGATTATGATGCTAATGTAAAGTATATGAATGAAAGAGTAAACAAAATGTTTAAACTAATTTGAGCCACCTTATGATGGTTTCTTTAATATTATTTCATAAGACACAAATCTCTTGAATAATGAAAAGCATCATGGCCTACATTGTGCTTGGTATCACTGCTTATATGAGTGTGCTATATATTTACTTACGAACTTATTACAAGAAAAATCCCTCGTTCTCATTCTCGTAGAATTTAGTAACATATTTACCAATTCATACAAAAAACTTACAAGTAGAACAGAAACTTATGTCATCTTAATTTTATCAGTGAATGTCCACTCAGATATAAAATTGGTATCATAAACACACAAATTCGTCTTGTCTGTTATTCTTTAAAGAAATCAACAACTTGAAACATGCTAATTAATAACGGTTTTTTGAACTATCTCAAAGATAATTGAATTAGATTATTTCTCTCTAAAGTAAGCAATAGTGAGATTGAAGATAAAGATAAAAACCATAATATCAACATTTTCTATAAAAATTAAATACCAGTTAATTATAAGCAGGATGAATTTGACCTTAGAAACATTAAGAAATACACAACTCCAGTCAATCAGAACAAGAAAATTAAGTAGATATAAAATAGGTGCCATAAAAAAAGACAGATGTAAATTTTGTATAAAAAGAGGGACTGCTGGTCAAATACATATTATAAGTTAGCAAAAATTAGTTATATTAGTAGAAGAAGAAGATAGAGCACATTTATAGATACAGACATGGTAGTCAACACTGTCAGTTTTAGACTTCAATCTTCAGACCATTGATTCTAATTTCCAAACTGTTGCACACACACACATATATATATATATATATATATATATATATATATATATATATATGTCATCCACAGACAGATCTGTTTCACTGTATCACAGCTCATTAGTATGGTTAGATTCCGATTGCTTTTTAACCCAATTGGCATCAGTCGGCGATTCTACCTCTGGGCTATGGGCGTTCGGTAGAAGAAGGCAGACGTTTTAGCATGTATATTATCATTATATGCGCACAATAGCCAGAGTGCTCTAATTCATTTACTGAATGTGCGATGTATACATGTCAGAGTAGCTACCGTTTTTCAAAATCTACCATTATGAATGAGAGGCAGAGTGATTCAGCAAAACTGTTCAAGGATTAAATTGAAAAGGCATTGTCATAAAAAATGGAATTCAAACTTTCTGCAAATGTTGGAAATCAGTAGAAGATTCCTGTTTCGAAATCATCAAAGAAACAAAACACCTGATGATGGGTATCCAGACACTCTGATGGCACATCTTTGTGTCTCCAGCATAAATCAAGATATCCAGGTATTTTTTGCAATTATCAATGTTTAGTAAGACATTTTAAAAATATTTTATATACAACGTACAGCCTACCCCTCAGATGTAATATGACAAAAATAATTGTAGCCCACTACACTAATGTGTATCTTTCTCTCAGAGAACACCTCCATCATATTCCTTTCTCAAACAGCACTTCTCAACTGCATGAACCACACAGGAAATAAATGTCATATGTTGCATCAGTGGTGATTCAAAATAATTGTCTGTTGTAAATCTGTTGATGTTAAATAAAAAGAAGCCAGGTTTTACTTTGATTGAAAAAACTGAGCTAAAAACTGACCTTCACAACATTTTGATTTGGAATAAGAATTCATTTTTTCAAGAAAGCAAAAGTAAGCAGCAGCCAATCAGCAAGGAACCACGCCTTTTTCTCTTTCTTCAGAAAACCTTTCCATTTTATGGTAAAATGAGTCACTCTGGCAATAAAGGAAAAAAACTAAGTCTTACTCTGAAAAAGAATTTATGTGCTATCTTCAAAAAAGTAAGAGAATTAAGTTTTTAGTCAGTCTTGAAATATGGTAACTAATTGCAATTCCATACCAGTCTCAACCAATAACAAACTTTCTCATCCCAATAAAACAATGCTACTTCGGATCATAGGCAGACTGCTTGGCTCCACATGGATCAAGAAGGCAGTTGTGATATGGAATTTTTACCTTTTTTATTTACAACCACCCCGACACACACCAGAATTTTTTTTTTTGAGTTGAACTTGTGAAACTGATTTAAGATGCAATGAACAATTACCTCAGAATTTTTTACCTGGTCACAAATATCAAATAGTGGGAAACATACAAAACTCAAAGGCCATTGTTACTAAATTTTATTCTTATTTGATTTTCTGCTAAAGTAACTAGACTTTGAAATAATGAGTCATTCCAACAGTCAAATCGGATATATTATCTGCAAAACATTAGATTCCATAGCCAGGTGATTTATATATATATATATATATATATATATATATATATATATATATCCTAACCTTTTTTCAACCAGTGCCCCTTTTGTGCTCAAACTTTTTTGTCAATGACTCCCACTTCCACCCAACAAATTTACTGATTCTAATCTACACTGTGAGCGGTGATTTTCTAAGCACAGCTTAGATATGGCACAAAGCCAAAAGTATGAGGCACTCGGTGAGGATCAAACTCACTACTTAACTGTAGTGATTCTAGCAAGAGAAACTTACTAACCCTTACATGACATCAAGATAACCCTACACTGGAAAGTGACTGCAAAATACTTTCCCCTCCCCCTTTTTTAGGCAGAAGCACACAAAAATGCATGCTGGGATTTTTTTCTTGGCCAATAAAATTGGCTGTTCTGGAACACACTTGGATATTAGCGCAAAAATAATTTTGATATTGATTTCATTTCTATTAAAAATAATCAGTCAGTTAAGTGCCATACGTGATACACGCTTTGGGCGATCATGTCTTGAAAGATAATAAAAGATTATCCTGTAGTAGGTTGCCATTACTTTCTGCGGTAGACTGGTTGCCAGCCAAGGCTATAGAACCCAGTCTGTCCTGTTATTTAACCCATAATTAGAGGGAAGAGATGGATTAATACCTTTCCCAAGGGTATTTGTGCGCAAGTGAATGCAAGGAATTCAACCTGGAAATTGAACTTGGCTTCCCAATTTGTTGTTCCAAGTCGATATCCACTGCACCACAATGCACATCCAGTAAATATAACAATGATTAAAATGTTAAAAACATTTATATTAATATAACATTAATATAAAAATGGGCACCTCAGTGTGGTGTAATGGTTAACAAGCTTGTCTTGCTAGAATCATTATAACTGAGTAGTGAGTTTGATCCTCACTTGGTTCCCTTTACTTTTGGGTGTGTGCTACATCTAAGCTACGCTTAGAAAATCACCTTCGTCCAGAGTTGGGGGTTGGGCGCAAGGGTTAACAACCCTGCCCCATAAAAAACAGTTTGTTACGGAAACAGCAAAAACGCTGCCCTACACACCATTAGATGTAAGGAAAAGTTTATTTATTTATTATTAATATAAAAGTGATTAAAATGTTAAAAAAAACTTATTTGATATCTTATCTTAAGGTTTTCAATGTGATAATTGACTTTGGTGATTATTGGCTAAGACTCTTTTTCTAGGTCTCATGCTGCTTAGAAGTCATCGTGAAACCACATTCAGCCATTTAGTAAGTTGAAAAAGCAATAAAGAAAAGTTCGATAGCTACCCACAGCTTTAAGTCAGTCAATCAGTTAAATACCATATGTGATACTTGCTTGAGTGATCATGTATTGTGACTGACTGGACAGAATATCTTAATGCAGTAAGTTGTCATTACTTTCTGTGGTAGACTGGTTGCCAACCAAGGCTATAAAACCCAATCTATCCTGCTATTTGTCCCCTAGCTGGAGGGAGAAGAGATGGATTAATAACCTTTCCAAGGGTATTTGTGCTTGAGTGAATGCAACAAATTCAACTGGGATTTGAACTCAGCTCTTTCATTTTGCATTTCGAGTCGATATCCACTGCACCACAACGCACACCTTTTTGTAACCACTATTGAATAACTTTTGAAAATATGCAAAAAATGAAAGAAGAAATGCCCCCCACCACCACCACTCCCATGAGCATGTTCACTGCTCTCCAAATAAAATAAAAATTCCTAGTGTTCCCCATAGAAATAGAGAGTACTGGATTGCTATGTGATGTCAGTTCTTCAACATGGCAGTGAATACTGGACAATATCATTGAAGATGAGGAAAAGACTTGAAGCAACTGAAATGTGGTTCTACAAAAGGATGCTGCGAATACCATGGACCCAACATGTGAGCAATGACGGGGTTTTAGAAATGATGGAAACAAAAAGAAAATTAATAGTGAGCATCAGGAAGAGACAACTAAAGTTCCTGGGACATGCAATGAGGAAGGAGGGCTTGGAGAACCTGTTACTAACAGGCCAGATAGAGGGGAAAAGAGACAGGGGAAAGCAGCGGATAACATATTTGAAGGACCTGATCAGGTAGATGACGGAACGAGGGTTGCGTAGTGCCACAGGAGAAAACATATTAAGAGCCACCAGGGATAGGGAGACGTTAAAAGCCATGATCACCTACGTCCTGAAAGGACAGGGCACATGAAAGAAGAAGAAGTTCCCCATTCAACATAACAGCACCCACATTTGTAAACACTGTTACACATTATAAAGTATGATTCTTCTTTTTTGGGGTGACAAAGCAGAACAACTAAAAAACGATTTTGTTAAAAGGCCTTGTCAAAACATTTTTAAACTTTCCAACCGTAACATAAAGAAATACTTTTATATAAGAATTTTACTTTACCTACCTTTATACAGTCAGATAATGAATTCAGGTGTCTTCATCTAGGTTACATATAAGTACTTTTCTCACACTAGTAAGTGTTAGTGACGTTGAAGAACTATTTAAAAATAGATATTCTCTCTTATGTTGTTGGTTTTCTAATCTTTAATAAGATTTTACTAATATATAGAAAAGTCAAATCACGTGATAAAACAGCAGAGTCGCTCACAAGAATAACAAGTCAAGTTTTCCCATTCTATGTTTTTGTTTTAATTAGTCGTTTCTCCAGATAACAGAGCATAAAAACAATGTAATAGAAGGTGAAATGATATACAAATTTAACGTTTAAAAAGAGTCTAGACTAGATGCAAAAATAGAAAAAAAAAATAATCTGATATATTTCTAAAATACTTATAAAAAATTAAGGTAACAAGTGTCAAGAAATAGAAGACTTAAGCGCCACTTAATGTTTTTGTAACCAAATGCAGATTTAATCTTTTATCGTCATCAGACAGAATATACTAGAGCAACCCTAAAACATTATCTTTAAAAGATCTGATTAAAAGTGAGAATCTTTAAACTAAAGCAATAACACACTTTGTGAAGTGAAATAACAAAGATGAAAGCAAAGTTACTGAAAATTAATTACTCTCTATTAGTTGATTATGGCCTTGTGACAAAATTAAGCTAAACTTAGTAAATAACAATTTAATTAGTATTTATGGTGATACCAATTCTTATAAGAGAGAGAAAAAAGTACTATTTGTCATCATGTAATATGAAATTTCACCCTGCCTTTTATAACCCTCAATAAGTGGCAATCAGTCAGCATAATTTTAGAATTTTTTATAGAGGTATCATAGATTTTTTATTGCCTTACTTGGGGTGAAAAAAAAAAAAAGAAAGAAAGAAAGAAAGCCACTTGGAAATGTAATGGAACCTGTTGATATAAACTTTTAATTTTGGTAAAGTTGCAGATAATTCAATTCTCTTTCTAAACTTTTCTTTATTTATTGATGGAGCCATACAATCAGGACTATAAACAGAAACAAGCAGTTTTTTAGATCCCTAATATAACAATTATAATGTATATATTATTTATATATTTCATAAAAGTTAAGGGGGTACAGTTTGCCATGTAAATTTATTCCTACAGAAGCCAAAACAAAACAAGCTCAGATGACAGGATTTCATAAAATTAAAAAAACAAAAGAACTTTTTTTAAAATTTATAATCTGCAATTCTTAATCAATAATAATATATGAAAAAGGAATTCCAGATTCCAAATTCCAGACATTTATATTTTACATTTTAAAAAATCATGTTTTATAAGCAGATTTTACTTGGTGGAGAGTCACTTTACAATGGATTTACATAACAAAATAGACCTCCCATTAGCATTTTAGAAAATTTAATAAAGACAATTTTTTTATATATTCATGATGTATAAAAACACAAACAACAATATTCTGTATTACTCTAAGAACATTCATTTGATACTGTCTCTGATAATCCAAGAACGAAATATAATTAAAAATTATTAAATTACAAATCAGTGGAGAGGAAACTATGACTAGATCGGCAGTTGAATAGTTTTTACATTTTTTTCCTAAACATTTCTTCTCAAATTATTGGTGAAACAAAATCTTATTTTTAATAATATCTTCATCATCATCATTTAATGTCCGTTTCCATGGGTCAGACGGGGTTTTCTTGATGGTTCTTTTCCAGGCCACCCACTTTTGTGTGGGCCCGGATTTAATCTCAGCTTTTTTAAATCATCATTGATAAGCTGGGTACATGTTTTATGTGGTCTACCTATTCCTCTTTGGCCATCGAACTCAATGAACCTACAATTGCTGACTGGGTTTCCTATGCCCATTCTCTCAACATGCCCAAATCATCTAAGTCTTGCTTGACATATAGCATCTGTTATATTAACAATCAGTCAGTTAAGTACCATACAAAATACATGCTTAGGTGATCGTGTCTCAAAAGGAATATTACTGACTGGGCAGATGATTACCCTGCAGTAGGTTGCCAGCCAAGGCTATAGAACACAATCTATCCTGTTATTTAACTCATAACTGGAGGGAAGAGACGGATACCTTTCCCAAGGGTATTTGAACATAAGTGAATGCAAGGAATTCAACTGGAATTATATCCACTGCGCCACAATGCACATCCTATCCTGTACCCAGCCCATTTCTTAACTCCTCTGATGATTTTTTATCCCTAAGACCGACATTGCCCATCCATTGTACTATTTGCATGTCATTTCATGCAATTCTGGCAATATCAACTTCTCTAAATGCTTAGATTTCATTACCATATAGTATAACACAAGCTGTATATGGCTCTCCTTTCATCCTATGTGAAAATATTCAGGATATTAGAAGAGGCAAAAGTTCTCTAAATTTTTTCTAACCTGATCTTACACAGGTTGAACTTGCTTCTGAACCTGCACTTAACATGTCACCAAAATAGTAAAACTGATGAACAATCTCATACTCAACATTATCAAGTTCAACCTTTGCGTCTTGATCAGTTCCAACTGGTGCGTAAACAAATAAAATAACAAATAAAAATATAAATTGTCCTCTCAACTTCTGACATTAGCTATTTTCATTATTCAATACATTATTTTTTTAGAAACTAGCAGTATAGCCCGGCGTTGCTCGGGTGTAATGAAAGCTTTAAAACTAATCCATGGTCCTGGAGCTCAGACTCTTTGGACGTTGGCACGAAAGACTAAAAAGCAATAGTTGTTTCCAGTTAAAGCGAAACCGTAGACTGAAAGAAAAATGAATGGATGTAAGTCAAATTTTGATTTCCTGGTATCGATATCAAATAAGTTTTTTTCGCCGTAAAGTGAATTTTGAAGGCTAAATAAGTCCTCTGAGTAAATGGTATCATGACTGAGACTAAGAATTACAATTATACCTACTTAGAGCCAAACCTGAAGCAAAAACTAAAAAGGGCTGAAAAAAATACAGACATACAGGCAGATAAACAGACACACATATAAACATCTTGCCTTTTGTATTATCGATTTTCTGCACTATTGTAAGAACTGCAACCTTTTTTATTATCGATTTTCGATATTTATTGGGGGTTCCTTGACACAAAACCTAGCTAAGAACACTGCAGACACTTATCGTACCACTGTGTAAATTTTCAAGAAAATCGGTTCAGCCATTTCAGAGTCTATAGGTAACGGACACACACAGACACACAGACAGACAAAGTTCCATTTATAAATAAGTTTAGATTAGATGTATCTTCATGTTTGTTGGTTTCTTAGGTCATTAATTTTTAACAAGTATTTCATCTTAATTTTAATGGCATCTTATCTTGGATCCTCATTCTCTGACAAGTAGTAAAGAACTTGGATAAGAACTGAGGAAAAAGCTTAGTGTGATTTGATCTTGTATCCTTTTTCCCTATCAGGAAATCTGTCTACATACAACAGCCGACCTGAACATATGACCTACTAAAGGTTGCAGGAGATCAAACTGAACCCTATAGCCTATATTATCGATTTTCTATATTTTCTATTTCTATAGCCTTATTTTTTATTTTCTCAGAATGGTGAATACATCCATTAATAGTAGTAGTATTACCTTGAATTTATTATCATATCAAGCAAAATCAATTAGTTTTTACTAGTACTTAATTGGTATTTTAGTTATTTTCATAATGTATATTCAGACAATCTACGGCTATATCATGTTGAATGCACCAGTTCCCGTCTGATCACCGAAGTTAAGCAACATTGAGCCTGGTCAGTACTTAAATGGGTGACCATTTGGGAATACCAGTTGCTGTAAACATAAGGACCAAGAATGGTCCACCGGTCCTCCAGGTTTGGGGGTTGGGTGCTTGACTAACAACCCTGCCCCATAAAAAACAGTTTGTTACAGAAACAGCAACAAAAAGTCGCTGCCCTATGCACCATCTGGGTATGATGGATAAATGATGATGATGATGATATTCAGACAATTGTCTTCATCTTTATTTCTTAGAATGTTTCATCTGTTGAACATGTTGGCATTCCCCCAAGTGTCTTTTAATCTAGAAAACCTTCAAGAAACTTCAAACGGAACCCTTTCTTTTATTGTTCTCATTCTGCTGTTTATGCTTCAAGTCCTTTTGTACAGTTGCAAGCAGGATCAGAAAATATTAATTTCTAGATCTATAGGCTCTAAACTCAGGATTGTCCCATGAGACAATAGCCTAGTGGATTAGGGTGTTGGCTTGTGAATTTCATAACATAGTTATTGTGAGTTTAATTCCTGGACTGGCAGTGTATAGACTCAGTAGAAACAGGGAAATCTGAGTAGTGCTAAATAAAAAACAAGATTAGATATCCTGTGAAAGGGTCAGTGAACAGAGAAACAAGTTATGACTTTGAACGAGACACCTTATTTAATCTACAAAGGTAGATTAAATAGAGATCCGTTTGAAATTCCCTGAAGGTTATCCAGATCAACAGACACTTGAAGAAGGCTAGAGAGAAACATCCCTGAAATATGATAATAACAAAAATAAGGATAATAGTCAGAATGTAAATAATGGTAATGCCTCAGCCCAGAAATTCACATGGAAATTAATTTTTATTACATTTAATTATAATTACAAAGACCATCATTCTACAGCCATTAAATAGTGGCAACAATAAAATTCAAGACAATATCTTCATTTTTTTTCATCCAAGACCTTGCTGCCTTTAAAAATCGAAATTGTATATTTTATATTTAGAATTATCCTGGCTGAGACTTGGAACAGTGTCTTTTGTTTGTGTTCAAGAGCCCAAGAAAAGTACCAAAACCTCAAGATTCAAATGAATTTTAACTAAAGACAAACGTTAATACCTTGTACGAAAAGATAAAGATCACAAACTGAAAAATGTTAATTTCAACATTTGTAACCCTGCCAACAATGGAACAACGAGAAAAAATTTTATTTCACTATTTCAGCTGCAAATAGAAATTGTCGTAATGTTGAGATCAAAGTGACAAAGACGATAGTTTGAATTTGTGTGTGTGTCTAGAATAATAAAAATGTATTTATCTCCAAACTTGCAACAATACAGAAAGAGCAAAGAATATATTGTGTAAAAGATTGCTGTATAAAAACATGTGAAATATGTCTAGAATAAGAGATTCTTCATTTTCCCATTAAATAAGCTGATATACATTACATTTTCCCATTAAATAAGCTGATATACATTACATTTTCCCATTAAATAAGATGATATACATTACATTTTCCCATTAAATAAGCTGATATACATTACATTTTCCCATTAAATGAGATGATATACATTATATTTTCCCATTAAATGAGATGATATACATTATATTTTCCCATTAAATAAGCTGATATACATTATATTTTCCCATTAAATAAGCTGATATACATTATATTTTCCCATTAAATAAGTTGATATACAAAGAATCTACAAGCCAATGAAGCATTACTATAATTGATGGCATATAAAATTCATTTTTTTTCTTTTAAATACTAGAATTTCTTAAATATTCAATAAATGCATAAAACGAATCTTGTTATGAAATGGAATAGAGAATGTGGATGAAGTTCAAATAACATTCAACGAACCACTTAAATGTAGGTACCTCCAAAAAATTGCTAAAAAAACAGCATGAAACAGCATAGTATGAATAAAAAAAGTTCATAAACTTAATAAAACAAACTTTTTCCTTCAAAATATTTATATTATTATTAAGAGGAAAGATCAAAGCAATTTTTAATTATTTTTTTAAAATTTTTAATCCCTGCTAACATTTTTGAAATTTTGATAGAAAATGTTTTTATTTGAGTTAGTGGCTAAAAAAAAGTTTACGTCTGTTTTACAATGTGTTACGTAATGATGACACAACCCACTTTTCCCCGGTAACAAACACATTAATTTGAAAAATGTCACAAAAATCAAATAATAGTCAGATTTGAATGAAACTTTCAGTACTCATTCACAAATGAATGAAATTATTTTTGAAATTATTTTTTAAATATCTTGGTGAAAATATTTTTTTTAACTCTGTTACCCACCCCCCTACGTAAATCCATGGAATTTTAATAAATTTTAATTAGCTGTAAAACATTTTTTATTAGCTAAATGCAGGACTCATTGGGGCATATAAATCATCTGTTTTTTATTTTAAAGTGGACAACCTGACCAAAAATCTACTTGGAAGAGTAAGATAAAAATGCAATAAAACTCTGATATAATTTAATTTGATAAACTTTTACTTGCTGGAATAAATAATAATTATTAAGGACATTATAGTCTAAAGAAAAAAAAAATTTCATTTACTAATAAAATTTTGAAATAATTGTTCATATTTTTTTATTTTTTTATTATAATAATTCATAAAAGTGTTAAAAATATTTTAAAAACCTTTTATAAAAACGTTGTTGAATTTCTTTTTTACTTAAGAATTGAGTATTATATTGCCTATCGAAAATTGAAAAGTTTAATAAAAATCATTCACCCATTTTATTTTTAAAATAATAAAAAAAAAAAAATTTTGGAAATTTTTATTAAGTATGGTGTTCCATAGGGGTCATAACAAGTTTCCGTAGTGGTCGTATTGTTTTTAGAAGTTAACAAGTGTTTGGATGAATTCCCCTTACATCGAAAACGACATAAACCACACTTTGATTCAAATTTCATTCTTTTTTTTATTAAATTAAAATTATTCTAAAAGAAATTTAATTTTTTAAATTTTTTCAGAAAGCATATTAATAAATAATTTCAGATAAATATGTAATATCTAAACATAAAATATTTAATATTTCAGAAAAATATTAATAAATAACATAATATAACTTAGTTTGGTTATTTTAATTTAATTCTTTCTTTTCAAAGAAATTTAAATTTTTATTTATTCAGAAAGCATATTTTTATTTATTCAGAAAGGATAGTCTGGCTATAAATCTAAATTAAAATTCTATAAAATATTATACTTGCTGAAAATATTATGTTAAATTTTTAATTTTACTATTTAGTTAAAAAACAACAAAAAAAAATTTTAATTTCCAAATGTTACGTTTTAAGCTACATGAATTTTTTGTCACTTTCGGTCACCATCCAAACGTCATTCACACCTGCTACTTGTCAACACATCATTTGTCGCCTTAGATAACGCTGACAAGAGGGCTACCGTCATTAAAGAGTGATTTATTTCGTAAATTTCCCGACAATAAGCACTTAATACTTGTTTGAAATCAGATAAAGGTAAGTTTCAATTATAAAAATCGACTTAAATAACGTGTCAAGGAGGAATATTTTTTTTTTTGTAAGATTTTTAAAACAGAAATTTAGCTACTGTTTACATAATGTGTTGATTAGTCAATAATGGCAGTAAATTTTTAAAAAACATTTTTTCAGCAGTTAAATTTTTGATTCCAATCAATATAATTTTGGTTTGAACTAAACCAGGGTATTTTGCTTACTGTAATTAGTAAATTTAATCTCTTGGCTTTCAATTAAAGCTAAAATTAAAGCTTTAAGAAAACATTTTTATTTTTAAAAATTAAATTTAAATTGAGGTATTGAAAATGAGCAGTGATTTTTTGGAGGTACCTACTTAAATGTTTCCTTAATATTCCCTTTGCTGATATATTTTTGGAAGTTGAGGGTGGGAATCTGTTATGGGGAAAAACATCTATTCCTCAGATAATGGACTCTCCTTCCTATATTAATAAGAGTTAACAGGAAGTTTACTCGGGAATTTCATAGGAGTTAGGGTTAGTTCTAGAGAGTTCTTTAGACTTCTATTGGAGTTCAGTAGAACTACTAGGCAGTTGATGTTAGTCGGCAGTTAACCGAATACTAAGGAGTCAGCTTTTCAGTGGAAGATTACCAAGTTCCTAACTTTTAGGGTGCGTTAAGTCAATTAGCAACTGACATAGCATGATTATGACTTTTAGTGCAAAAACTATTTCACAACAGAATCAGATACCAGAAAAACAAAATAATAATTGCGCTCCCTCTCAAAAACACAAAAAAATAAATGATTCAAGTACCAAGAAAGTTTTCATTATAACTCTACCCCTGAAAAACTAACACCGTGATTATATTTTTAGGCTGTTTGTAGGATTTGTAATTTGAAAACTTTTAAAATGTTTAAGAAACAAATATAAAAGAAAAAGAAGGAAAGTTGCAGTCAAGTAATATTTAAACAACAAAGATCCACTTGGCATGTTTGTTTTTACTTCATTGACAAATAACCATGGTGACAGGGTTTTTAACAAAACTGGATTTGGCGGACCTGAAAGAGACTACCACAACATTTAAATTTGTTATTTTCCTTTCTTTTATTTTTTCAGTGCAGTCTTATCAATTATTACATAAAGTTTCCAACTATCAAAAGAAAATTGGAAACATTTCAATATTTAAACAATTTTAGGCTCTGTTTCTCATACAACGTTATAGTAAATCATTCTTCCATTTTGGAACTACTCGCATTGCGGTTGCTTTGTTTTGATTTTATTGGGACGAGTTGTTACTCTTGTTTTTGTCTTTTTCAAGTTTTCTGTAGTTCTTACGTTGGCTGCAAGAATGGCTTTATTCAAAAATTTCGCAAAGGATACAGTTGTTGAATATGCGCAAGCAAAAAAGTTAATTCCACAGGATTGATTTACTATAAGATTGTATGAAAAACTGAGCCCCACCCACAAATATTTTTACAAATTTTTTTGTCAATTAGAAAGTTTAGGGTTTAATCGATAAGATTGCACTGAAAAGATAAGATTGCCATTATCAATGCCGAGGTGGTTCAGCATCTCACAGCACACAGGCTCCTCTTGGACAGGCAATATGGTTTCCGCTTCACCAGGTCTACTGCTGATATGCTAACGACCATCACCGAGTACATATACCAGGCACTCGACAGGAATGGCGAAGCCCGAACCGTTGCATTAGATATATCTAAGGCGTTCGACAGAGTTTGGCATGCTGGCCTTCTATGTAAACTGCGGAGCTATGGTATAACTGGACATTTGTTTGAACTAATCCAGTCATTCCTCTCTAACCGCACAATGAAGGTGGTATTAAACGGACATGTCTCTCAGAACTACCATACAAATGCAGGTGTCCCCCAATGCTCCATCTTAGGTCCTACACTCTTCTTGATATACATTAATGATCTCCCTGATTCCATAAGAGCCCAAATAGGTTTGTATGCCGATGACACCACAGTTTACTCCCGCCTCCTACAAAAATCTGGTGTAGGCGTGAAAGCTAACCTCGCAGCTGAGATTGAAAAAGACCTCCAATCCATATTGGACTGGGGTAAGAAATGGCTAGTAAATTTTAATGCTTCTAAAACGAAGCTACTCTCAATTAACCATCATCGTCAATCTCACCTACCTCCCATTAGCATGGACCACGCTTGCCTCCCAGAGAGTAAAACACTACGCCTCCTTGGTCTCACACTTTCAGCGGACCACAAATGGAATGACTATATCGAATCCATTGCTAAATCCGCTGCTATGAAAGTCGGTTCTCTGTGTAGGGCCCCGGAAGTTTTTTCCGTCTAAATCTATCCTGCACATTTATAAATCTACCATTCGCCCGTGCATTGAATACTGCTGCCATATCTGGTCGGGTGCCCCTGCTGTTCTCCTCGGGCTTCTCGATAAGGTTCAGAGGAGGGTCTGTAATGTGAAAGATACCGTCTTGGCAGACCGCCTGCAGTCTCTCTCCCACCGGCGCAACGTGGCTTCCCTGTGTCTCTTCTATAAATACTTTCATGGCTTCTGCTCCGATGAACTTAGATCACTGGTGCCCCCTAAATATGAATTTGAACACGATACTAGATTAGCAACAAGATCCCACCCTTTTACAGTGAAACCGATAAAATGCAGCCGTAACTTCTACTCCAACAGTTTCTTTCTTCGCACTTCCCAACTGTGGAATTCTCTTCCAAACGATTGCTTCCCCGACGGCTACAATCTCCAGGAGTTTAGATGTAAGGCCAATAGACACCTCCTAACACACTAACCTGCTTCCATTCTATCAAACACTCTTCCCATCTGCCCAACCCTCATCCTCGCTATCCTTACTCATCTGTCACCTTCCTCCTAACATTCCCTATGTCTAACCACTCCTTCTCTTTACCTTCTCCTATGTAACCCTATGCGCAATAGTGGCAGTGGAATGCCTTGCTTGGGGTGAGATGATTAAAAAAAAAAAAAAAAAGTAAAAAAAAAAAAAAGTAAAAAAAAAAAATTGATAATCAACAAATTTACAGGTGATGGTAATGTTGTACTGGAGGGTCGATTTACTATAGCGTTGTATGAAAGGTGGTGGTAGTCTCCTTCAGGTCTGCCCTGGATTTTCTTGGTAACAATTTCTTTGAAACTCACATTGACTTTTCTTCATAAGTAACCCAAGACATGAGTTACTCCTGGGGACGTCAAAATGAAACAAGTACACAAATTAAACTGTCCGTGTAATGTACTAACAGATAATAAAAAAATGGGACACAGAAAGTTGAAGATGCTTTTAAAAAACTGAGCAAAGTATCAGGGGATAAAAAGTATTAACATTAAAAGAAAGAGTGTGACACTGATATATAACGTCTACTCTTCTCTGTAAAAGTTGAAATCCCCCCAAAATATCAAGGCAGCCAAGATGTGGTATTAGCAACCAATGTTGTGAACACCGTAGACAATGTATAGGACACGCTACAAAGAAATATAATGACAATTCAAAAGTGAAAGTTAAATCTTTAGAGATGTATTAACAAGGAATGTTGAATCTTTTTTTAAAAATCACAGTATATATTAAAAGCAAGAGAAACAAAACAAAACAGTAAATAACATATTTAAAAAATTCAAATGGACAGTGGTACAAATTGCACAAAAAGAAAGGTCATCAGATATGTTTTTACCAATTAATGATGATAATAGCATGAAAAGTGCATGTGGCAAATAGGGAAGTTCTAAGGAGAACAGAAACAACAGAATGGTCTATAACAAGAGACATCGTAAACTTTAGGGACAATAATTAAAAAATAAGGCTTGGAGAATTTGACATGTCAAAGGCAAGAGAAGCAGAGAAATGTTTGAGAAAATAGACAGAGTGACCAGAATTATATCATATTATATATATATTATCTATATATATGTAAAAGGCAATCTGTGTGTCGGTGTGTGACTGTTCCCTATGCACGCTTACATTTTTTAAGCTACGCCATTCAAACTTTCTAGGGACACATATCTACGAGGAAGCCAGATTGACACATACTTTTTGAGTTTAAGTTCAGCAATTTTCCCTTTCACAATTTTTGGCCAATGGAGCCGATTGTTTACATTTGCTCTGTAAAACATCTAAAATCTAAGATGGTTGTTAGGTTACATCACAGAAATCAAATCACGTGTTAAACGCGATTAAATTTTTTTTTAATAAAATTTAAGTGCCTTTATATTTAATTTGTATTCCGATGTTTTAAAAATTCATTTCGTCAACAAAAATTGTGAATACTTTTCCCTGTAATTTTGAAACAAAAAAAATATTAAAAAATATAGGCGTGCATAGGGAACAGTCACACACAGACTCACAGATTGCCTGTTATATATAGAGATTATATTTTAAGTGTCTGCATCGAATTTAAACGTATTTGCTTCATCCGCTGAAGAAATCAAAATGTTCTGAGTTGCACGGGCAATGCCTGGCTATGCTGCTAGTATATATATATATATATATATATATATATATATATATAATAATAATGAGAAAGAATAGTAATAAAACAGACACAAAGCTGAAAGCTACAAAAGATTAGAAGTTGTGAAGAGTCATAACTTGATCACTTACAGAGAATTATATAAACTGCTAAATTAAAATTTTCAAGCCTCTGAAGAGAATAACCATTGGTCAAATGCAAAATAAATGACAGAAATGTCCAACAAATAGAATTGACAAAATTTACAAGAAAAAAATTACAAGAAAAAGAAAAGAACAGATCAAAAAATTATATAAAGCAAGCAAACAATTTGCAGGTAAATTATCAGTAAAATAGCAAAACATCATTAATATGGCAAAAAGTTCACAAAGTAAGAATTGGGGTTGACAGGAAATCAAGTTCAAACAAATGTTCAGGGTAAACTACCAAATCTGCAGAAGGCACAGCAAGGCCAACCCTAATGACAGCAACAACAACACACTGGAACTGCCACAGTTTGACCTGTTTATGGAGGAAATGCCCCACCTCAATCCTCCTTGCTAAAAATGGGGAGGGTGGAAGAAGAGGAAGGAGAAGAAAGTAGGTTGAAGCAGAGTGAAAAGGCTCTGATAGAAATCAAGACCTGATCCACCCCTGCTGCTTAGCCAGTAATAGTCAAAAAGCAGCAGCTACAACTCAAGGTAAGGAACCTCTCTTCTTCCCTCTCTAGAGCTCTGTCTTCTCCATCCCCCTTTAAGAATAGGGTAAAAAAAAAAAAAAGAAAAGATTCCCCAAGGGAGATACAGGCAGGCCCTTGAGAGAGACCTTTCCTCTCAGAGGAGGGCCATCATAAGACCTTTGTTTAAGGGTACCCAAACAGATAGAGTATAAAGTTTCCTGAATTAAAGAAACTTGCTTGGCTTTTGTGCAGGGAGGATTCTTCTCCATCCCTCTTGTAATGGACTTTAAAACATACACACCCAACAGATGTCTGTAGGATAGACAAATTAGGTCTGATATTGGCAATGAGAGTCTGGGACTCCTGGAAATTTTCATCCAATATGTGAATAGGGAACCAACTTGAAAAGTGGCATTCAAGTTAGTCAGCTTAAATACAAGCAGCTTGAGAGGTCAGAGCAAAGTGACCCTTCTGCTTCTTGATCTCTTGTTCCTCGGATGTGGATGCGAATGTGATTCAAGAGCCACACTTTCCTTGCAAAGTTGATGCCCATGTTTTGTCTAGCAACTTTGTTGCCTACTCAGCATACGGGTGCAATCTGGCCAGAGAAATTTTCTTGCAGATTAAACACACCTTGGGTGGGGGTGATTTCCTTGTGATCAATATTGTTGGTACTGTTCCTGGTGGATTCATCATGCCTAGTCTTAGTGAGATACTGGAATGCTATCCTGAACCCTGACATAGACAGGAGATCATAGCTTGATTGATCTGATTGGCCAGGTTGGTCTTGTTGATACCAGGTCAATCACCCTGGGCAGAATTTGTAGATGTTGGCACTTAAATGGCCTTCTACCGAGGTACATGGATATAATGTTAGTGAGAAGGGTTGATCTAGATTTGCTAGATTTTCCTATGTTCCACTGGTTTGGCTATTCGGATGATAGACTTGTCCATCTCTGAATGTTGTTAGGTCCTCGGTCTAGAATGGCTGGATATTACAAGTTCAATCTGTCTGAAATCAACAGGGAGGACTTCCATCAACAGCTAATTAAACTAGTGCAGCTGAAACTAGTGGGGTCAGTTATTTGGAATAAGTGGCGAAAAAGGTTTAAGGATAGAATTAGGTCTTTCGCCACTAAATATAGCCAATGAGTCACCCTAGGTAAGGCGAAGACTTAATGAAGAAGTTGTGAAGGGGTGAAAACTTCAGAGCAACCTGCACTTAATCTGCATGATCCCAGAGAGTGTAGAGGATTTGGATCAGTTCAAGGGATTTGATAGGGTCAACCATTGGTACCTGGCTGCAGTCATGCAAGTTGTCAGATTCAAACTCGACTACTGCAAGTGGGTCAGCCTCCTGTATTGTTCACCCAATGCTGTGGTACATGTGAAGGGAAAACTGTCACAAGTCTTTGCACTGCCTTAGTCATGATTGCCTACTGTTATATCTGCTTTATGCTTTGTTGTTGGTGCCCCTTCTTTGCCAACTAAGGGGCATGCATGTGGAATCAGTGTCCCTGATGGTGCTTGAGCCAGGGTTTCTGCGTATACTGATGATGTATCCATTTTCATCTCATACTGCATGTGACACTGAGGTAGTACACAAGGCACTTAAACATTATAAAGAGGTCCCAGAAGCCACGATTAACTACAACAAATCTTCTGGCTTGTGGTCAGGTATCTGGAAGGAGGGTTGCTCTTTCGGGACCCTTTAGTTGACATGATGGACCCGTCTGAATTCTTGAAGTGTGGTTCAGATCCAGGCTCCAGCTGGAGAAGAATTGATTGGAGGTATAGGCAAAGGTCAGAGATGTGGTTTGGAACTGACTTCAACAGTTGTTGTCTATGAATGGTAGGGCTGAAGTGTGTGCCAAATGTGACCTTCCTCTCATCCTTTACTGGTTGTATGTACTCCCTATATAAGGACAATAAGGACATGATTTAGCGCTTGCTATCTTCTCTTTTGTGGGGTGGTGTCAAGCACCAGGTCAACAGAGATGTCTGTGCCCAACATCTTTGTCAAAGGGGCTGGGAATGCCACACTTGGTGAGTTACCAACATGCCTTAAGGTTGGCCTTCCTATGCCACATTTTGACAAAGGACTCAGTTTTGGAGGAGAGTGTTAGGAATTCCTTCCCTAGACTTACCATCATTCCTTCTATTTTTAGGGCTGAGTGTAGACATAATTGAGATTCCACCAAGAGTGTCAAGTGGCCTTGCAGGCAATTCTTTCGGTCTTGGAGATTATTGTAAAGTGAATGAGTAGGAGGTCTCGACGAATCCTCTCTGTGGGGCAGCTTAGCTTGTTAATAGAGTTGTATTCTTTTTGGTTTTGGGTGCCAGTAGTGAATTACCTCAGTAACTTTGAGTTTTCACTTACTTGGCAAAACATGCTATCTCTCAATGACATGGCCTTCAAAGAGGGCTCGGCAGATTTGCCTCCAACTGACACCAATGTAACCTTGGTTTAAAGGAAACAACTTTGCACGCTACCATTCCTCCTCAGATGCACCTCTTCTGGGACTATGTCAATGAATTGATGGCTCATATCACTCCCGAATATCTCACGTGTATCAATCTTGAATATGTATGTGATAATGAGCCTCCCCTGTATTCTAGGGTGAAATGGATGGTGTTTCTCATGTTGCTATCCATAGCAAGAATAGTGATCTGGACATTGCAAATGGAGGGAATCTTGCAGTATGAACACAATTTCTATCGGAATTTGATCGGATTCTTTGGGCATCAGCTCAAGATGAAGATCAGATCTGATAAAAAGCATTCGATATTGACAAATTTCAGTGTAAGGTTGGTAAATGTAGTGAGCCTGGTTCATGTGAGTGGGGCTAGACTTGATTTTCTTTTTTAAGTTTCCTTTGTCATAACAGGGTGATTTCCTGTGAATTCTTCCCTGGTTAAGCTGACAAAATTAAGAAAAAGAGTCTATATGAGTAAGTGTTGTTCCTTAGCTGATTCCCAACATTCTCTTTTGCTATGATCCATATTGAGATTCTTAAACCTCCCCTTCTTTTTTTATCTCAGCTGAGTCATTCCGTTATTTAGCTTATCCTTCCCACTTTGTTGTAAGTGAGTTTCTTGATTCTACTCATCGGCAGTATACAGCAGCTGCTCTTAATTTTGTTGGGTGGATGGGGTTTACTATCATTTGTTATTTTTAGTTTTAAATTTTATGTTACATTTTAGTTTGTTATTGGGTTCATTCAATACACACTAGGTATATTTTATTTAAAAAAAAAAAAAAGAAAAAGAGAAAGGACAACTGTATATAAAAATAAAAAAAATTGTCATGAGTTTTTCCCTTTTGGTCCCCTGTGAATACATGGGATTGTGGTATAAGAAGGATTGAAAGGTGATGGATGAGTTCTTGTGGTAAATAAATGAATTGTAATTAGTGATTGGGTCATGAATCTGATTGGCTAGGATAGAAAGTGTTGACCAGTCTCACCCCATTTCCCCTTCGGAATTTATTTATTTTCTTTCTTTTAATCATTTCACCCCAAACAAGGCAGTTTTACTGCCATTGTTGAGCAAAGTGTTACATAGGGGGAAGTGATGAGAAGGGGGGGGTAGGTTATAGGCATTGTCAGGAGGAGAAGGATGAGAATATCGGTGTGATGGGGGTGAAGTGGATGGAGAAAATAGCTAGTGAGAAAGGAAGTGAGTTAGTGAGATAGAAGATATCTATTGACCTTTCATTTAAACTCCTGGAGATTGTAGCTGTCGAGGAAACAAGTATATGGAAGGGAATTCCACAGGTGGGAAGTGCGTGAAAAGAAGCTGTTAGAGTAGAAATTGCGGTTACATTTTATCGGTTTCACTGTAAAAGGGCGGGACCTAGTTGCTAGTCTAGTAGCTTGTGTAAATTCATACACACGGGGCACCAGTGAGCTAAGCTCATTGGAGCAGAAGCCATAAAAGTATTTGTAGAAGAGGCACAGGGTAGCCACATCACACCGATGAGAGAGTGACTGCAGCCGAGCTGCCAAGTCAGTATCAATCACATAACAGATTCTCTGTTGGATTTTGTCAAGAACCCTGAGGTGAATAGCAGGGGCATCCAACCAGATGTGGCAGCCGTATTCAATACACGGGCGGATGGTAGATTTATATATGTGCAGGATGGATTCAGACGGAAAGAACTTCAGGGCCCAGCACAGTGAACCGATCTCCTTAGCAGCAGATTTAGCTATGGATTTGATATAGTCATTCCACTTGAGGTCTGCTGAGAGTGTTATTGTGCTATAATTAATATATTTACAATAATAAATTGAACAGGTGTAGAGGCTCATCCCTTGTTCCCTGTTTAAGATGTGGTTTCCAGCTTTCTCTTTTCCAATCTTTTCACTCTTTTCTTTCTTTTGTTTTTTTCCTCAATTGGAGTAGATAGACTAAACTATCGCCCGGTTCACACTCCACCCACATCTACTGAACAGGTGTAGAGGCTCATCCCTTGTTCCCTGTTTAAGATGTGGTTTCCAGCTTTCTCTTTTCCAATCTTTTCACTCTTTTCTTTCTTTTGTTTTTTCTTCAATTGGAGTAGATAGACTAAACTATCGCCCGGTTCACACTCCACCCACATCTACTGAACAGGTGTAGAGGCTCATCCCTTGTTCCCTGTTTAAGATGTGGTTTCCAGCTTTCTCTTTTCCAATCTTTTCACTCTTTTCTTTCTTTTGTTTTTTTCCTCAATTGGAGTAGATAGACTAAACTATCGCCCGGTTCACACTCCACCCACATCTACTGAACAGGTGTAGAGGCTCATTCCTTGTTCCCTGTTTAGGATGTGGTTCCCGGGTTTCTCTTTTCCAATCTTTTCATTCTTACGTAGCCCCCTGCGCTTCAGTGGCATTACCACCTTGCTTGGGGTGATATGATTAAAAAAAAAAATATATTAATTCCTAGTAAGATTGAAACCAAAAAATTCTTTTCTTGGTTTTCTTTGTTCTCAATATCATATTCTTTTGTAGATATAATTACAGTTTGAAGAAATCCCATATCACATCAATTCAGCGTTTGACATAGGAGAAACTTCAGCCATAAAGGAGAAGCAAACCAAAAAACCAAAGAAAATTTTGAAAAGTTCAATAAACTTAGTTCAGAAAAAGCTACATTGGGTAAAATAATGGAGGATTTTATTCTGCAATTTTAAGCAAGGCAGGTCTACATACCTTGAAATCCTAACTGCTTACCTGATCTTGAACACTGACCAATGTTAATGATGAGAAAAATTCAATCCTCACTTGGTGTTCCATTCTTATGGTCTTGTAGCAGACTAATACTAAACTTACAAAATAACAGTAGAAGTACTTAACACAATTATCCCTAAATTCTTTTTTGATCATTTTTCCAGATTTTGTATTTAATGTCAAATGTTTATTGAAGAAGAAATATTTGATTTCACAGATCAGTTCAAAGAATTTCTCTTCGATGACAAAATACAAAAAGAACAAAAATCAATTTGTTAAGAAACAAAAAATGAAATTGTTTGCTGTTTATTGAGGCTGAAAACATTTACCTAAGGGCATAAGGTTAACGATTTTAAAATCAACTGACTCAATTGTGTTGGCAGGGATGAATTTGGATAGATAGCCATCTGAAAATCTAAGTATTTGAAAAAAAATTCACACGTCCTTTTTTAAATTGTATGAATAATACATGAAATGCATCCTAAAATCTAAAGAGGTGATTATTTGAAGCACTCATCATATCCTTTTTAGATATTTACTTCTTTTGTTCAGCAACAACCAAATTATTTAAATGATGCAATTGCCAAATAGTAGTCCTGTGAACAGAGAAATGGGATTATAAAAATTATTTTGCTTCTCTAAAATTTATAACATTTTCAGCAAGACTAAATTACTTTTTGTCAGCAGCAATCCAATTACACCACCTACCCTGGCCATAACCCTATAAAGCTGACCACGAGAGAAGCATTTGAAGAATTTCTTGTTTGTATTTGTAGTAATTAGAAATCAGTCAAATTGTTACTTTATTTAAGTAATTCAAGATAATTTTAAAGAAAATTTAATTAAATAAATTATTTTGACTTTAGATAATTCCATCAGATATTTTTCATCCCCGCTTGAATAAGCTGTAGAATTGTGAAATATCGGATGACGCCAACGCTTATTATCATGAACTTTGTAGGTTTTCTAACTTACAACTAAATCTTGACAAGGCAGATACAAATTCTTTCTATAAAAACATGATGGATTAAAAGAAACAAAATATAAGTGATCAAAAATTTGCTTATATATGGCAATTTTAAACATTTGATTTAAAAAAAAACATGAAATATTGATTAAAATATGATTATAATAAATTGTTATGCAAATTAAATGTTACTGGCTCTGATGCAAATGCCATTTTTTAGGAATATATATAAAAGAATGATAGCAAATTCTTTATGCTAGCAGTATAGACTGAGAAGCTCTACTCTTGCCATTGAAGGCAGAGAGAAACTCAGACTAGGCTCTGTTGAAGGGCTAAGTCTCATCTGAGGAAAATTAGATAATAAATTTTTGTCCAAGCTATATGGCTCAAATTAACCACACTAAAAAGGCCTTGTGCCACATTTTGCCTCAGTAGGGAGGCAGCTAAATATAAGTAGCAGTCATGGCTGGGCTGTTTTGATCAACTGATTTAAGATGGGAACACGCACACAAATTTTAAAGTTGAGTTACTTTGTTTGAAATTCACTTTTTTATACAACAATAAATGAAAGAGACATATTGTTATTTAGAAAGAGAAATATTTGGGATGATTAGAGAATTTGATCTTTATTGCTGGACTAGCAGTATAACCCGGCGTTGTTCGGGTGTAATGAAAGCTTTAAAACTAATTCATGGTCCTGGAGCTCAGACTCAGCCTAAAGAATATTTGTGTGAAGTTTGGTGAGAGTCGGATAAAAATTGTGGATTTGTATAAAGGACATACAGACAGATAAACAGACACACAAACATCTTGCCTTTTATATATATAATTGATTTTCTGCACTATTGTAAGAACTGCAACCTTGAAACTTCTGAATATCGTTTCTTATGTCTTTGTCTATGGGTGTATCAAATTTGATTAAAATCGGACCACTCTTTCTATAACCCGATTTTTTTGATTATCGATATTTATCGGGGGTACCTAGACACAAAACCTAGCTAAGAACACTCACAGACGCTTATAGTATAACTCTGTAAATTTTCAAAAAAATCGGTTCAGTCGTTTCGGAGTCTATAGGTAATGGACACGCACACAAAATTCCATTTATAAATAAGTTTAGATTAGATAGAAAGAACCTTTTGTTACAAAAGCAGTTAATGCCAAACCTGGGATGAAAGAAAATCAGCTATGAAGATAAAGGACCTTCCACAGTAGCAGCAGAATACACTACCACCCTCTCACACAAAGAAAATTTTTTTTAAAATTGTGCACACTAAAAGCAGTATAAAAAGGGGATCTATTAAAAGATGATTTCTTAAATGGTGGCAACATACAAAACAAATACTTTGCAGAGATATTTGCCAGGATTCTTAATAGGAGGTCAAAGTTGAATATAGTTTCTTGATTGACAGAGAAGAATTTTAGATAAGTGACAGGTGGCCGATGCCATCAAGATGGTTAAGAGCACCAAAAAGAAAAAAAAATAAGAAGAAGAAAATGGTTCAAAGAAAAGATTGCAGTAAAAAAAATAACAAAAAACCAACCAACCCTTGCTCCTTGATCGCAGACAATCAAACAAGGGCAAACATTTGCAGCTGGTATGTACTTATCAACATCGACACAAGACCTTGGACAAGGTGCTGTAGGAAAGCAAACATAATCATTGAAAAGAATAATTTTGCAATGACTTATCTTTCGAGGTCACATTTTAAATGGGTCACTTGAATATCTTCTTCGGTTCATTATCCCACAAGGTCAATCTACACTTAGAAAATCACCACTCATGCTTCTATGTTTCTTTTGCATATACATGCACAAGTAGCAAACATAGAGATAAGATGCACATACAAATGTGCATCTGCATTTCTGATAAGATCACTATTTAATGACTGACTACAAAGTTTATAGTAAACTTTATCAGTTCAGCTACCAACAAGAAACAAAACAAACATTAACCAGATGTCCTCAAATCACTAAAAAGGGTAAATGTCTCTAATTGTTTTAAATAACTGGTGACAGAATTAAACAAAGATAAGGTAAACAACCAAAATATTACATATGTGTACATATATGTTTTAAATAGATTATTAGGTGCGTGTCATAAAAATGTTTAATTTACTAGCCTAAAATACAATTACTTATGTGAGTCAGTCAGTTAAGTGCCGTTTGTGATACACGCTTTTGATCCATGACTCACTAGGCAGAAGGTTTTCATTGGTTGCCATTACTTTCTGTCATAGACCAGTCGCCAATAAACACTATAGTCTAATCTGTCCTGTTATTCAACCCATAGCTGGAGAGAGAAGAGATGGATTCATAATTTTCCCAAACTATTTCTGCATATGTCAACGAAACAAATTTGATTGGAATTCGAACTCGGCTCTGCAATTTCTCATTTCAAGGCAATATTACACCACAACCCACATTTGCTTATGTAGCAAGCCTAAACTCTTTTGGATATCCCTGACTTAATTAATTAATGAATTAATTACAATTGTAAAAAATTATTTAGTGGAGAAGACAGTTACATATCTCCTTTTGCAGCCAGCAGTTGGCATTCAAGTTCAGGTAAAAATCCATAATTTTAGATGTGGATTTTCAAGGTTGTCAAGTATATCCTTCTTCAAAAATTATCAAAATCTTTCAACTCATAATATATTTCATGTTCTCCTATCTCAGAAGGCAATCCTTGATAACAGATGTAGCAACATTCATAAAACAATTAAAGAAATTTGACTAAATATACTTTAATATATCTCCCAGAAGAGTGTGCTTGGACAAACAAATTCGAGTATTTCTAATGATGATTTTTAAAGCACACTTGAAAAAAACAGCGTATCACGATTTTTCAATCAATTCTGTTCTGTGGCCTTGCATCACACGAAACTCAGTCAATGTCCACGGAATAACTTTTCCCAGCAGGTAAGTTTGGCATACAGAAAAGGCATTAAAAATGTCTTCTATTTTGATAAAAATGTTTTTTTTAAATAACAAATCTTCCTCTTCCATGACAATAAAATCCAGTTAAAATGAAAACAAAATTAACAAACTTGGCTGCGACCTCAAATAAGCGATGATTTTTTAGAGTTAAGATTGAAATTCCTCTCACAGAAAGAGAGAGAAAAAGTGTTGAGATTTAACACCCAAACAAAAAGCATTTTCTAACCATTCAAGATTTTCACAAATACATTCTAGGATTATCTGTTTGGTATCCAGGTGGCTTTGTTTAAAAAGCTGTCTTTCTTTCAACTGCAAATTAAGACGGAAATGTAACTCATCCATTTAAATGCATTAAGAAAAGAAAATTGTTTCTTGGCTCATTTAATAAAGAAGGACTTGGCAGCTCTTCTGGCTTTTACTATTTTTGTCAATTATGATTTTCATAAATTTAAATACGAGGGTCATTCAATAAATAAGAGGAATTCTTTGGTATAAGGACTTCTAATACAGATAAAAACTTACTTTTTTTAATTTTTTTCCTTTACTTCTTTTTCAAAGGGATTTAATTTTTTTTTGCAGATTGAAAAAAAACTTTGAGAGTTTTGGAGATTAACAAAGATGGCTGACCATGCTCCAGGATTGAACAGAGGTCAGTTATCAAGTTTTTGGTTGCTGAAGGGTGCAAACCAGTCGAAATTCATAGGAGAATGTCAACTGTGTATGGTGCCAAATGTTTCAGCAAAAAAAATGTCTACATGTGGGCTAAATTGTTTAAAGAAGGGCAGAGCAGTGTTGAGGATGAAGACAGGCCTGGGAGGCCTACAGAAGTGAGGTCTCCTGAGATTAATCAGTCAATGACCTCATTCATTCTGACAGAAGGGTGACAGTGGATGACATTGCAAAGACTTTGAACCTATCTTTTGGGACAGCACACAAAATTGTCCATGATGACCTTGCCTACTCAAAGGCCTCACACAGCAGCCCAAATGGTGCAGACTATCAACAAGCTGAGCTGAGAACTGCTCCCTCATCCTCCTTACATCCCAGACCTTGCCCCTTCAGACTTTCACCTGTTTGGTCCCTTGAAAGCGTTCATGAGAGGCACAAACTATAAAAGTGACAATGAAGTCAAAAGTGCTGTGAGCGATTGGCTGAGACATCAGTCCAAAGATTTTTATGCTGAGGGAATATGGAAGCTTGTGCACAGATGAAAAATGTGCGACACTGCTGGGAGACTATGTTGAAAAAAAAGTAAGCTTCTATCTGTATTAGAAGTCCTTATACCGAAAAATTTATCTTATTTATTGAATTACCCTCGTAGAAGTCCTTATACCGAAAAAGTCACCTTATTTATTAAATGACCCTTGTACAACATTCATCTTCTGTCCCTTGAATTCTGTTCTATTATCGTCATCTGTGTTTTGTTCACTCTCAGTAACACCCTGCAGCCTAGCAGCTTTAGTTGTTTTTTATTCTTTAATCAGTTCACCCCAAACAAGATGATAATGCCACTAAGGCATGAAGAGCTAATGGGAGCAAAAGTGAATGAAAAGATTTTTAAAGAAACCAGAAACCCAATCCTAAACAAGAAACAAGGGATATACCTCTACTCCTGCTTAAAAGGACTAGAGAGTAGTATGGACCAGACAATACCCAAACTTCTCTAATCCTAGTAAATATTGCTTTGCTTGGGGTGAAATGATTAAAAATAAAATTACTGTCTTATTAAATAACCGATACTCATGTATAACAAGCACATATAATGGAACAAAAAAATTTCTGAAAAGACTAAAACTATTCTTAATTAATCATATTTTTTCTAAACATCATAATCAGTCCAAGCAAGGCAATAAAGCCACTAAAATGCAAGGGGTTATAAAGTGTAAACGAATTAGGAACAGGAATATTAATAATGAACAGAAAGAGAAAACAGTAAAAAAGAAAACAGTAAATAGCGATTGACATAGCATTTAAATTTTTGCAGATCTAACTTGGCTGAAAATGATTGAGCCGGAAGAGAGTTCCACAAGCAAGAAGTGTGATAAAAGAAACTGTTAGCATAGAACATACAACTTTGTCTAGCCATCTCAACTGTAAATTGGTGAAATCTCAACACCAATCTAGTATTTGTCTATATTTCAGAGATGAGGAATTGTAATTATTTACACTATTTACATTGTTTAAACTGTTGTCCTCATCTTTGTTGTCATCATTTGTGGGGATCTGGGTTAGAGATGATAGCAGAAACCATGTAAGGGTTATTATGCATAGAGAAGCTCAGTTCTTAAGTAGGAAGTTAGGCAGGGTTACTCCAAATTTGTCAAAACTAGTGTTTGAGAATTTATGGGCCAAGCATTCAGCATAAGATGTAAACACCTCAAATTGATTGAAGAGAGAAGAGAAAATAGAATAGAGACTTTGCACCTATTTAATACCCTATTACAGATCTACCAGTAACCGCTAAAGTCAAAGTTGTTAGAGGCAATGCCGTGCCTCATTCTCTTGGCAAGCATGGACTTTGCTCTTTTGAAGACACATTAATAATGATCAGCAACGAATAGGCACCTGTTATGAGGAGAACTGTCAGACTAGTATAGCCAAAAATAGTGGTTCCCATGTGTTATAGTGGGCAAGAATTCAGGTGGGAACCAGGAAGAGGATTGAAATCGTTCATGCTGGCTTTGACCTAAGAAGCATCATCAGTGGCACGATTTTCAATTGTGGGGATTAATAATGTCAGTCTAAGGGCATCACAAAGCAAATCATGGAGTGAGTCCCAAAGTAGCATGTCTATAACAGAAAGAAGATTTATGGATAGGGAGTTCCTGTTTAATAGATGATTGGAACGAAATACCAATAGCTACCACAGACTGGCCACAGTTACCAAGAAGGTGATATTGCAAAGCTTGGCAAGAGCGAGGAGAGGAGGTAAGAAATAAACCGAGTAGAGAAGCCTATTGCTTGATTTTGCTAAGGAAAATGAGTAGTGAAGTCCATGATTTGAGTAAGGGATTGGGCAGTGGATGTAATGTCTGAATACCAGTGACATCAGTAGCTTCTGAGTGTTTAAGCCACATGTAATGGTGAGCATTAAAGTTACCAATGACAAAGAGGTTCACAGATGGAGGAGGAGGAGGGAGTATGTAAAAAAAGTAAATGTTTTTTTAGTGATACACTTCATTTCTTTTATAGTGGCATGGGTCTTCTGGATTAAAATAAACAATTGACTTTACCCGTACTAAGAAGATTAATGAAGGATGATAATGATGAAGAAATACACTGGTAATTTTAACAAAACAAGATCAGGAATTTAGGTTCTTTAGAGGATTCACAATTATTATGAGAAATAATGAATAGGCACCTGTTGTGATGAGAGCTGTCACACTGGTATAGCCGAAAATATTGGTTCCTGTGTGCTATAGCAGCTAAGCATGCTGATGTGAACTAAGAAGATTAAGATTTCACTTGGTATTTCCATGCTGTCTTTGACCCAAGAAGAAACCTCAGTGGCACCATTTTCAATTAGGAGGATGTCAGTCTGTAGGGCATCACAAAGAAAATAACAGTGAGTACCAATCAGCATGCTGATAATGAAAAGAGTTTATATGGATAGGGAGTTCCTGTTTAATAGATGATTGGAACGAAATACCAATAGCTACCACAGACTGGCCACAGTTACCAAGAAGGTGATATTGCAAAGCTCGGCAAGAGCGAGGAGAGGAGGTAAGAAATAAACCGAGTAGAGAAGCCTATTGCTTGATTTTATTTCTTTTCATATATTTTTTTATTTTAACATTAAATTGAGTTGTAATCCTAATAATTTATAATGTAACAAAACATAAACTTGCTGCTGACCTTGAACGGGATCTACACTCTGTGGTGAATTGGGGCAAAAAGTGGCTTGTCAATTTCAATGTGACTAAGACCAAGCTGTTGTCTGTCAATCATCACAGGCAACCTCTCCTGCCTGCCATAAGCATGGACCAAACGAGTCTCCCTGAGAGCAATACACTGCGCCTCCTCGGCTTTACCTTCTCTTCTGATCTCAAATGGAACCACTACATTGAGTCCATTGCTAAATCCACTGCTAAGAAGGTTGGGTCACTGTGTCGGGCCAAGATGTTTTTTCCACCTGAATCCATCCTGCATATATACAGATCAACCATTCATCTGTGCATGGAATACTGCTGCCATATATGGTCATGCGCCCCTGCTGTTCATCTCAGTGTTCTCGAAAGGCTCCAAAGGAGAATCAGTAATGTGACAGGTACCGACTTGGCGACTCGACTACAGCCACTTCCCCACCAACGAGATGTGGCTTCCCTTTGTCTGCTCTATAAATACTTTCATGGCTTCTGCTCTAACGAACTTAAGTCACTGGTGCCTCTGCAACAGGTGTTTACTCGTGCAACCAGATTGGCAACTGGGTCTCACCCATTCACAGTTAGATTAACCAAATGCAGACAACAATTCTACTCCTGCAGCTTCTTCTCTAGTACTTCACGCCTGTGGAACTTGCTTCCATATTCTTGCTTTCCTGATGGCTACAACCTCCAGGAATATAATGCAATGTCAATACTCATCTCTTAACCACTTGACCCTAGTTCTTTATTCACCACCCTGTATATCCTTTCCTTTCTCTCCACCTTTGCAACTGTCATCACACCTGTATTCCCATCCTTCTCTTGCTCCTTTCTAACTGGTTCATCTTCCTCTTCACTCTCTTCTACTTAATCTTTTTACTCTTATGTAGGCCCCTGCACATCAGTGGCATTCCCGCCTTGCTTGGGATGATACGATTAAAAAAAAATAAAAATAAAAAAAATAAAAAAAATTCATTCTGGAGCCATAAGATATCTAGTGATTCATTTTGAAGCATTTAGATGACATTATTAGGCAAGAGATAAGATGCAGGGTGATTTGTGGAGAAACATTAAGAAATAACAATGAAGTGATAAGATGGAATATAAACAAAGTCACAAAAATAGGAAAACATCTTCTTTTGCTTTAATTGGTTTATTCCTTGTTTGTAAGATGCATCGCTAGCAAAAAAACAAAATGATGTTAACTGACAACCAGACTGATATGAGAAAAGTTTCCATTCAAGCTAAAAAATTTGATCGAAAGGAAATTTGGACCAGTAAAATGTTGTTGCTCATGTTTAACTTCATAATTCCCAGAAAATAATCGGAGGAAATTATTTCACCTATAGAATGCTGTAACAAAAAAACAGTTACATTCAGACAAAGGTGGACTATAAACTGGAGAGGAATTTTTTTTTCCTTTTTTTGCAGTAAATTAGAATTATTTAATTTCTATGAATCTTTTTTTGTAAACATTTTTTTTTTTTTTGATCATATCACCCTGAGCAAGGCGGTAACACCACTGATGTGCAGGGGGCTATGTAAGAGTGAGAAGATTGGAAAAGAGAAAACCGAAAACCACATCCTAACCAGGGAACAAGGGATGAGCCTCTTCACCTGTTCAATAGACGTGGGTGGAGTGTGAACCGGGTGATAGTTTAGTCTATCTACTCCAATTTATCTTAAATGTCAAAATGTTTTGTTTATTATTAGAAATTTTTTGTAATATGTTCATTATATTGTCATTCACATGGCCCACAGGTTATGAAAGTGTGGGTTTCAAATGATCCATCCATTAGCTAAATTTTGTGTTTATTGAAATTACTTTATCGGAGAGATGGAAAAAAAATCTCTCAAAATCTGATGTATGGTAATTTAGGAAGAGTTTCAGATGAAGATCTTTTAAAGTGACCCCTAATAAATTTGGGTCAAAAGAATAACATTATATTTTTCCCATACAATCCACTTTTTATATAATTATTTCTTAACTTTATACAGCACTTTATCAATAATGGACAAAATAGTCAGCAAAATCCTTTATTGAAGCATTTAAAAGAAGAAACTATTTTTGAGTGCAAATACTTCTTGAAATTTGGAGTCAAGAATTTTATATTCATGAGTTATGCAAAACAATCAAAAATGTTTCTTCTACTGAAATTCTTATACACAACCAATGCAGGCTGTTTTTTATGCAGAGAAAAAAAAATCTAAAAGAGTTCAAATAAACCAGTGCCCTAACCTTAAAGTTATCAGTTCCTGAAATCAGTAAAATTTAAAACATTACTAAAACATGTTCTTAGCAATGTTCTAAATTTCGTACATGCTATATTTCAGCAATTTCATTACTAAAACATGGGATGTGCAGTGTGGTGCAGGGGATATCAACTCGGAATGACAAATCAGGTAGCCAAGTTCAAATTCCAGTTAAATTCCTTGCATCCACTTATTCACAAATACCCTTGGGAAAGGTATTAATCTGTTTCTTCCCTCCAGTTACTGGTTAAATAACAGGACAGATTGGGTTCTATAGCCTTGGCTGGCAACCAGTCTACTGCAGAAAGCAAGGGCAACCTACTGCAGGATAATCTTCTGCCCAGTCAGTCATGTTTCTTTTGAGACATTATTGCCCAAGCATGTATCACACATGGCACTTAACTGACTGATTAAATATAATAGTTGAAAACATGATTTAGGCTTCTACTGGGCATAAAGTGGGGGATCAGTTTATTACTTCATAAAAATATAAAACTGATGCCCCATTAATTACTACTTAATAATATAATACATCTCTTCCCCCCTCTAGCTATGAGTTAAATAACAGGACAGATTGGGTTCTGCCCAGTCAGTCATGTCTCTTTTGAGAAATGAATTCCCAAAGCGTGTATCATGTATGGTACGTAACTGACTGACTAAAACATGGAAGGAGGAACAGGACACAATTATTATAACTTACCAATGCTAAATTGTAAAAAAGCTCCAAGTGGTACCTATTGAATAATTCTTGCAAGTCTTATTTTTGCTGCATTTTAATAACAAAAAGAAAAGTAATCATTTTTAGTGGTCATTTTGAAATAGTAGTAGCAAAAAAAATAAGGTTAAAGTTTGCTTTAAATGTATAGAACGCCAGCTGTCCTAGTTAATAAAAGTTAATCAGATGCTATTTTCAGCTGTAATGCTCATGTAATAAAATTTACAACTAACTTGACATATTCAAATATAATCTAAAAAGAAAAAACTTAATTACAAAATCTATATGTTGAACTATCACAGTTGAAGCAGACAGGTAAATGACAGTTTTGGTCATTCATAAAACACAATAGACAAATGAAACTTGTTAGGTTATATTTGAACTCTTCCTTAAATCTAATTGAACTTTAAGTTGTATTTCTGAAGTTGTTCAGACAAGCACTCTCATCTCTGCTTATCCAAAAACCTCTTGAAATGATGAGAATTATTAAGATTCTCAAACACATTTCAAGTTTAAAACTTTGTAAAAATCTTCCAATCAATAAACCACTGGCTAAAAAATTGTTTAAGAAAAATTCATAAAATCCAAATATTTTTTTTTCTTTACTCAGCTAAATTTTTTGTTTCATTAATTACCAATAAACATGGTGCCAATGAATAGTCTTAGAAGAATATCGGTAATTATTTGAAGATTCTATTTTTTCACTTGCTAAAGTTGGCAATTAAAATTAGAAATAAGAGAATTTTTCTAAAATCAAGGTTTATAAAAAAAAGTCTTTTTGTATAAATGTTTCATGTTGACTCTTAAAGGAGGTAAAATTTTAATATGGAAAAGCTTCCTTTTTTTTCACCATTCAACAAACAGAACAATTTATTTCATCTTTTCAGTTATACAAGGAAAAAAAAAAAAACAAGCAGATACTTTCTTTTATCATGAGCTTATAATAACATGCCTTCTGTTTTTTAAGAGGAATTATTTTAGCAGTTCTGAAAATGTCAACTACATATATTAAATTTTTTTTTTAAATCAACATTTGTTAGCACAAAAAAAGTTTTCAATATACTTTAATGGTTTGTGATAATTTAGAAAAAATCGTTTTTTCTAAGTAAAAATACTTTAGATATAAAGTATTTTTATTTTTGTCATTAAAAATTAGTGTGTATGCTATTTGTTGTTATTTTTAGTGAATAATCCTATTTGGTTAGAATGCCCCAGTGTTCTTCCTACAAAGGGGAATGCAGGCTTAATTCCTGCTAGATGGCACATATTCTTTATTAAGTTTTCTGAAATGCACAGGTCAGTTGGCAAAATAAGCACTGTTTAAAGAAAACAAAAAAATAAAAATATGAGTTATCCATTAAAAAAAAAACATTTGAAGTAATAAAAAATTATTTTGTGTGTGTGTGTGTGTGTGTGTGTGTGTGTGTGTGTGTGTGTGTGTTTTAATGTAAGTAAAAGTTTGTTACCAAGATGATTAATGTTACCTTTAGTATCCTGACTTTGCAGATTTTTGTAGGCGGACATACCCATCCGCTCTTCATGGGGTTATAACAAATTACTTCCAAAATGGCAAAGGACTTTATGGTATTTTGCAAAATTTACATAGAAACAAGTTTTCTAAGATCTTAGTAATCCAAAACAACAAACCAGACCAACGCAATATTTCTAAAAGAAGCAATGTTTCCAAGATTTACATCCACAAATATAAAAATAAAATTACAACAAGTGCCATATTTTATTCAAACCTATTCTTGTTGATATGCCAAATGTGATATTAACACCCGTGTGTGTGAAAGTGTATAAATAGATAGACAGGAAGGCATAATTGTTCTATATACAAAATGTAAAAAACATAAAACTAAAATGGCGGGAAGGGAAAAAAAAAATAAAGAAAAGAAAAGAGAGAATTCAGAGTGAAGAAAAAAAGAATAAAGCAAAATAAATAAAAAGAAAAAAAAAAGGACTTGAGTGATGAGGGAAAGAAAAAGAAAAAAAAAAAGCAACATGCCTGAATAATATTTTCCTATGCAAAAGACAGTCTGTTTATCCAGGGTAGCAAGAAGGAGAAAACTTGCTGATACTAATCGTACACCCACAAGCAAGCATATGTGCAGACTGCAAAAGTCACAAACATAAATGCAGTACACATTGCATTTCTGCTCGTCACACCCAACCGACCCCACCTGCCCGATTAATAGTAAACGAAACCTGGACATGGGAGTGAGATAAAGTACAGATAGTTTTCTAAACATACAAAAGGAAAGTAAATTAAGTGGAGACTCGTTGATATTTATACTTCTCAAAAGATTTCTATCTGCAGAGATAGACTTATGCAAATATAGACATTTCGACTGTATAGTCTACGTCGCAAGCGTGTAATAGTGAAGCAGTGATGGGAAGGAATGGTAACAACATAATGAATGAACGCAAATAGTTAGCACTTAGCCTTTATTCATGAAGATTTAGACTGACTTGACTTTAAATCTTTTGCATTAGGTAACGGTTAATGAGCTTGTTCAGTAGAGCCTTATGACTGCATAAAAATTTCAATCTTTACAGAGTATTCTGCAACAGTGGCCTTGAGAAAGACTGACCCGTATAAACAGGTCAGTCTACAACTCAGTAATATCGAGATGTTAAGAGCTGAAAGCGGGTGGGGAATATGACCATAAAAAAAATAATTATACTATTTGCTGACAGATAAGCCGTTCATATTTTGCTTTGCTTGCTCTCTCACGGACATTATACCAGTACATTGGATGCAGTGTAATTTATCTATCTAAACTTATTTATAAATGGAACTTTGTCTGTGTGTGTGTGTGTGTGTGTGTGTGTGTGTGTGTGTGTATCCATTACCTATAGACTCCGAAACGGCTGAAGCGATATTCTTGAAAATTTACACAGTTGTACTATAAGCGTCTGCGAGTGTTCTTAGCCAGGTTTGTGTTGAGGTACCCCTGATAAATATCGAAAATCGATAATCGGAAAAATTGGGTTATAGAAGGAGTGGTCCGATTTTAATCAAATTTCATACACTCATAGACAATGACATAAGAAATGATATTCAGAAGTTTCAAGGTTGCAGTTCTTACAATAGTGCAGAAAATCAATAATATATCTAAACTTATTTATAAATGGAACTTTGTCTCTGTGTGTGTGTGTGTGTGTGTGTGTGTGTGAGTGTCCGTTACCTATAGACTCCAAAAAAGCTGAACAGATTTTCTTGAAAATTTACACAGTTGTACTATAAGCATCTGCGAATGTTCTTAGCTAGGTTTTGTGTCAAGGTACCCCTGATAAATATTGAAAATTGATAATAAAAAAAATCGGGTTATAGAAGGAGTGGTCCAATTTTAATTAAATTTGATACACTCATAGACAAAGCCATAAGAAATGATTTCAGAAGTTTCAAGGTTGCAGTTCTTAGAATAGTGCAGAAAATTTGATATCGATACCAGGAAATCAAAATCTGACTTCCAGCCATTCATTTTTCTTTCAGTCTACGATTTCGCTTTAACTGGAAACATATATTGCTCTTTAGACTTTTGTGTCAACGTCCAAAGAGTCTGAGCTCCAAGACAATGGATTAGTTTTAAAGCTTTCATTACACTTGAGCAACACCGGGCTATACTGCTAGTATATATATATATATATATATATATATATAAAAGTCAAGATGTTTGTGTGTGTGTGTCTGTTTATCTGCCTGTATGTCTGTATTTTTTCAACCCTTTTATTTTAGTTTTTGCTTCGGGTTTGGCTCTAAGTAGGTATAATTGTAGTTCTTAGTCTGAGCCATGATACCATTTACTCAGAGGACATATTTAGTCTTCAAAATTCACTTTACGGCGAAAAAAACTTATTTGATATTGATACCAGGAAATCAAAATTTGACTTACATGCATTCATTTTTCTTTCAGTCTACGGTTTCGCTTGGAAACAACTATTGCTTTTTAGTCTTTCGTGTCAACGTCCAAAGTGTCTGAGCTCCAGGATCATGGATTAATTAATTTATTTTTTTTTATCTAATGCCTGGTTCTCTGTACCGTGCCAGTAAGAATTTGACTCCTCCTGCTGTTCTCTACCTTTGAAAGTGCCACAAATCAGGCCACAAATGGAGTACTGCTGCCTCGGCTTCCCATTTTACTCTCAACAGAGACCAAAAGAATATCAGCATCCTTGTGGGTGATAACTTCCTCTCCATCCTTCAATCTCTTCCCTCTACTTTCTTCCCTGGCAGCTACAATCTTCCAGATTTTGAACACAATGTCAGTTGCCATCTCTTATTTCCTTGACTCACATGATTTCCTTAACAACCTTTGTATAATGTTCTTCTCCCTCTTCACTATTCTCATGCAGATCTCTTCACACCAGTGTTCTCATCCTTCTCTTACCCATTCTTTGACTCTCCTATAACGTGTTCCTCTTTCTCATCACTCACCTCTTCAGTAACTCCCTGTGCACCAGTTGCAGTTCTGCCTTGCTTGGGGTGAAATGATTTTTAAAAAAATATCAAACGTTAGATAAACAGAAACCCTGGAAAGCAAGACAAACTGCAAAATTGATCCCACCCTTTTACAGTGAAACCAATCAAATGTAACTAAAACTTCTACTCTATTAGCTTCTTTTCTCACACTTCCTGCCTGTGGAATTCCCTTCTGTATACTTGCTTCCTTGACAGATTTTAAATGCAATGTCAGCTGCCATTTCTTATCTACTTGACAAACCTTCTATCACGTTCTTCTCTTTTTCCACTCTACTCTCATGCAGCTCTCTTCACGTCTGTATTCTCACACTTCTCTTATCCGTTCTCTGGCACCCACTGTAACTTGTTCCCCTTTTTTGTCACTCACCTCTTATGTAACCCCTCTGCGCACCAGTGGCAGTGGTGCTTTGCTTGGGTTGAAATTTTTTTTTTTTTTTTAAATCCCTTTCTCAAAACCAAAATATCAGAAGTTTTATGCTGCTACTTTTATTCTTTAATGCTACCGGTGCTAACCTTCACAGCTAAGGCCCACCATGACGTCTATATAAAAGCAAACCACTATTATTTTTTTAATATTCCATTGGGGAGATGTAAGTTCTACTCTAGTACCTTCCTTCTTCCCATGCATCGCTGCTTTCCTGATCAATACAATCTTAATCTTTTCACATCTAGATTCAACCATTGTTCCCGCATAAACTGTGTCTTTTACTCTGTAACCCTCTACTTTAGGTGACTCTTGTACATAGCAAAACATCAGAGTAAAAAATATATTTTTGATTTTTTTATAATCATATCGCCCCAAGCAAAGCATTTTACTGCCACTGTTGCACAGGGGTTTACATAGGAGGAAAGTTATGAGAAAGAGTGACAGGTTATAGAGGGTGTCAGGAAGTGGATAAGAGAAGGATGAGAATACTGATGAGAATTGAATGGACGGAGAAAGGAGCATGAGAGAGAGAGAGAGAGATGATGCAGGTTAGTGAGATACGGGATGACTATTGACTTTACATTTAAATTCTTGGAGATTGTAACTGTCAGGGAAGCAAGTAAATGGAAAGGAATTCCACAGGCGGGAATTGTGAGAAAAAAAGCTACTGGAGTAGAATTTGTGTTTACAATTTATTGGTTTCACAGTAAAAGAGTGGGACCTAGTTGGTAATCTTGTGGCTCGAGTAAATTCATATATAGGGGGTACCAGTGAGCTAAATTCATCGGAGCAGAAGCCGTGAATTATTATTTAATTGAAACAATAAAAACAGAAATAATTAACAGAGATAAGAAGAAAACTTCAAGTACAAATATGAATGAAAGGAAAAAAAAAGGGGCTACAGAAATGTGCGGATCGTTTAATACTCCTCATTCGGGAGAACCTGATCGAGGAAATTAGTATGTCATGCGCACCAACTAAAAAAAGACAAACGCAAAAAAGAAAATATGCATGTATTAATAATTATCCCAAAAGAGTTCTACTTGTCTAGATATATCTTGGTTAGTAGGGATTTAGTGTGATCTGTTTATACAGTGTGTCCCCAGAAAAATGTATACACATTGGCTGTCATTATTTTGTTCAGGGACTGAATCTGGGAAATAAACACAGTCTAATTATTGGCTATTTACAATTATTTAAAATATAACAAAATGCAGTGAAAAAAACAATGAAATGATACTTGTAAATATTTTTATATTTTTAAAATAATAAACACCAAATTTACAATTATTTAAAATGTGCATACATTTTTTACGACACCCTGTAGATATCAGTCAGTTGAGTGGCATACGTGATACACGCTTTGAGCGATCATCTCTTGAAAGAGACATGACTGGGCAGAAAATTATCCTGCAGTAGGTTGCTATTGCTTTCTGTGGTAGACTGGTTGCAAACCAAGGCTATAGAACTGAATCTGTCCTATTATTTAACCCATAACTGGGGGGGGGAAGAGATAGATTAATACCTTTCCCAAGGGTAAGTGAATGCAAGGATTTCAACTGGAATTCAAAATCGGCTCCCCAATTTGTCATTCCGAGTCAAGATCTACTGCACCACAATGCACATCTGTTTATAGATATACTCGTCTCAATATATATTGTCACATTTTCTCCCTCAGGTTTCTCTTTTTGAGTTTGCATGCACAATATTTTAATTTCCTTCATTGAGTACTTAGAAGTGAAGAGCAATAACTACTTAGCACATTTTGATGTTTGTTTTTTATATTAGTAGCGGCTGTTGTTGAAATTGTCTTCTTTTTTATTACGCTTGTTTTTATGGTACTAATTGTTTGTATCTTTCCTTTCATAAGATCTTGAAATATATATTTTTTTGCTGGCAAATATGATACTTAGTAGAAATGGCTAGATTCCACTATTTCTTTAAATACTGCTCACAAAACAGAGTGGCAAATCCTGTACTAAATTTCTTTTCTTTTTCATTATGTTCACAGAGAGACTATATGTGCGCACACACACACACACACATATATATATATATATATATATATATATATATATATATATAAATGGGACTGCCAAAAGATTACAGACAGCATTACAAAAAGATGGTCTTGTTCTTTCCCATTTATAGAAATGAACTTGGATATTTAATTTAATAGGGTTCTATGGAAGCTATGAAATAAGAATTAACACCATTTCACCCCAAGTAAGGCAGTAAAGCCACTAAGATGATTGTTAGAGAATATCAGAAAAATATACTATTAAAGGGAAAAGATGATAGAAGAACAAGAATTGGAAAGATAACAATTGATACTGCATTTAAATTTTTGAAGATCAAAGTTGACTGGAATGCAAGAAGCTGGAAGAGTTCCACAATTGAGAAGTGTGAACAAAGAAACTGTTAGCATAGAACAGATACATCTATCCATTTTGACTGTAAAATGATGAGACCTTGCTGCCAATCTAGCACTGCACTTAAATTCAAAATGTCTAGGCACCACAGTGTAAAATTAATTAAAACAATTACCATAAGGTTATTTAAAGAAAAGGCACAGCGAATCTATGTTACAGAAGTGAAATAACATTTCAGATGTTTTGGATTTTATTAAGAACCTCTAAAATATAGCAAGAGTACCAGATCAGGTAGGGAAGCAATACTCAAAGCATAGATGAATGGTAGACTTATAAATGTGTAAGATAGGTTCTGACAAGAAAATTCTCTAACACAGTGAAACAAATTTCATAGCAGCAGACCTAGCAACCGATTCAATATAATTATTCCACTTCATGTCAGTGAAAAAAAGGTTAGCCATAGTAAGTGCAATAAGTCATGAAGGTAAACATCAGACATATTGATAGAAGGTTCTCTATGACATTTAAGTAAGAACTATTTTGTTTTAGAGGCATTCAAATTTACAAGCCATTCCTTGCTCTAGTTAACAACAGATTGAAAGTCATTTTTGACATCAGCTGTATAATTTCAGTTTGATAGAAGTTCACAAGGAGTACTACTGAAACTGGAGTCAGTCTTGACAGCAACAATATATACAAAACTTATTGTAGACCATTTGCACATCTTTTTAGTCTTGCCTTATTTCTTTGTGGTGATATTATTTTTTCCAGCAAGATAAGGCAACTCCACAATCTTTGAGCACAAATAATATAAAATTGGTTCCAGGAACAGTCAGTTAACTTCTAGATACCATATTGGCCTCAAAACTCACTAGAAACTTACTTCATTGAGCAAGAATGGGACATGTTGGAGATCACATTACATTGCCTGCTGCCACACTCAGTTATACAATTCAATTATGATCAAACCTGGATTGTTGTAGCCAAAAAGACAAGACCATTATTTAATGCTATTAGGTATCATAATTTGTTCACATTTCAGTTCAGATATGTAAATATAAAACAATGTCATTTCTCAGCTTTTTACTTACTGGACAAATGAAGCAACGTCGTTTTTCATTCTTAACCATGCTGATATGCACAAAAACTTGGCAAAGCCCATTGTATGTTTCCAAAGAAAAAAAAGTGAATATATGAAAATAGCAAATGAAATAAAATAGCAGTGAATGACATCAGAACTTTCTTCACTGAAAATGTCTATTCATATAAACCTTTAAACGGAAATCTCTTAACATCCAGCCAAGTGATACTTGCTCTTGGAGGTTTTCTTTTTTGTCTATACTTATGAGATGAACTAGTATCTACATTTTTTTACATTGTTATCCTCAACTTTATTTGCATATTCACAAAGTTTCAGCCACTGTACACTCCAGCCTTCTTCAGATTATTGGAATTTCAAACTGAAAATGAAAGTTGTGTTAAAGAAACATAACTAAAACATCTTGAAGTGGCATGGCTCATAGAATGAGAACAATATGCTCCAGTAATCTAAATAAAGGGTTCAGTTTGAAATTCCAAACACCTGAAGAAACCTTAAGTATAAAATGGCTGAAAAATTATCAAGTTTTTTTTTTATTTATCTATTTATTTTAATCACTTTTGGTCAGTAGGTATTTGATTTAAGAACTTTACTTCATAGACTTTACAGCTAGTCATAAAAATACCAAATTCTTCAGAGTCAGATAAAATCATGAACCAACCAATTTATGTGTATAATCTGATATTTTGTGTATATGTGTGTGTGTGTGTGTGAAAAGTGTATTTATATATATGCAATTTATTATATATATTATTTATATATTATATATGCACAGTACTTATTTTAAAGTGCTCAATATTAGTGATAGAGCTAACATATTCATATAGATAGATGTGAGTTTCTGACCCTGGGTTCCACGCTCTTGCGATATATATATATATATATATATATATATATATATATATATTTATTTTAAATCCAAAAAGATGATCAGAGAGGTAAATATATAAATAGAATATAATATTTGCATCGAGCCCTCCACCTTGGCTGTTGCTGAAGAAGTGATGATTTCCTCGTAGAAATCGTGATTCAACAGATTTAAATATCGAAATTTCTGTTTTATTATATATATATATATATATATATATATATATATATAAAATAACAAGAGTATACACTTATATAGAATACAAATTAAAACAGAAACACAGGAAAGTATATCAACAATGAAACCCTTAAAAATGGCTCGTGAATTGACTGCAGACACTTGAAATAATGATCCCTAAGTAGAGGGTCTACACTTTCTTGGCTCCAATAGGAGAAAAACTGTAAGAACATTTGTAAAACGAAAAAAAAACTTACAAAATTTTCCTTGTCAATCACATTCAATGAGACATGCACACACACTTATATGTCACTCCTGCTGAAACATTACATGCCATTTATCTGTGCTCAAATCCACTGTTTGATCTCCACAAATATTCAGCAAGGGAATGTCAATAGGTACAATTATTCTGCATGAAGAAATTTACATGATATTTCTCCACTTCTTATGTTTAATACCATTTTGCCAGCTCCCTCTCAACAACAAAGCTAAAAAAAAATAAATGAGGAGTCATTAATGGGAAGATTCAATCACCATTGCCATACAATAAATAAAATGAAATCAGAGGCATTCCTTTTGGAGCAACACAATACTTTTGGTATAACATGGTACCTGATAAGAAAGTAAAACATTTGAAATATCTTGAGAAGCAGTTGTATATCTAAACTTATTTATAAATGGAACTTTGTCTGTGTGTGTGTGTCCATTACCTATAGACTCCGAAATGGCTGAAGCGATTTTATTGAAAATTTACACAGTTGTACTATAAGCGTCTGCAAGTGTTCTTAGTTAGGTTTTGTGTCAAGATACCCTTGATAAATATCAAAAATTGAAAAAATTGGGTTATAGAAGTAGTGGTCCAGTTTTAATCACATTTGATACACCCATAGATGAAGACATAAGAAATGATATTCAGAAGTTTCAAGGTTGCAGTTCTTACAATAGTGCAGAAAATCAATAATATATATATATATATATATATAAAAGGCAAGAAGTTTGTGTGTGTGCCTGTTTATCTGCCTGTATGCCTGTATTTTTTCAGCCCTTTTATTTTAGTTTTTGCTTCGGGCTTGGCTCTAAGTAGGTATAATCGTAGTTCTTAGTCTCAGCCATGATACCATGGTACCATGATACCATTACGATGAAAAAAACTGATTTAATATCGATACCAGGAAATCAAAATTTGACTTACATCCATTCATTTTTCTTTCTGTTTACGGTTTCGCTTTAACTGGAAACAACTAATGCCTTTTTAGTCTTTCGTGTCAATGTCCAAAAAGTCTGAGCTCCAGGAGCATAGATTAGTTTTAAAGCTTTCATTACACCCGAGCAATGCCGGGCTATACTGCTAATCCTGAATAAAACTTTGGAACCAATTAGAGAGCACTTTAGCATATGCATGTTGTGTGCTCACTCAGTAAAAAACGACACACTGCTGACCGAACGTGTATTGTGTGAGTGTCACATTCATGACCAATAATGTCATAAAGTTTTGTTTGAAACTTGGCCTTTTCTATACCATGAATTACTATATTTTTTTGTGCCATCAACTTGGGCAAGAAGAAATAAAAATATTAACTATCTCATTCTTAAAAAATAGTTTTTGATGGCCTTGCCATATGATGATGGGGTGGGGAATGTGAAGAATTGTTGCCTTGATGTAAACACAGTCTGTTCCAAGATGATGAAATTGGGTGACTAATTTTACTTATATGCAGAGAGATATACAATGCTCACTTCAAGACACATTTCAATGTGTCGACTCTGTTATTACCATTCTTTTTTGTTTGCATATTCTTACTAGTTCCAAGAATTTAACCGCTTCTCTATCTCCCTTCCTTCGAATCAATTCCAGAGAGTCACAAACAGTCTGGGAGAAAATAGTCGAAAGAAAGAAAAGAGAAACAGATGAAAAGATGCCTCGGTTCTTTTAGAACTGCAGTTGCAGAGAAGCATTTCCAAAAATTTTGGCAGCAATGATGAAACAAAAATAAAAAAAAAGCATCTAAAAATAGAGAAAGAAGCAGCAGTAGCAGAAACATTATATTTTAATAAAAGTAAATGTAGATTTTTCAGGCCTTTTTGAAAGATTGGCACAACACAATCTTCCTATCTTGGGCTCCTTAATAATCTTAGTAATTATCAATTTCTATTGTCACTGACTTGATGCACTTGGTTGTCCGGAACACATTAGAACACGTCAAATTTATCGACAAATATGTCTACATTGATTATGAAAGCACACTTCCAATTATTTCTTGAGAAAGAAAGTTTAAAATTACTTAATTTGTATCAATTTTGCATCCATATGAAAATGAAAAATTATAAGTTGCATTTTAGTCACTTGATACTTTTTTAACACTCAAATGGCAAAAAATTCCTTGAAAGCAACAAAAAAATGTGCTTTGTACAGTGAAGGTGCTTTTAGCTGACAGAACTGTGTGCAAGTGATTCACTAAGTTTAGAATTGGTGACTGTAACTTTATTTATTTACTTTGATAAAGAATGCTCATGCAAACCCCTCCCACTACAGATGACGATCAAATCAAGATATTGATTGAGAATCACTTGTATTACACAACACAGAAATTGGCAGAAACAGTAAATTTATGAAAATCCACTATCCATGAACACTTAACGAAGCTTAGGTATTCAAATTGCTGTGATGTTTGAGCACAACATGATCTGAGTGAAAGAATCTTTTAGGCGGCATCTCTATTTTGATTTGCCAAATAAACGCAATAAAAATGCACCCATTTTTTTTGCAAGTTACGACAGGTGATGAGAAGGGAATTGTTTGCAATAATGCTTAGCAAAAAAAAAAAATCCACAGGTAAGTGACATGAGCCAAATTTAGCAACCCCAAAAGCAGGTCTTCATCCTAAGAACGTCATACTTTGCATCTAGTTGGATTGGAAAAGAATCTCAAATTTTGAACCGAACCCTTTATTTTGATCACTGGGTTAAGGTAAGTTTGAAAGAACATTGTGAGGCTGTAACGTGAGGGGAGATTTAAAAAAATCAGGCATAGCTGATCATTTATGGAGCGAGAAAAAAAGATCACCACCTCCTATAAGATGAAGTTGAAATAATTAATAGAGAATGCTATTGGAAGTATGTAAACTTATAGAGTCCGTTCATATGCTAAACCAGAAAAATCTCCTAAGTCAGCCAAGTACAGAAATGAATACAATATGGGAACCCGTAATACGAAGTGTTAGAGAAAATCATTAGAGTCAAAGATTACAATATGGGCTCTGGTAAAAAATAGTTAGTGAGACATTAGGTTTATAAGTCCCAGAAATTCAAACACTGATGTCCTTGAGGATACCTGACTCAGTGGACATAGTTCTAGTGACTTGACCTAAAGAGTTGTGAGTTCAATACCAGGCTATAGTAAATAACATAGAGAGTTGAGTTAAAGGGAGATAACTACATGTGCTGCCAATCGAAATAAAGGGTTCAGTTCAAAATTCTTAAATGTCCGGAGTGTACAACAGCCAAAACATCATAAACATGGCAATAAAGATGAGGACAACAGTTCAAATATTGTAAATACTACTTCATATCAGAGGAGGAAAGGTGTTGTTTTTCATCAAGATAAATTGCATTCACTTGGGAAAAGGTATTAATCTGTCTCTTACCTCCAGTTATAGATTAAACAATAGGATAAATTGTGCTCCTTAGCCTTGGCTGGCAACCAGTCTATCAAAGAAAGTAATGGCAACATACTATGGGATAATCTGCTCAGTCAGTCATGTCTCTTTGGAGATATGATCGCCCAAAGCATGTATCACGTATGACACTTAACTGACTGACTGAATATAATATTTGGAATCATGATTAAGGCTTCTACTGGTTATAAAGTGGGGGATCGGTTTTCCATTGTTATGAAGTAATAAACTGATCCCCCACAAATTACTACTCAATAATATAATACATTTCTCCCCACTCTAGCTACGAGTCAAATAACAGGACAGATTGGGTTCTATAGCCTTGGTTAGCAATCAGTCTACCACAGAAGCAATGGCAACCTACTGTGGGATAATCTTCTGTCCAGTCAGTCATGTCTCTTTCGAGACATGTTCGCCCAAAAGCGTGTATCACGTATGGCACTCAACTGACTGAATGTCAAACATTACATTCCTTTGGCAAAGATTATTACAGCTCGGCTGGGATGTATTACCCCAACTGCTGTATTTAACATCAAAGCATGAGATGAGACAATCATTATTTCAGGAGGCGAAGCAATAGGCAAATATTGTTTACTATTCCAAACTATTGCTGTCGTATCTGCAGACAGAGGTTACAGAAGTAATATACACAACAATTATGGGCTTCACAATGCAGCCATGTTTAGTAATCTAGTCTCAGAGATAATTACTCTTTTAATAAGTTTATTCCTCATTTGGTACTTTGCATCTAAGACTTTCTACCAGAATATGAAACCTATTAAAGAAGTCAAGTGCCATACATGATGCACACTTGGGCAATCATGTCTCAAAAGAGACATTTTTTTTTTAATCGTTTTACCCCAAGCAAGGCATTAATACCACTGATATGAAGGGGATTACATAAGGGAGGGAGTTGAAACATTAGGCAGGAGGAGAGTGAAAACAAAGACAAACCAGCTACTGAAAGAGAAAAGGCAAGAGAAGGATGTGAACACAGGAGTGAAGACAGTTACGAAGGTAGAGAGAAAGGAAAAGAACAAGATACATAGGGTGTTGAAGAAAGGACTGGAGTAAAGTGGATAAGAAATGGGAATTGCCTTTGCATTTAAATTCCTGGAGGTTATAGCTGTCAGGAAAGCAAGTATATGGAAGGAAGTTCCACAGGCGGGAAGCATGAGATACAAAGCTGCTGGAATAGATTTGTCGACAGCATTTGGTTGATCTAACTGTAAAAGGGTGGGACCTTGTTGCCAGTCTGACTGACTGGGCAGAAGATTATCCTGCAGTAGGTTGCCATTACATTCTGTGGTAGACTGGTTGCCAAACAAGGATACAGGACCCAGTCTGTCTTATGATTTAACCTATACCTGGAGAGAGAAATAATGGATTAATCAGTCAGTCAGTTAAGTGCCATACATGAAACATGCTTGGGCGATCATGTCTCGAAAGAGACATGACTGACTGGGCAGAAGATTATCCCGCAATAGGTTGCCATTGCTTTCTGCAGTAGACTGGTTGCCAGTCAAGGCTATAGAGCCCAATCTGTCCTGTTATTTAACCCATAACTGGAAGGAAGAGACAGATTAATACCTTTCCCAAGGGTATTTGCATGTAAGTGAATGCAAGGAATTCAACTGGAATTTGAACTCGGCTCTCTGATTTCTCATTCTGAGCTGATACCCACTGCACCACCCACACATATCCAAACAATATTAGTAACAGAGCTGATTTTTAACTTCTTCAAGAAATGGTTCTTTATAAGCAGATATTTTTTCAGTGTAAAAATTATTTTGTTTCTGTTACACTGTATATACTATATGATACACTATGAAAAATAGGTGTGCGTGTAAAAATTGTTTACAAGTTTGTTGACATGGTTTAATCCATAGATAGAGGGAGATAGATTAATGCCATTTCCAAAGGCATTAGTGCATAGTGAATGAAACAGAATTGACTGGAATTTGATCTTGGCATACTTTCTGCATCGATCCATTGCAACCCTAACCCTAACTTGCAGGTTGATAGTAATTAAAATTTATCTGGTAATAGAAAAGCAGTATTTTTAACTTTCAGTGACAGTTTTGCAGAGATTTAAGGAGAAAACCAAGTCTAACCCCAAAAAAGAATGTGTGTTCTTTGTGCTATCTGCACAAAAAGAAAATTTGAATCATGATCAGGTCGACTTCAAATATGGTAATTGATTGTGCTTGACCAATCACAAAGGTTCTTACTCCGCAATAAAAGAACGCTAATTTAGACCACAGATTTGCATGGTTCTTCATGTGTGAAGAGAGTAATTGTGCGTTGCGAAGTTGTGATGTTGGATTTTTAACCCTTTTGATTTATGCACTCAACATTTATTGACATTGAGCAAAACCAATTCATCACCCTTTGAATTGCAACTGATTCTTGGAATTTGAGTCTCTCTCTTGCTATTTAATTCAGTAACCCAGCTACATATGGTAATTGCCTACATGTGGAATTGGACAAAAGCCATAGCAACTATTTATTAAAGGACATTCTGTTTGCATTGGAAGCCAGTTAAATCTCCACTTTATCCTCCTGTAAATGATTCATTATTTTCTTTCTTTGCAATTCTGAGATAAAGTATTTTCATGATTATTTTTTTGTTATTATTTTACTTATTTTTTTTTACTAAAAAAACAAAAACAATGATCAAAACTAATAATAAAAAAAAGAAAGGAAAATGCTTCCAAAATACAAGAATACTTTTGAGCTTATTTATCAGATGTGCATTGTGGGGCAGTGAATGAGAAATCGAGGAGCAGAGTTCGAATTCCAGTTGAAATCCTTGCATTCACTTACACAGAAATACCCTTGGGAAAGGTATTAATCCATCTCTTCTCTTCCAGTTATGGGTTAAATAATTGAACAAATTGAGTTCTATAGCCTTGGTTGGCAACCAGTCTACTGCAGAAATCAATGGGAACCTACTGCGGAATAATCTTCTGCCCAGTCAGTCATGTCTCTTTTGAGACATGATCACCCAAAGTGTATATCCCGTATGGCACTTAACTGACTGAATATAATAGTTGAAAACATGATTAAGGCTTCTACTGGTCATAAAGTGGGGGATCAGTTTTCTATTGTTATGAAGTAATAAACTGATCCCCAAATCATTACAACTTAATAATATAATACATCTTTTCCCCTCTAGCTATGAGTCAAATAACAGGACAGATTGGGTTCTATAGCTCAGGTCAGCAACCAGTCTACTGGAAAAAGCAATGGCAACCTACTGTGGGATAATCTTCTGCCCAGTCTGTTATGTCCCTTTCGAGACATGATCACCCAAGTGTGTATCCTGTATGTCACTAAAATGACTAAATCTGAATAGTAAAAATTCACATTAAAAGAATAAATTTTGATATTCACTTGAAAAATTCTCAAGTTCTACAAGTGTGTGTGTGTGTGTGTGTGTGTGTGTGTGAAGAGGGCACAGGAGGGCCAGTGCAGGCTAGCTCCAAACCCCTTGACTAAAGGGAGCCTGATTGGGGGGCCTTAGTCAGGGCTTTATGACTATCACTAGCGTACTACATTTATATACATTACAAATTAAACTAAGCATAACTGACAATTAAAGGATGAAATATTTTCCCTGATATTAATATCATTCGGCAGTCTTTTTTCATTTTTTAGTTAAAATTCATGCATTTGTTTTGCTACTGTTAAGTCTTGAAAAAACACTCTATAAAATTCGCTATTTTTTTATTCATAATGATGAATTTTAACAAGAAAAATCTCTAGCTGATGTTAAAAATTTAAGATGGAATCATCTATTATGACGGGTCTCTAATTTGTATTTAGATACATTGTCTTCATTTTCAATTTTTCTAGTTGAATTTTTCACCTGTATTGAATACGATTCATTATTGTACATGATTAAGTTGCATTAAAATTTGTATCTTATGTGAATACTACATTATATGAATACAACCTTATGACAATTGAGGTAGTGGGTGTCATTGATTGGTGGGGGGGGGCACAAGATCCTTGCCCTAGTGGCATGTATATATTTCACACATACGTTCTCTTGCCAAATTAATTGGCAGGTAGATATAATGTTACATGGTTAGAATGGTAGCAGTAGCCCTGACTGAATCCAGGTATTGAAGATAATTATGTAAACTTGGTATTTTCTGTCACCTGCTAATTCTGTACAAATTGTAGAAGGATTTTCCGAGCTACCTTGATGGCAAATTGCAAACCTGTGTCATTTTCAATGCATGACAGTCAATAATTGACTTTCCACATGTCTATGTCTTCTGTGACACACTAAACCTGTTCAGCTTTTGCAGACTGAACCACATCTTCTTCTTTTATGTGCCCTGTCCTTTCAGGACATAGGCGATCATGGCTTTCCACATCTCCCTATCCCTGGTGGCTCTTAGCATGCCTTCTCCTATTACACCATGCAACCCCCGTTCTGTCATCCACTCACTCAAGCCCATAAATCTAGAATATAAATGTATAGAAACTAGCATGGCCACAAAATGAGGGATAAGTTTATATATTGATTATCATATAGAATTGATCCCCCATTTTATACCCACATTATAATTTCTTATAAACAGTTGACATATATATTCTTCTTTTATGTGCCTTGTCTTTTCAGGATGTAGACGATCATGGCTTCCCACATCTCCCTGTCCCTGGTGGCTGTTAGCACATTTTCTCCTGTTACACCATGCAACCCTCATTCTGTCATCCACCTGATAAGGTCCTTCAAATATGTTATCTGCTGCTTTCCTCTGTCTCTTTTTCTCCTCTATCTGGCCTGTTAGTATCAGGTTCTCCAAGCCCTCCTCCCTCATTGCATGTTCCGCAAACTTTAGCTGTCTCTTCCTGATGCTCAATATTAATTTCCTTTTCGTTTCCATCCTTTCCAAAACCTTATCATTGCTCACATGCTCGATCCATGATGTCCGCAGCATCCTTCTGTAGAACCACATTTCAGCTGCTTCATGTTTTTACACACACAAAATGTTGAATAGAGACAATATTCTTCTGAGCTTGTCTCAGATTACGTATGTTCAATCCTTGTAGGGGATGTGGCTTTAACTGCCACTTTAGTATTTTTTCTCCACATACCATGGTTAGCAACATACTCCTCAGACTTTGATGTCTGTATTCTATTTTTGATATTATTTTTCAGTTTATCTTTGTATCTAAGAAGAGATGTTCCTATGTTAGGCATTCCTTCCTGAAGTTGGTGATAAGTACGAATCTTTGGCAGTTTTTCATTATTCATAACAACAACATAACAAGCCCTCTTAACTGTGACAGCATCAAGAATGCCTCTAGACTTTGTATCTCATAATTATCAAACAACTGCTAATTTAAGATTTTGTTTTTCCATATGTCACTACAGATATGTTTAAGACATTTCTTTTTGTTTTTTTTAATCGTTTTACCCGAAGCAAGGCGGTAATGCCACTGATGCGCAGGGGGCTACATAAGAGAAAATGATTAGATAGAAGGAGAGTAAAAGCATGACGAACCAGTTACAGGGGGTGTCATGGAAGGAATCAAATGAAGGGAATTCAACCGTTTTCCTTGGACTAAAAAACATGTCGTGACATTTCACTACACATGAAGGAGTTCTAAAACTAAGAAATATTGTTAATCTTTTTGAATGATTTGTGAGCTTTTTTTTACAGTTGGCAACACTGTTAGTTTATAGATACGTAGTTTGGAATAAAGCTCATTTCGTCTTTTTGTCTTCATAAAGTCCATCACAAGACGAAATGCGTAGGTGAGTTAAATACATTTTTCCTCTTGTCTTTTTATTTAACCATATATATTTACATATATTTTAGGATATTGAATAAGTTCTCACTGTTTCCAACAGATGGCATTACCAAAAATGCGTGCATTTAGTTTCAGATGGTAACACATCCTTAAGGAAGCACTATAAGTAAGCTTGAAATTCAGTGTATGTCATTTTGACAAAGTGTAAACAACTTTGTTTATCATAATGTTAAGCAGGTCAGATTTCATGCTAAAGAAAGTGTATTTTACTTCACTACTTTATTCAAAAGAGATGTGCAGCTGAAGCATGCAGAATTCTTGTTGAGACTTATGGCGACCATGCTCTCTTGGAAATAACATGCAGAGATTGGTGTAAATGCTTCAAAAATAATGATTTTGATGTTGAAGATAAAGAAAGTTCTGGTGCACTGAAAAAGTTTAAAGGCAATGAATTGGAAGCATAACTTAATAAAGACTCATGTCAAGCACAAGCTGAACTTACGGAATCATTAAGTTGATCACGCAACAGTTTCCAAAATGTTTGAATGCATTAAGAATGATTCAAAAGTAAGAATATTGGGTGCCATATGAGTTGAAGCCAAGAGACATTTAATGGCATCTTGTTGAGTGTGAACAGCTGCTTCAATGGTAGAAAAGAAAAGTTTTTTTCAACATATCATGACCAGTAATGAAAAGTGGATATGCTATGATAACTTGATGATCATGGGGTGAGTCCAACCATGTATCAACATTGGCGGCAAAGCTAAATATCCATGGTTTTAAGCTTCTGTTCTGCATTTGGTGGGATCAACTTAGCGTAGCTTATTATGAGCTATCCAAACTGACTAAAACCATCCTGAGAGATTGTGATTGACTACAATTGATATGTTTGAGCAAAATAAAAAAGGCTGATGTATGAGCAGAGACTAAAAGTGATTTTGTAACATGATAACACTAGGCTACACGTTGCAAAATAGGTAAAACCTACTTAGAAACGTTTAAATGGGAAGTCCTACCCAACTGTTGTACTCACCAAACATTTCTGCATCCAATTGTCACTTGTTCCTATCAATGTCACTGAAAAAACAACAATCTTGCAAGTAAGCATCATCCCAACTTAACACACATGCACGTTTTCCTCTCTAGAGAGTTCAATTGTAATGAGAGCAATATATATATATATATATATATATATATATATAGAGTCATCCACAGAAAGGTCTGTTTCACTGTATCACAGCTCATCAGTACGGTTAGACAGCTGATTGCCTTTTACCAAGGATTGAAACCCGACCGAATTGGCGTCAGTCGGCGATTCTACCTATGAGCTACAAGTGCTCGGTAGAAGAAGGCAGACTTTTTTTTTAGCGTGTATATTATCATTATACACACCCAATAGCTGAGAATGTTCTCATTCATTGTTGAATGAATGATTATATATATATATATATATTAGTAATACTTTTATTATTGGTATTTATAATAAAAGTATTATAATAAAAGTATTTTTCATAGCTACACAAGGGCTGTCATGTTTTGGTACTATGAATAATACCTCATCAGGTGTGATTTATGGTTGTAAGAGTCTGTAAATCTCCTGATGATGTACTACTGATAGTACCAAAACATGACAGCTCTTGTGTAGCAGTGAAAAAAAGTTTTTATTACAAATTCCAATAGTAAAAATATTACTATAAATATTGCTCTAATACTTATTGAGCACTTTTAAAAAGTAATGCTATGAACCATGGATTCTTATTCTTTTAGTTCTTACTCATATATATATATTGGGAATTACGAGAAAATAACTTAAATCCACAGAAAAAAATGGAAGCTCATAGGCAAGGCTAGGACCCCTAATAGCACAAGAGACAGATGCAATCTATGTTTGACAGAAAAAATTAAAATTTTGATATTTCACTACCAGAATATATTTCTAAATAAATGGAGGGAGATCATTAGTATGTGTCGTCATAAAAGTAAGTATAAATTGCAATAAGTATTCTATTCTTCCAATTAGTCACAATAAAGTTTTTTTTTTTAAATTTTGGCTAAGAAGTTAATTCCCCCTACCTACCACTACTCATTCAAGGATCAAGCCACATACCTCCCACTACCAAAAAAAGAAATTGCTACTAAAATTTCGCTAGCTTAACCCTATAAAAACCAATAAAGAAAAAATTAAAATTTTGAAATTTAAATACCAGAATATACTCCTAAATAAAGGGAGGGAGATCATTAGGGGGTGTTGTCATAGAAATAAGTATAAATTATAATAATTATCCTATTATTCTAATTAGTCACAAAAAATTGGGCTAAGCAGTTACTTCCCCACTACCTACCACTAAAAAACTCAAGCCTCTAGCCATATACCACCTACTACCAAAGAAGAAATTACTACTAAAATTCTGCTAGCTTAACCCTATAAAAACCAAGATCTCCCAACCCCTTTCTTTACTAGAGCAAATATCTGGGCTTAGAATTTTTTCTCATTCTTTGTTTAAACGGGGCTGAGAATGCATGTCTTAAAATGACATGTTGAAAATGGCTATTTCCCCTCTAAGTTTTATCTGAATTTACAGATATATATATATATATATATATACTACAAAAGCCAGAGCTAGAACCCCCCAAAGTAAGGTTTAATATTCACAATTAGATTAGAAATTTTCCTAAAAAATTAAAAATTCTATAGAAAAAATCGATTTACTAAATTCTAAAGTAAGGCTTAATATCCATAATTAGATTAATTATAAAAAACTGTCCTTAATACACACAAAACTTCAACTATTACCTTAAATACAAACATTCAATCTTTCCTCCTACATCAAATTCTACTTATTACCTGCTTACCTATTACCTAAAATTTTAAACATTAAAATTTACCTCCTACATAAATCTTACCACAAACGGTGATCTAATTAAAATTAAAAATTTGATAGAAAAAATCAGTTTCCAAACTGTGATCTAATTAAAATTTAATTGAAAAAATCAATTTCCTAAATCCAAAATTAAAATTAAATATGCAAATTTACATTAATTATAAAAACTCTGCTTAAATACAAAAATATTCTGTACTAAATAAACATCCCACCCCTAACCTGTTCCTCTAAGAAAACCAAAATGATATATTCTAGTCACAAGATATTAAAAGAACTTACATTCTAGCTGCTAATGTTAAATCTGTCTAGAAATCAAAGACACTCATTAATCAGACATATTCACTACCCACACCACTCTCTTCAAAATTCTAAAAGGTCAATCCACAGGGCTTGTGCCCTTATCACTAACCACCCACTGCCAACATCCCACACAACTGACCAAGTATAAGAAAAGAAATTTAAAATTAACAATTTAATACTATTAAAAATTTAACTGTTTCCAAACTGTGATATAATTAAAAATTTAATAGGAAAAATCTATTTCCTAAATCCAAAATTAAGATTAAATATACAAATTTACATTAATTATAAAAACTCTGCTTAAATACAAAAATATTCTGTACAAAATAAGCATCCCACCCCTTACCGGCTCTTCTAAGAAATCCGAAGGATATAGTCTAGTCTCAAGATAATAAAAACTTACATTTTAACTGCTGATGTTAAATCTGTCTAGAAATCAAAGACTCTCATTAATCAACCATTTTAACTACCCACACCACTCTCTTCAAAATTCTGATCAATTCATGAGACTTGTTCCATTATCACTAACCCCCACCAACATCCCAAACACAACTGACCAAATATGAGAAAAGAGGCTTTCCATTCCTATACATATCGCCTGATGAGACATTGAAGTTTCAATGTTGAAACAAATGTACCATTTGTAGTGGATATATATATAAAAAAAATATGTATATGTTCTAAAATATAATATATATATATATATATATATATATATATATATCAAATCATCCGCATACAGGCCTGCTTCACTGTATCACAGCTCATCAGTGTGGCTAGATCAACTGTTTTGCTTCAAGCAAAATCCAACTGATTTGTCATACAAAGGTTCTTTGGCAAATCCACTTCTTCACAAAGCCATTATTTCAATGACCATATCAGACTTTATTTTTAAAGAAAAGCACCCTTCGAGTATGAGTGTGGGTGCATGCGTATATAAATAGTGATTGATGTCAATATCCAGTGGCAACAGTCTGTTTCATTCTTAGAGGCAATCTTCATGACCTGAAGATTGGATTTGAGCATAAAACAGTGTCACCGCTGGGCGTTGACCTCAATATTCATTTTTACATTTCGCACTTTAACCTATAAATATAGTATATCCTAAAACTATATCTTATCATTCACATTATATATATATATATATATATATATATATATATATATATATAAAGATTCCAATCTAAAAGTGAATTAAATTACAAAATTTTAGAAGTATATAAAAAATTGTATACAAAATATTTAGATTCTGGCATTAAATAACCTATAGAGGATGATATGCCACTAAACAAAATCAGCTTCTTCCAAACAAAGCAGGTAAGATCATATATCTACATATACAAAAGGCTGAAAACTTTTCAGCTTCACTAACAAGCCTTTCCCTACAAAAAAAAAAATTAAAAGTTGGCTCTGTTCAGAGCCAAGAAATTTTCAACACTCCCTTATATATACAAAAACAAGTCAAAACACATTTTCATGCATGAGTGAATATAAATTCCAACTGTTCTGTAATTTTCGCAATTCACTTCCTGATTCAGAAATTATGAGATATGTCGTTGCTTTAGCAAATTATTATTTCGTTGATTGATAATAAGTCAAAAATATTATTAACCAGAAAAGAAGAAAATCATTCTATTGGTCATTATTTCTTTTGTTTTAATAGTTGACTTATAGTGGGTAAAAAATTAATTAAAATTCTTGTTATTCCTTTTTAATAAATTTCTATTTTAACCTTCAAAATGTATATTTTATTATTCCACTCTTCTACACTAATCCACGCATTCCAACTGACAACCAACCTGCTGATGATGATGAAAACCTTCTGCTAATTCTGATGATGATAATTCTGTATAAAACTTGTAAGCTGTAGGAAGTTCGGTTAAGACACAAGGCCAAATCAAAGAAACATTAATCAGGTAATGTACACAGATTTATGGTCATTTTCTTTGATAAAAAATCAGGTGCATTGGAAATATGATTTTTTTTCCTTAAAATGTTGCTGTTTTCTTAACTGCATCTTACATTCTCTAGCAATCAATACTCAAATGATTATAGTACTTTTATTCTCATTAGGTACAACAATCAGTCACCTAGTTTACCAACAACTGGGAGTGCCATAACAGGCATAAGAATTTGCTCAGAGTAATGAATACTTTTCTTGACAGACTAACTTTTTTTCTTACATGAATTTTTTTTTTTCCATAAATACAGGATTAGATTTTTCAAGTTTTGGGCAGCATTCAAAACAATTTGCCAAGTTCACCCCACCCAACACAGAAAAATCTCTTCAGATATTCAAATCGTACAGAATATACACAAGAGTTTGAGTTTTGTTTAATGGCATATCAACCTCTGTGAGTTATTTAATGCCAAAAAGGTAGGGTTTTAAGGTAATTTTTTTAATGTTTGGTTAAAGTGAGAAGGTTGATCTAGTCAGATTTTAATGAAGATTTTTTGTTTTTATTCTTTTTGATTTTAACGGCATATCAACACCTCTGTGGGTTATTTAATGTAAAAAAGGTGGGGTTTTAAGGTAATTTTTAAAAATGATTCTTTATAATGAGAAGATTGAGTCAGGTTTTGATGGAAAAAATTTTAATTTTTTTTTAATTTTAGAAAATTTGGTGTTAAAAAATGTATTGCTGGTAATAACTTTATTTTCCTTCAAAAATGTATATTTTTCTATAAAAGTCTATTTTTATACTTTCATAGTGTTTTGACCCCAGTTTGGGGGAGGGGCTAACTATTTACCCATAGCAGGGACCCTAGCAGGTGCTACCACTCAACAGCAATTAAGAGGTGATTCCATGCTCCTCACAACCTCCCAATCAGAGGCCTTGCTGCTGGATGCAGTTTACTGTCATGCCCAACAACCAGGAATGTTTGTACACACCAGAATATAATGTTCCAGAAACTAGAGAGGCATTGGGCATTTTGAATGAAAAATTCATGAAACTTATCAAAAGAAATTTTGTTCACTACGGCATGCAAGATTATTTTTATCCTCAGAATCTGTCTTACATATCTATATATCTACCATTCATTAATGCTTAGAACATTTGCTGCCACATATGGTCTGGTACCTTTGATATTTACCTTAAGCTTTTTGATAAGATCTGAAGAAGAATCAGCAATATTATTGGCCCTGATATAGCAGCTCATCTTCAATCACTTACCTACTGCCACAAGGTTGCTTCCCTCTGCTTTTTCCATAAATACTTCCACGGTAATTGTTCAGATGAGCTCTTCGCTACGGTACCTAGACTTTTTTAATGTAAGCACAGTACTAGATTGACGTCAAAATCTCATCTATTTAGAGTTGAGCTGGCTAGATCTAGTGGTAATTTCTAACAGCTTCTTTTTTTGCACTTCTCACTTAACTTGTGGAACTCCCTTCCATCTCTATGATTCCCAGCCAACTTTAATCTTCAAAAATTTAAATTCAATATCAATCTATCTTTTAGCATCATTGTTCGTTCTTTTCTTTTTTTGCTTTTCTTAACGATCAAAATTGCAAATTTAATTTATTTATTAATATTAAATGTTAATTATACCATGTTAATAGATAGATTTAATCAAATTTTCTAAGTTTATCATTTAACATGTTTTAAATGACATTCATTTCCTTATTTATTTTCATTTTAACACACTGCGTAAGTCGCAATTTTTAATTTAATCATAAAAACAATGTAAATTTCGAATTATTTTAAGTTTTTTTTTCTCTTACTAACAATAATTATCAGTTGGGAGGTAAACTTGAAAAAAGTAAAAAGGAAAAAATAAAAATCGGAAAACACAATTACCTTTCGAGTTTCCTTTGAGTACCCACGAAAAAAGTAAAGGTAAAAATTCCCCTGTAATCAACTTAAAAAGAGCTCACAACATCTCGATTGGCTGTTGGTCAACTTCCAATCAAATTCGTGACAGAGGGGTATGAGTTACCTATATATCAGTGTCTACAGGCTGTTTATTTCAAATTGGGGGGGGGCGCATCAGAGACTGATCAATTCTGATGGGGTTGACTTGGTAAGGGGAGTATGATGTTTGAAAGACCGGAAACTGTTCAATGACCCAATTCGGAAGATCACTGACGACGCCCTCCAGCATGACTAGAAAAAGCCTATATTCAAAATAATATCTAGTGATTACTTTTCATTTTCCTGCTCATTATTAAAGTTTCCATTCCTAATTGTTCCCCACCCTATAACTCCCTCGTGTTTTAGTGGCTTTACTGCCTTGCATGGGGGGGGACACCAATTTTTTAAAAAAAGATGGTAAATATATAAAAAAACAGTTTTAAAAAATCTTATTTTTATGTTTTGTCGACCTTAAAAATATAGAAATGAATCTAGATTTAATCAGAGACAATAAGTAAGTTCTAAGACCAAAATTAACATTGGAAGAAGGAGTGTGCCAAATAAAATTTGAAGCATACTGGTTCGTGAAACTTTCTGTAGTTCAAAGAAATTGATAAATTGAGGTGGTATAAATAAAAACAGTAGAATTTAGTAAAATATAATTTTAAAAAATAATAGATTTAAAGAAAAAAAAACAAACATTCATATGAATTATGTTCTGTCCTGTTAAAGTCAATTTGGTTGAAATTGTGTTTGATCAGATAAAATTGCAAATTCTTACCTGAATTCAAATCAAATATTAGAAGATGGAAACCAAACTTCATAACTGTCATAATGGGGACATATCAGCAGAGAGTTTTCTAAAGAAACAAGTATCCAGAACGCATGTAGCTGATGCTAAAATACTAGTAGAATAAATGACCAATTCTCAGTGATTAAAGTGAAATTTCAAAGATTCAAATCCCCCCCCCACACACACACAGAAAAATAATACAACACAATGATTTAACAGTCAAATTAAACTTGTATAGAAATGCCTAACATAAAGCATATAAAGTTCACCAAATCTATCTTAGTGGCTAATTTGTTAGTCTAGTAAGCATCATTCTCATATTGTGATCGTCATCAATTTCTTATTAGCAGGCTAAAACAGAATAAAGATAGTCAAGTGAATATCAGTAATGTTCATGTACTAAATACAAACTATATTGAATACAAAATTATCCTTCAAATCGCTGAGAAGCATCCATAAATCTAATGATTCCATATTTAAACCTACCATCTTTGTGACAAGTTTTTAGGTTACAAAACTTGTCATGGTTACCTAGTATACAGAGTGTGATCGATGAATTGTTACCTAAATGATACAAAAATAAAAATAACACTGACATTTCATTTTAACAGATATATTTACCAAAATGACACAAAAATATCTTGAAGTACTAAAGATTAAATGTATTCAATAAAATTGCCACTGGCTACAACCACGGCCTCCAGACGACTTTGAAATCTGCATCTCTCTGGACAATGTTCTTGATTAAGTTGGTGAAAGCTGATAATCATTCTTGCTTTCAGTCCATCTTTGGTATTACAAGGAATTTTGTTGGTCTCTCACTCAACGGTGCTTCACACATAATTTGGGGGTGGGGGGTTGCAACCTGGGGAGTTAGATAGCCAGATGTAAGGGAGTCATGACTGGGTTATCCCGCTTGTGTGACATGGTGCAAAATCCTGTTGCCAGACATAGCATCTTCCAGTAGCCATCCTCTTGTCTCAGAGTAGCACTACCTCCTCAAGGCACTTGAAATAGGTGTCCGTATCGAGTCCAAGGCTCTCACCAACAAATCTGGGAGTTCTTTTTTTAATCAGAACAATCAGGGTGTGTTTTCCAAACTGCCATACCTTCATAATCACCATTAGACTCATCCAACTCTTTCTGAATCCTCTGAATTGTTCTCAGAGTGACACCTAAACACTCTGAAATGTTCATACTCTAATTCAGAGTGAATTGCATCAGGGTGCTTTTTTTTCTCCCACAGTGTCCAATTTACTCTACTGTAGTTTTTTTTTTTTTTTAATCATATCACCCCGAGCAAGGCGGTAATGCCACTGATGTGCAGGGGGCTACATAATAGTGAAAAGATTGGAAAAGAGATAGCTGGAAACCACATCCTAAACATGGAACAAGGGATGAGCCTCTACACCTATTCAATAGACGTGGGTGGAGTGTGAACCAGGGCATGGTCAACAAAATTGAAAACAAACAACTTGCAGATGCGAAATTCAAAATATAAAATGGCGACAATTTAGCCATCGCACCATGTATGTAAACAATAATGAAGCAGATTAAAAAAAGAAAAAAAAAGTCAAAGATATTTTGAATGACTTGAATTAATACTTAAGCCTAATCATATGAATAGTTTTGCACTGAAATCTGACTGTTGGAAACTTTTCAAAACTGGCTTAAATAAACCCACCATTTACTGTATTGAATCAGCCAATTGACTGACACTAAGTCATTGACGATTAAGTTACAAATAACACGTGACTTGTGTTACTGAAAGCTAGGAAGAGAATAGAAAAAGACGAAACAACCATCAAAGCATCAACTTCTTGTAGATTGTTACTTTACGGGCAATTATAGAATGGTAGCAATAAGTATGAGGGAATTATTATAATTACTAAGTCTCTTTCAAACTTTTTTTGTACAAAAAGTTAAAATAAATTTTGTCAAGAGGTCTAAGACGTGCCAGATCACTTGGTGGCTTCCCCTATGTGGATAGAGGTCGCATGTTCAAATCCTGCTGAATGACACACATTTTCGTAACAAAAATTTATCATAAACAATCAGGCCGGTAGAAATAAATATATAATACTGTTTGATTATAAACAGAATATCTACTTAAATATGAGTATCAATCAAAAATAATGTCAAAACAAATCATTTAAAAAAAATAAATGTTACTTATCGGATAGACTAACAGGAAAAATAAGGTAATCCCTTTATTTTGAATTTTATTCTTATAAGCAAAAAAAAAAAAATCTAAAACAAAGTACATCTACAGGAAGGGTCTGACTTTGTTAACAAATCATTCTCATCAGCTGATTGTCACAACATGACATTTATCTCCATCTGCCCCCACCCCTTGTAATAACCAAAAAATTATTTCTATGTATATAATTTTTGTCATTTGTTTTGAGGTGAAACACTGAGTATTGTATATTAGCCTAAAAATGGAATCAACAAAGTTGACATTTCACATAAGGTTGCTTGCATTTACTTGGCACAAATATAAGAAAGGCTCGAGTCCACATCTTCCTTACACACTTTCATCAACAAAAATATTGACAAGAAAAATCCCTTGTTGATAGAATGCCACATTTGTTGATGGAAAAGAGTATGGAAGAATGAATAAATAAATAAATACATACATAATTCTTGCTTATGGAACTTTTTTCTGGCTTCTTGCTTTCTAGTTAACTTTTATCTTCAAAGATTTAAATACAATGTCAGTCATTATCTTTTTTCTTAATTCTTGTTCTTTTATTGTCCTTTCTTCTTAATAGTAGTAAAAAAAAAATTTGTACAGGATTTTGTTTTTTGGAGTGAGGTATGGAAAACAAATTACAGATCTGTGCTTTTCTGTAAAACAATTGATTAAAAGAAAACCAAAAATAACAAGATATGTAGTCAGCCAAGTGGGTGAGGTAGTTACCTCTAAGCCATTGGCACCAGCGACTGGCATTCAAACCCAGATCAAAAGCTTAGATTTTTAATGTCTATTTTCAAAACAAGGTCATCCACTTTGAAAACTAGTGCAACACAATCTTTCTTTTTATCTAATTTCTTTTTCTTTAACCTGTAGAAGTCAAGGTAACTTACTGGGAACATCATGGCTGCCTTGTAAACTATCATAGCCTCCTGGCAATGATGGGTGTCATGACCTCTTCATGTTGGTAAAAGAGTTATACCTGGATAACCTCTTTTATCAAACATCTAGCCAATGACAGGCCAGCAAATGGATTGCCCCACCCTGGGCAATGGACTGGCCTATTCTGTAATAATAGTCTCAAGTCCCTTTCTGGTGGTCTTATCGACATTTGTTGCTGACACTGTTGAACCACATATTCGTCAAACCTGATCGATATTTTGACTAGTTTTAACTTGGGATAGTAAAAAGCCCATAGTATAGTTAAGCATTGAATATTGATCCATTTTACTCATCAAAACCACCGGCTTCTGAGTACTTTAGCAAAAATTTGGGATACAGGCTTATAGGTCACACAACTGATTCTTGTATCAATTTAATGCAGTTTTTTATTAAAAGCTGTTTATCTATCTATATTTATGCTTGCATTTGCGTGTGAATAAATTAAATGTTGGGAAAAAATTCCTAAAGAGCAAATGAGAAATGCCAAAAAATTTAAGAAATCAGTACATTAGATGGTCTAGTCCTCCTCCAATTGTAAAAATATATTGAGCATTGTGAAGCGAATGTGAAGTAAATAAGTAGTGTATCTGTGGCAGTCATGGCATACTGACAGGATTTAGCACTGTTTGACCATAGATTGAATGTTGGGGGATAGGAAGATACATCTCTCTCTCTCTCTCTCTCTCTCTCTCTCTCTCTCTGAGATAGTAACTGTTCTAGATTCTTATCAAGTAGCAGTAGGAAGAGAGTATGTATAATGTCCACTGGTGAAATGTGTTTGTTGGTGGGGGGGGGGGGTGATACTACCCTCAATGAGTCTCTCTCAAATGACGCTCAACTTTTTCTTGAGCTTAGTCTTTTTGTGTGCATCCAAATTTGCATAATTGCATATCAGAAACCATAAATACTGCGATCTTGCCAACAGTGTATACATGTAATCTATGACTGCTTTGTTAAATGAGTTAAATGTTGCCTTGACTACAAATAGTATAGAAGGAATACATGAATTCAGGACAGACATTAAGTTGCACATAAAAACTGTCAGGGCTACAGGTGATGCAAAAGGAGCACTGCAGAAAGTGACAATGAAATAGAACATTGCATCAAATCCTATCCCAACTGGTGCTACTCAACCCACCAGTCAACACATGATACAACCTAAACTTCATTCTATAATGCTTTGTAGTCAATGACTAACAAGGTCAACCTCATTGCATCACTTACTGTGTCTCATCTGAGTAAAAAAAAAAAACAAAAAAAAAACATTTGTCTGTGAAAGACTGAAGTTTTACTACATAAACAAATAAATCATGTTACAAGCTTTTTCAGGCAGATGGATATTTGTGTGTGAAGTTTGCATGAGGCTACAGAGACATTCAGTCAGCAAGATGTTGCGTAAATGAATAGTGAATCTGTAATGCAATGTATTCTATTGAGATTCACAATTACCACGAATGAAACTGGAGACTGTCTTGGCAGGTATGATATTATTTTTTTATTTTTATTTTTTTAATCATATCACCCTGAGCAAGGCGGTAATGCCACTGATGTGCAGGGGGCTACATAAGAGTGAAAAGATTAGAAAAAGGAAAGCCGGAAATCACATCCTAAACAGGGAACAAGGGATGAGCCTCTACACCTGTTCAATAGACATGGGTGGAGTGTGAAACTGGGCGATAGTTTAGTCTATCTACTCCAATTGAGAAAAAAAAATAAGCAAAAAGAAAAGTGAAAAGATTGGAAAAGAGAAAGCTGGAAACCACATCCTAAACAGGGAACAAGGGATGAGCCTCTACACCTGTTCAATAGACGTGGGTGGAGTGTGAATGCACAAAACATTTGTGACAGATCACTTACATCATTTGGTTATATTTCCTGTTTGTTCCAGCAAAATAATGCACCCCTTACTTTGCACAGGTGATACTAAACTGGTACAAGACATAATCAGCTGACTTTCAGGTGCTCCATTGCCACCTGTGCTCACCAGATTTAAACCCCATTGAGCATGAATAAAACACTGACTTTAATAAATTCCATACAGTCACACCAATGCGACCCAGGAATCAAAGAGAGAAGGTTTCCATGTTAGTAGGTTTTATGTATTCTTTTATTTACTTTTTTTTTATCATGGTTACGTCAAGAAGTCTGCTGAGTAAGGAATAAAATAATTACTTTACACAAATTACATTATTAATTACATTGATCGGACTGTTGTTCTTATCTTTATTGCAATGCTTATGACGTTTCTGCTGTTTCATGATTCGGCCTTCTTCAGGTGCTGGGAATTTCAACCTGAACTCTTTATTTTGATCACTGAGGTATATTATTTTCATTCCATGTGTGGTGCCACTTCCAGTAGCCATGTAGTTATCTCCCTTTAATTCAACTCTTTAAGTTACTTGTTCACAACTGCTGTAGCTTGGTATTGAACTCACAACTCTTTGGGTCAAGTCACTGAAACTAACCAATGTCTATATCCACTGGACCATGTGTCCTTGAGGAGGAATGGCCAAAATGTTATGAACAGGGTGACAAAGATACAAACAACAGTCCAAACAATGTAAATAATTACGTAAATACTACCTCATCTCAGAAGTATAGACATTAACACAAATTATTCAATATGTTTCCTTTAATTCAGTGGGGGAATATCAATCACACAGACTAGAAATTATATAGCAAAGATTTCAGATCAAAATTCTAATACTAACAATATCAAATTTCATATTTATAAGCAAATATGAAGTTCATAAAATATGAAAAATTTCTTGTGACAACTGTGACCTCATGTGTCTACTTCTTAGTTTATATTTTTCTTTGCTAATGGAAATGTCAGGAGTTGGAGGGGGGTATGAAGCCTACTTAGAAGTAAGCTTTTATTTACAACAACACCTGACATTTAGAGAATATCAGCCACTGTAAGTAATAAGCATTCATTCAGTAATATTAACACTTCGACTTTCATATTATTTGCTGATCTGTATTTTTCAGTAACAAAAAACAGAGACATGGCCCATTGGATAAAAGCATTATTGGAGTAATTCAAAAAGTGACTTGACCCAGAGAGTTGTGAGTTCAATACTAGCTACAGCAGAGGGAACAAAATCTTGGAAAGTTAGGTTGCTAAAACGAAATAACTGAAAACTGAGATATCCAGAAAAGGCAGGATATGTGGAACTAGAACAATCAACCCTCAGGGATTAAATAAAGGTTTTGGTTTGAAATTTCAAAATAATTCACCTGAAGAAGGCTAAAGTGTACAATGGCTGAAATATTGTGAATCTAAATCTATCTAAACTTATTTATAAATGGAACTTTGTGTGTGTGTCCGTTACCTATAGACTCCGAAATGGCTGAACCAATTTTCTTGAAAATTTACACAGTTGTACTATAAGCATCTGCGAGTTTTCTTAGCTAGGTTTTGTGTTGAGGTACCCTCGATAAATATGGAAAATCGATAATTGAAAAAATTGGGTTATAGAAGGAGTGGTCCGATTTTAATCAAATTTGATACACTTATAGACAAAGACATAAGAAACAATATTCAGAAGTTTCAAGGTTGCAGTTCTTACAATAGTGCAGAAAATTGATAATATATATATATATATATATAAGGCAAGATGTTTGTGTGTGTATGTCTGTTTATCTGCCTGTATGTCTATATTTTTTCAGCCCTTTTATTTTAGTTTTTGCTTCGGGTTTGGCTCTAAGTAGGTATAATTGTAGTTTTTAGTCTCAGCTATGATACCATTTACTCAGAGGACTTATTTAGCCTTCAAAATTCAGTTTACGATGAAAAAATCTTATTTGATATCGATACCAGGAAATCAAAATTTGACTTACATCCATTCAATTTTCTTTCAGTCTACGGTTTCGCTTTAACTGGAAACAACTATTGCTTTTTAGTCTTTCGTGTCAACGTCCAAAGAGTCTGAACTCCAGGACCATGGATTAGTTTTAAAGCTTTCATTACACCCGAGCAACGCCGGGCTATACTGCTAGTATGACAATAAACTGAAGACAATAGTCTTAATGATTTAAATAGTATAAATAAAAGAAATTCTTGAAAAACCTTTTAAAAATAATTATAATTATCAACACTACTTATGTTCACAGATGACAAAAAATAATTAAAACAGCAAACTATAGAATAAAAAGCATGAAAATTCAGGGCAAACATTTTTTTTTCTTTCAACTCTGTATATTTAGACTAATGTTCTAATCTTTGATGTTATTGTTCAATCTCTGGTCTAAAAGTACTAAAACAATTAGACAAGACATCCTTAGCACTATTTACATTATTTGGACTATTGTTCTCATCTTGGCTGCCATAGCAACCAAGATGAGGACATTAGTCCGAATAATGTTAATAGTGTATATAGTACCTCATCTCAGAAATATAGACAAATAGAATGATCTATTATTAAACGTTGTACAAATGGCAAGAAAGATGAGGACAATAGTCTGAATCATGTTAATAGTGTAAATACTACCTCATCTCAGAAATATAGACAAATACTGAGATATCCCTAAACATAATTGAACGAGAACAATCTACCTGTAGATTAAATAAAGGAATCTGTTTGAAAGCATCTGATAAAGGGACAACAGCCAAAATTTTATAATTTCAGAGACAAAAACTATGAGTCAGAATGCAAATAATACAACCTCATCCCAGACATTCAGAAGCATTTTTGTTTCATATGTAACAACAGTTCTAATCAAAAAAAAAGAAAAAAGTCATAAATTTAGAGAAGCTCTGATTAGCTAAGAACATGTCTTTAAATAAAAAAAACTCCAACAGCAAATCAACAAACCCCCCGCCAAAAACAGGGGGAAAAGTTAAGTAGTTGAAAATAATTAATCAGCGTAATTGTAATGATCTATTTCTACAAAGATTAGTTTTATATGTCAAGTGATTAGCCAACAACCTGTCGGTAATAAATTAACAATTGTATTTATTGTTCGTACATATTAGAAATTGTTAACATTTCTCTACCTTCCAGCTTCTTAAAATAGCCAGTAATCAAAGCTGATGGCTTAACCTGTTTGTTGCCATGGGCAGATAACTCATCTTAGCAAATTATCAGTGTTAAGATAATGCATATTTCATTAAACATGACATTCTTTGCAAAGATCTGGGGGGTTTTTTGGGTTTTTTTTTTTTACAGACTTTTTTTTTCTTATCTAATAAAGTTAATTTTGTCTGAACATTAACCACAAGACTGCAGTAAATTAAAATATAAAAAATCTAACATAGTAAAAGTCATACAATTGGAGGGTGCTGAAAAGTTCTTGGTACAAGATAAAAAAAAAATTCTGACATTTGTGGTTTGGACTGAGAAAATGAAATCGCTTCTTGTATCGAAACATTATTCACATATCAAGGTTTTAATTAAAAGTAATCAAATTACAAAATATCAATAAACAAATATAAATTTTAACAGTTATTTTTTATCCATTTCTTTTTTTAATAAATTTCAAGGTCAGCCATTTATTAACATTTTTAGAATTAATTTACAATAATTACATATTTAAATTCAACCAATTCTAACTCATTTAAGGTAAATTATCTTAGAAATTTGAAGTAGTTATAAATCCAAGTAGTTTTCCTTGAACAAAAACTTTTATATATATGGAAGCTCAAAGGTGAAAAAACAAAAATTTGATTCTTACTTGCTTTTCGAAACAAGGTTATTATTGAGAAGCTTATAAAATTACAGAAAATGAGAAAACACAAATAACGACATAATTGAATAAGAGTATATCACATTTCATTGCCTCCCAAAATGCTAAATATATTGTCTTATTAGATTACTTTTAAAAATAATGTCATCCTAAGTAAGGCAGTTTTGCTGCCACTGTTGCACAGGGGGTTACATAGGGAAAAGCAATGAGAAAGAGGGGTTAGTTATAGGGGCTGTCAGAAGGAGGGTAATAGACGGATGAGAATACCGGTGTAATGGGGGTGGAGTGGACGGAGAAAAGAGCATGAGAGAAGGATGCAAGTTAGTGAGATAGGAGATGACTATTGACTTTGCATTTAAATTTCTGGAGATTGTAGCTGTCGGGGAAGCAAGTATACGGAAGGGAATTCCACAGGCGGGAAGGGCATGAAAAGAAGCTGTTAGAGTAGAAATTGTGGTTACATTTTATCGGTTTCACTGTAAAAGGGTGGGACCTAGTTGCTAGTCTAGTAGCTCATGTAAATTCATACATAGGGGGCACCAGTGAGCAAAGTTCATTGGAGCAGAAGCCATGAAAGTATTTCTAGAAGAAAGTGAAAGAACGACTGCAGTCGAGCTGCCAAGTCGGGATACAAATTATTTTGAAATGTATGAAGAGACATAAAAGATGAGCCACATGAACAGGCAGTTAAGAATGTTTTTAACCAATAAGACAGATATTAAAAACAAGTGAATATAACGACTCTATTTGTCTGGATTTAGTTGATTATGAAAAGCCAGTTAACTCAGTCGAACATTCAGCAGTTTATACTGCTACAAACTGAGGGAAATAATGTTTGAGTTTTGTTTAATGGCATATCAAACACTGTAAGGTTATTTAATGCCAAAAAGGTAGGATTATAAGATACTAGCAGTATAGCCCGGCGTTGCTCGGGTGTAATGAAAGCTTTAAAACTAATCCATGGTTCTGGAGCTCAGACTCTTTGGACGTTGGCACGAAAGACTAAAAAGCAATAGGTGTTTCCAGTTAAAGTGAAACAGTAGACTGAAAAAAAAAATGAATGGATGTAATCAAATTTTTGTTTCTGTTATCGATATAAAATTTTCTGGTCTATTGTAAGAACTACAACCTTGAAACTTCTGAATATTGTTTCTTATGTCTTTGTCTATGAGTGTATGAAATTTGATTAAAATCGGACCACTCCTTCTATAACACGATTTTTTTGATTATCGATTTTCGATATTTATCAGGGGTACCTTGACACAAAACCTAGCTAAGAACACTCGCAGACGCTTATAGTACAACTGTGTAAATTTTCAAGAATATCGCTTCAGCCGTTTCGGAGTCTATAGGTAATGGACACACACAAAGTTCCATTTATAAATAAGTTTAGATTTAGATTAGATAGATTTGTTCTGAGACTGGGACTGGGATAAAGGCCCTTTAAAATTTATGTTGAGTCTTTCAGAGGATTTTGTAGGTTTTCCTAGCTTCTCTGAGTTAGGCTTGAAAAAAAGGTTTTATTTCAGAACAAATAGAGTATGTGAAGGTCATTGCCTGAAACATTTTCCCTTCTAGAATCTATTGGATAAGGATCAAACAGAGAAACCGAGTTCCATTTTTTTCTGAAATAGCAGATGGGAATGATTATGACGGCATATGAAATGAATCATACGCAAGATTCTTGGGTGGTAAAGATTATCATTTAGAACCCTCAATTTCTCGTTACTGAAAGAAAGCATCCGCCAACACATTCTATATACTAAGCTGGTCCACAACATTGTAATTACGGCACAAAGTTCAATGTGCCAGTGGGCAATTTTTTCATATTTTTCTTTTGCTAGCAAGCTTTGAGTTAAATATGAAGGCTACACTTCAATGGCCTATAATGAGCTGAAAGTGTCATCTAATGAGATAATGGTACCATTTTCATAAGGCCTCAGCCAGGGTATAAACCACTTTCTCTACTGACTGAATATGAGAAAAAGAGTGTAAGAAAAAAAATGTGAATAGGCATGTTTTGAATTATTCTAACAGCCATGATATATTTGGAGGCATCAGTTTAAATAGTAAAAGAGCAGACTGGGTCAATAGCCTGAATAACAAAATCAACAATATCTTTTTTTCAGGGGTTAAAATACCTGTTGTGGCAAAGTTCAATGAGCATAAACCTTCTCTGACAACCTGCATCTGGAGTAATATACTAACATTTATAGAGAAAGAAAAAAGATAAAATTCTTGTGATAAAAAATATTTCAAGAGTTATTCCAGGTGATCTGGGTCAGGGTAAATATCACCATTGCATATGAAATACCTGACTAAAGTAATTAATTGTAGTTTCTAGAAGCGTTTGTCTTGATTAATAATTAGATTCTATCTCTTAGTTACCACCAGTAATCAAACAAGGTTAATACTGTGCCTCTCCTATTCAAATTCTGCGTATATGATAGCGTCATCTATATACACATATTTTCCTTTCAGATATACCTTCTCTTCAATTTCATCAATTACAATTTGAATGTGCTACTCCATTAGTATCCTTGAATGTGCGCCCCTACAGTATTCTGGGGTTATATACACTTATCTTTTTTTTGCCTTTATTAATTACAATATTAACAAATGATCTAACAAATTTTATTCATTAAGTAGCTTTAAGCAAACATGCATAAAGAAATAAAAAGAACTGACAGAACAAAAATCCTGCTCTTCAACAGGATGTATAATATCCAAGGATGGAACAATGATATTGGAGGAAGAGGAAATACTCCAACGATGGGAAGAATATATAAAAGATCTTTTCCATGACAAGAGAGAGCAACCGATAATACACAAAGATGAGGATGGACCAGAAATATTAAAGTTTGAAGTGAAAACTGCTTTTGTCAAACTGAATAGAAACAAAGCAGCTGGACCAGACGGCATTGTAATAGAGCTGCTGATAGCCCTGGAAGAATTTGGCATAGAGAAAATTACTGAAATAATAAATTAAATTTATAATAGTGGCGTAATACCAGATGACCTCAGCAAGTTGATCTTCATAGTACTGCCTAAGAAGCCAGGTGTAAACAAGTGTGAACACCACAGAGCAATCTGTTTAATGAAACATTTAACAAAACTGATCATCCGAATCCTGATGAATAGAGCGAGAAGCAGAATCAGGCCAGAGATAGGATGAGAACTGTGCGGGTTCGTCAAAGACACTGGAACAAGGAACGCCATATTTAAGATTAGGATGCTCTCCGAAAGGGCAATACAAATGAAGAAGGACTTATACCTGTGCTTTATTGATTATGTGAAGGTGTTTGACAAAATATGCCACAAAGATGGAGATGCTTGGCAGCCTTGACATATTTGGGAAAGACTTAAGAGTAATCAAGAATCTCTACTGGCAGCAAACAGCCTGCATACAGACAGGTAACGAATTCAGCAGATATACAAAGATAGAAAGAGGCATAAGACATAATGTTTTTTCACCAGATCTATTCAACTTCTACAGCAAGACTATTTTGAGGACCTTAGAAATTATGCCTGAATTCGTCATTGGAGGCCACAATTTAAACAACATAAAGTACGCAGATGATACAGTGCTGATAGCAGACACAGAAAGGAAACTACAAGACCTCCTGCAGAAGGTAGCTGAAGAAAGTGACAAGAAAGGACTACAAATAAACTGCAAGAAAACTGAATACATGGTCATCAGCGAAAAGGGCAGCCCAAAATGCTAAATACAGGTGGATACTAAAATCAAGCAGGTACAAAAATTTAAATACCTGGGAAGTGTTATAACAGAAGACAGAAAGTGCGACACAGAGATCCGAAGGCGAATTGACATGGCGAAGGAAGAATTCCAGAAGTTGAGTAAAGTATTAAGAAACAGGACAGTTTCACTAGAAACAAAGAAGAGAGTACAGGATTGCTATGTGATGTCAGTTTTTTAATATAGCATAGGGAAAAGCAACGGATAACATATTTGAAGGACCTGATCAGATAGATGACGGAACGAGGGTTGTGTGGTATAACAGGAGAAAGCGAGCTAAGAGCCACCAGGGATAGGAAGACGTGGAAAGCCATGATCGCCTACATCCTGAAAGGACAGGGCATATAGAAGAAGAATATATATGCCAACTGTTTATAAGAAATTAATTATAATGTCGGTATAAAATGGGGGATCAATTCTATATTATAATCAATAAATAAACTGACCCCTCATTTTGTGGCTATGCTAGTTTCTATACATTTACATTTTATATTTATGGGCTTGAGCTAGTGGATGACTGAACAAGGGTTGTGTGGTGTAACAGGAGAAAGCGTGCTAAGAGCCACCAGGGACAGGGAGATGTGGAAAGCCATGATCGCCTACGTCCTGAAAGGACAGGGCACATAGAAAAAAGAATATATATGCCAACTGTTTATTAGAAATTATAATGTGAGCATAAAATGGGGGATCGATTCTATATTATAATCAATATATAAACTGATCCCTCATTTTGTGGCCATGCTAGTTTCTATACATTTATATTCTAAATTTATGAGCTAGAGCTAGTGGATGACTGAACGAGGGTTGCGTGGTGTAACAGGAGAAAGCATGCTAAGAGCCACCAGGGATAGGAAGACGTGGAAGGCCATGATTGCCTACATCCTGAAAGGACAGGGCACATAGAAGACGCTTTTGTGTAATCTTTTACAATTTTTTGAAATTTTTTTGAATCCAATAAAAAAATTCCATGTTTTGCTTATGGTGATTCATAATTAAAATTCTGGTTTTAATATTTTTTCCAGTCGACGTAACTAATACGAAAATATCAACTTTATTTGGATTTATTCTTGAAATAGTAAAATTTTGAAATCAGTTTGTAAACAAAAACCTGCAGAAATTTGGTATTTCTGTACTTTTCAGATGATGCTCAAAATGCTCAAAAATGCATAAAAGCTATGAATTTAATTTTTGGTTTCAGTGCTTATTTCATCAAACCCCAGCATTTGCCCAATAAGATCAAATTTTGTTTTTCTAAAGAAGTGAAAAACAAACAAACATCAACCTGCCATAATAGGCAAACCACTTTTGTCATTGTCAAATCAAGAAGAGTCTGACCATCACTGACACATTTTTTTTTAAAATTTGGTACACTTATAGAGTTTCATGATAGAATGGTACCTATTTTACATCTCTATGTCAAATGGTCACCAAGATATTTGCCCTTTCCACCTTGTGAAAAAGCTGAATTTTGGAAAATAGTCACAAATTTTAAATACCAAAATCTCAGATGATTTTCACCCACAAAGCTGTATTATATACCATTTTGAAGCACAGAGTTCTTTGTTTCAAGGTCAAGTAAGATAATTTGACCTTGACCTTTAAATTTTCAAAAAATGTATCCTAATTTTTTTTTAATTTGACAATAAATTTGTTTGCCTTATGGCAAGATACATACAGAATTTTGTGGCCTGAGTTACAAGGGCTTTACTAAGTTGGGCCAAATTCAAAGTGGCAAATTTTGCTATGTGTCACTATATATTAGCATTTTCATATTCCCAATATAGTTGTATATCTTTAAAAAGCTCTTTGAATGCTGATTAATATTCACAAAAAACAAACAAGGTCATAAAATCAACAGAATTTGTGTTACTTGTGATTTGATCTTGACCAATTCGGTGGAAGATAAACAATCTCATTTTCAGCTTTTGGTTCTCTTTATATTTTTATTTTATAACAAATAGATTTTCATATGAAAAAGTGACATAATCAAAATAATTATTTTAAAAAGTGTCAGGAATTAATCTTAAGATAACAAAATAATATACAAATATGCAACAAATGATTTTGGTTGGTTGGTTGTTTTGATGGCATATCAACCTCGGCGGGTCATTTATTGCCAACTAAATTTTTTATTTATTTATTGCTGGTAATACCTTTTTCTTTCAACAATTTATTATTGTTTTTATATAAGTTTTGTGTCTAGTAATACTTTTTTCTTTTCAAGTATCAAGATTCATTGGGATTTGTTTTTAGCAGCAGGGTACCCCAAGTTATTTAACCCATAACTGGAGGGAAGGGACGGATTAATACCTTTCCCAAGGGTACCAGTGCTTAAGTGAATGCAGGGTATTCAACTGGAATTCGAACTCGGCTCACCGATTTCTCTTTCCAAGTCAATAACCCCTGCACCACACTGCACATCCATCACTAAACGCTTACAGCACCTGGTATTCCCAAGCAGTCATCCATCTAAGTACTGACCAGGCTCAACGTTGCTTAACTTTGGTGATCAAGTGAGAACTGGTGTATTCAACATGATATGGCCGTAAGCCTTGAAACAAATGATGTTAAATTTAAATTTTTGTAGACATGGTGTACTAAATTCATGAAATTTTAAATATTTTTATATTTAAAAAATTTTGATCTAAAAAAGTAATACATTGAAATAAATATTTAAAAAAAAAAAGATTCTTAACATTTACAAAGAGATTAACTAGCAAACTTATTTTTCTGCTTTTTGGAATACATTTAAACAGAAAAGAAAAAATTGGGATATGAAACTTACTTTTTCACTAAATTTTTTTGTGATGTCCAACTATTGATTGTATCTTTATTTAAAGTTGCTTCAAAAAATTTTCTTTCCTAAAATATTTAAAGCTTTTTCCATCTGAATTTTTAAAAGTTTACAAGTTCTTCCAGTGTCAATTATTGAATCAAATAAACTAAAAATATCAGAATAATTTAAAATTAATATATCTGGATGTGAAAAATAACAGAAAGAGGGAGAGGGGTGCTTTAATTGTAAAAATGTCAATTCTATCTGTTCAATATCAGGATATTTTTCAAGCATACATCCTAACCACCAATTCCTATCAAAGATTTCAGTCAGTTAAGTGCCATACGTGATACACGCTTGGGCGATCATGTCTCGAAAGAGACATGACTGACTGGGCAGAAGATTATCCCGCAGTAGGTTGCCATTGCTTTCTGTGGCAGACTGGTTGCCGACCAAGGCTATAGAACCCAATCTGTTCTGTTATTTAACCCATAACTGGAAGGAGTAGATGGATTAATACCTTTCCCAATGGTATTTGAGCGTAAGTGAATGCAAGGAATTCAACTGGAATTCGAACTTTCCCATAAGATGTAGAAACAAAGTGCCATTGTATCAATGCCAATGTCAACATTATAGTTGCACAAATTGATATCATTTTTTTTTATGTAAAGCGACAACATCAGAGAAATAGATCAGATTTTTTATTTTAAAATTAAGAAGTTTTTCAGGGAACTAATGGACAGCTACTGTATTATGCTTGAGACTAAGTCCCCAAAAAGGTGCACATTCTCTACTGATGACCCCAATTTTTTTTTTTAATCACTTCATCCCCAGCAAGGCGGAAATGCCACTGATGTGCGGGGGGGTTACATAACTGAAAGAAGATTAATTAGAAGAGAGAGAAGAGGAGTACAAAGCAATTAGAAAGGAGCAATAGAAAGATGAAAATGCAGGTGTGATGACAGTTTCAAAGGTGGAGAGAAAGGGAAGGATATACGGGGTGGGGTAAGGGCTAGAGTCAAGTGGTTAGTAGATGAGTATTGACATTGCATTTAAATTTCTGGAGGTTGTAGCCATCAGGAAAGCAAGAATATGGGAGCGAGTTCCACAGGTGGGAAGTGCGAGAGAAGACGCTGCAGGAGTAGAATTGTCATCTGCATTTGGCTAACCTGACTGTGAATGGGTGGGACCCAGTTGCCAATCTGGTTGCCCGAGTAAATACCAGTTGAGGAGGCACCAGTGACTCTAGTTTGTCTGAGCAGAAGCCATGAAAGTATTTATAGAACAGACAAAGGAAATTCAAAAGGAACACATTAAAAGAAGTTCAATGAAGTCATATGCCATAGAGAAGCACGGTGGAAATATCATTGGCATGAGGAGCATTACATATTCAGCTCGCTTCAGGTGAGTTTCAATTACTTTCTAGTAATTTCCTTCTGTCTAATGTAAATAAAATATTAAAATATTAATATGGTACAGTTGTCATTTCTGGAATACAAGACAAATGGATGTAATGTGGCACAAGGATTATTCTAGTGAAAGCCTTGTGTAGCAAAATAAATGAATAATTCTGGGAAAAATCTGTAATAACTATGACTTTACAATCCATCAAAGAACTTTTTGGAACAATGGAACAAAATTTAAATTGTTCTTTGATACTGAAATCACGCTTATTCAAGGCTTGAAGAGCTACCCAAAAAGTTTCAAGAAATTCTTCTGTAGATTGTGATACAAATTTCCAGTTTGGTTTTATCAGTTGATAGCAACATTTTGTAGATAAAATCATTTTTTTTTCAATTTTTATTTAAAATTCTTTTGATATATAAAACAAAACCTTTCATCAAATTGCTCATCAAGTTGAGCAGTCACTCAAGTATAGGATGTTGTAACATCAGCTATACATTGGTGGCAATCTGTTAAATGATATTTTGTTCATTTTGGGTCAGGAGACCAAGATCAGGCCCATCTCCTCACCCGTTATCAGATTCATATTTTGATGCGTTGTGCAAACACAGGCACAGTGGGTTCCAGCACCTCCTGTTAGGATACATTCTTTTGATCTGAGATCGGCAAATTTTGGTTGCATTTTTTTAATTAAATAATTGATATGCCTCTTTCAATTTGTCTATATTTCTGAGATGAGGTAGTATTTACAGTATTTACATTATCCGGACTATTGTCCTCATCTTTTTTGCCATTTGTACAATGTTTAATAATAGATCATTCTATTTGTCTATATTTCTGAGATGAGGTAGTATTTACAGTATTTACATTATTCGGACTATTGTCCTCATCTTTGCTGGTATTTGTATGACGTTTCAGCCCTTGTACGCTCCGGCCTTCAGGTGCTAGGAATTTCGAGCCGAACCCTTTCTTACAGTCACTGGGGTATATCATCCTCATTCCTTGCATAAAACCTCAATTGGAACCCACAAATTATCTCCCTCTAACTCTGCAAGTTACTTGTTCACCACTGCTGTAGCCTGGTATTGAACTCACAACTATAACATTCAAGTCAGGAACTAACCAACGTCTATATCCACTGGGCCATATGTCCTTAATTCCTAGCACCTGAAGAAGGCCAGAGCGTACAAGTCAAAGCATTGTACAAATCGCAACAAAGATGAGACAATAGTCTGAATAATGTAAATACTGTAAATACTAACTCATCTGTGTTTTTTTAATTAAATAATCGGTATGCCTCTTTCAAGTTACAAAGTCCAAGATATTTATTTTTGCTAAACTCTTCTATCATTCTTTAAGACTGTCTTGTCCTGCCATTTTGTCCAGGCATCACTTTGCCGACTTCTTTACTGTTTGAAAGCAGCACAACTTTGTCTTTTGTTGGAATCAACATCTTTGTCTATTACGTAGATGTAATATGTGTTGTTTTTTGATACGAGCATTTTTAGGGGTTGATCAAACAAAAAAGGAAAAGCTAGAAACTGGAGGATAATGTGTTGAAAGTTTCAGAAAACGGATTGATTTGTTGTGAAGAAAATTGAAAACAAAATGCGTTGAAAAATCATATTTTAAAATAATTTCAAGGAGAATCAATCTGAAATTTAACGAGATGGAATTCAGGAACATTGAGCAAAACTAAGATGAAGATCTGTCCTTCCCAACTTCCTGCCAATGATAAAGAGATCGTTAATGTCTCCTCAATTATTTCAATTACACCCATTTTTTTCAGTTTAGTCTAATTTTTTGGTGTCTTGATACAAGGCTGTAAACAGTACACTACATTTTGGTTTAAATATCCTTTGAACAGTACACTACATTTTGGTTTAAATATCCTTTTTTTCGGATGTGCGTTGTGGCGCAGTGGATATCGACTCGGAATGAGAAATCGGTGAGCCGAGTTCGAATTCCCGTAGAATTCATTGCATTTACTTACACGCAAATACATCTCTTCCTTCCAGTTATGGGTTAAATAACAGGACAGATTGGGTTCTATAGCCTTCGCTGGCAACCAGTCTACCTCAGAAAGCAATGGCTACCTACTGCGGGATAATCTTCTGCCCAGTCAGTCATGTCTCTTTTGAGATATGATCGCCCAAGCGTGTTTCATGTCTGGCACTTAACTGACTGACTCTAGACTAACATTCTCTTCCTCTTGTCTCATGATTAATGATTTCGTCTTTCATTGAAAAAATATTAATCATTATCCCAAATTAACCAAGAGACATGAATGAACAAATCTCATGTTTTTCAAATGAACTATTTTACATGTAATTTTCTTTTGTCTATTTATGCATAACCAACCAATCCTTCTTTTTGTTATAAATGGAGATACAGCGTTAAGTCTTAACTGAAGATTATTCAGACTTTTCTTCAGAGAAAACTATGACCAAAAACTTTGTGTACAACATCCTATGAAGCTGTGATCAGTAATATGAATGGGAAACCAACTAGACCTTAAATATTAGATTTGGACATGAAAAAGCCATAATCCACAATAGAACCATGACATTACCATACATATGAAAACAAAAGGGAGTTCATTGGCCTTTTTGGAATGAAGTGAAGATAATAGAGGAGAATGAGCCAAGGTTGAAAGAGGCACCGCGTACATGAATTTCACAGAAAGGCTTCATAAGCAAAGCCAGGATAGAATTCAATGCTATTAGGATTCCTCTAGAGAGATGTGGGGGTTGGAGAAGATGTCATTATCAGAGTCTTGTGCAAGTACTGAGAGAATTAACATGTGTTGCATGACACAGTACAAAGAGTTGTTATTTACAAAATATGATTTAGTTAGGCCACAAGTATAGGAAATCCAGGGAGAATCATACGCACTAAGTGCAATCTGACTATTAAACATGATGAAGTACCTGACTTAGTAGTTAGGTATTTTCCACACTTACCACTATTTGAACGTCCCAAATCAAAAACAATCTACACATTCTTACGAGGATGCATTTCTTTATAAAAATTATTAATAAAGGCAACAAAAATATAACACAACTGGAATTTGAAATTGGCTCACCGATTTCTCTTTCCATGCCGATATCCACTGCACCACAATGCACATCTATCACTAAACAGCACCTGATATTCCAAAGCGGTCACCCATCTAAGTACTGACCAGGCTCAACGTTGCTTAATTTCGGTGATTGAGCGAGAACTGGTGTATTCAACGTGTAATGGTCGTAAGCCGCGACAACTTGGTTACAGTAACAAGACTTGTATGTGGAGATGCAGCAGACATTTCTGAAAACAAAACTCAGAGTCTTTTGGAGTTGAGGTGTGTGAAATGGATGGAGCCACTGCAGGCACAGTGAGAAGATCAATTAAACTTTAATAGTGATATTTCTAGTCCACTGGATGGCCTTCACACTCACCAGATTCCATATCCATGATTATTTTATCTGGGATTTATTGAAAGTTTAGGTCGACAAACATCAACCAGTAACTATTGAAGAATTAAAGGATGCTATTCACCAAAAAGTGGCAGAAATATTCTTTGTGTGATTGAAAACTTGAGAAATCATCTGCAATACTGTATGGTGAAAAGAAGCCACCATTTGTAGGGTGTCATTTTTGAAACCAAATAAATAAAACTGTTGATCTTTGTTTAGACAACAATGGGATAAATAACTGTATTATGGTGCCTTTTTATGAGGAATGAACTCTTCCTCTTGCTATATATATAATTTACCTGCATGACTTCCAGAGGCAGTTAAGGATGACAGCTAGTACACACTAAAAGCCAGTTACTAGTCAGGCAATAAGCAGCATAACTGTACTGTTCGGACTTACTTATTTCTATTTACTTAATTACTAACACTGACCTTGTACATATGTTCTTGTTATACTAATAGACTGTTTTGAACCTACCTTCTGTTTTCCGTGTTTTATTTCTGAACTTACCAGTTACTACATCTTGTGGCAAATTTTTGCCACAACAAACAGTTACCTTGATCTTTTTATCAACCGTTAAAATGTGCGTCTGTTCTCCTCCTGCACCCAGAAAATGACATGTTAATTGCTTCCTGAAACGTGGTAACAAGAAAGAACAACTTTGTGAGTTTTCAAAGTTTAGAACATTGTTCTTGATAAACTCATAAAAAAACCCAAATGTGTAAAAAGAATAATTAACACCAAATACAATATAAGACGAACACACCAAATGTCAACAAATCATTGTAGAGAAATTTAGAATCTAAATTTACTGTTTAAGTATTTCTTTTTCACAAAAGGCAAAAAATCAAATAACATTTTGTTTGAATAATACTACTCGGCACATAAAGACATTGATTGATAACATGCATACAAAATAGTAAATGCTAATCGCCTAAGCTGTACTACAAGCCAGCCTAACCCGATATTGTTATTTTTGTTTTTTTTGTTTTTTTTAGGAAAATACATTGAAGGTTGCAATATATTCAACTAGCGTATTCTATTTTACCACAACTGGCAAAAGTTCGAGGATTTTTTTCTTAGTGGATTGGTTGTTTTTTTTTTGTATGGTTTATCAACCTTTTGCAGATTATTTAAAATCAGGAAATATTTCTAGATTGTAAGATATTTATAGCACTGCCAAAGAAGCCAGGTGCAAACGAGTGTGAACTACACAGAATTATCAGCTTAATAAGTCACATTACAAAACTGATTGTCAGAATCCTGATGAATAGAGTAAGAAGCAGAATCAGGCCAAAGATAAAACAGGAACAGTGTGGGTTCGTCAAGGACACTGGAACAAGGAACGCCAAATTTATGATTAGGATGCTCTCCAAGAGGGCAATACAAATGAAGAAAGACGTGTACGTATGTTTTATTGACTATGCGAAAGCGTTTGACAAATTCTAACACAAAGAATTGATGGAGATGCTCAGCAGCCTTAACATTTTGGGGAAAGACATCAGAGTAATCAAGAATCTCTACTGGCAGCAAACGGCCTGCATACGGACAGGTAACGATTTCAGCAGATTTACAAAGATAGAAAGAGGCGTAAGACAAGGATGTGTCTTTTCACCGGATCTGTTCAACTTGTACAGCGAGAATATTTTGAGGACCCTAGATGATATGCTAGGATTTGTTATTGGAGGCCACAGCTTGAACAACATAAGGTATGCAGATGACACAGTGCCGATTGCAGACACGGAAAAGAAACTACAAGATCTTCTACAGAAGGTAGCAGTGGAGAGTGATAAAAAAGGACTACAAATAAACTTTAAAAAAACTGAATGCATGATCATCAGCAAAAGGTGCAACCCAAAATGCCAAATACAGGTGGGGAATAGTAGAATCAAGCAAGTACAAAAAGTTAAATACCTAGAAAGTGTTCTAACAGGAGATGGAAAGTGCAACACAGAGATTCGAAGGTAAATTGGCATGTTGAAGGATGCGTTCCAGAAGCTGAGTAAAGTACTAACACACAGGAAAATCTCACTGGAAACAAAGAAAAGAGTGCTGGACTGCTATGTGATGTCAGTTCTTCAATACGGCAGCGAATGCTGGACAATATCATCAAAAATGAGGACAAAACTGGAAGCAGCGGAAATGTGGTTCTACAGAAGGATGCTACGGATATCGTGGACTGAGTATGCAAGCAACGATGAGGTGCTGGAAAGAATGGCAACAAAAAAATAATGAGAATCAGGAAGAGACAACTGAAGTTCCTAGGACATGCAATGAGGAAGGAGGGCTTGGAGAATATGATACTGACAGGACAGATAGAAGGAAAAGGAGACAGAGGAAGGCAGTGGATAACATATTTGCAGGGCCTGATCAGATGGATGATGGAATGAGAGTTGCAAGGTGTAACAGGAGCAAACATACTAAGAGCCACCAGGGATAGGGAGATGTGGAGAACCATGATCACCTAACTCCTGAAGGGACAGGGCACATAGAAGAAGAAGAAGAAGATAAGAATTTCCCTATGCAAATCTAACTAATTAACTCATAGCAAAAAAGAAGAGGTGGATTTATAACCTCTCCCAAGAGTATTTGCGAGTAAGTGAATATAATCAAAATTGGCTTTCCGATTTCCCATTCCGAGCTGATAGCCATTGCACAATCTATGCATTCAAACTTACAGCACCTGGTGTTCTGAAGCGGTCACCCATCTAGGTAGTGGCCAGGCTTGATGTTGTTTAATTTTGTGATCGTATGAGAACCAGTGTTTCAACATGATATAGTCAGAAGCTTTTTTTCTTAGTGGAGAATCAGTAACAAAAGATATATTGGTTTTGTACGATACCAACAGTTTTTTTTTATAGTTAAACAGAATTTGAAGTCTGGAAACCTAAATAACGAACTGTCATTCTTCTTATGATTTACAAGAGAATATCTCCTGCTATTTACATTGGTTGCTAAATGCAGTTTGATTGGAGATCACATACAAACTGTTTGGTTAAGCAAAACTAGATCTCTTTGCAATTAATATTAAATGAGCCATATAAGAATAAAAATCTCTCTAGAGGAATCCTAAACTTATTTATAAATGGAACTTTGTCTGTGTGTGTGTGTGTCCGTTACCTATAGACTCTGAAACGGCTGAACCGATTTTCTTGAAAATTTACACAGTTGTACTATAAGCGTCTGCGAGTTTTCTTAGCTAGGTTTCGTGTCAAGGTACCCCTGATAAATATCGACAATTGGGTTATAGAAGAAATGGTCCAATTTTAATCAAATTTGATACACTCATAGACAAAGACATAAGAAACAATATTCAGAAGTTTCAAGGTTGCAGTTCTTAAAATAGTGCAGAAAATCGATAATATATATATATATATATATATATATATATATATAAGGCAAGATATTTGTGTGTGTGTGTGTGTGTTTATCTGCCCGTATGTCTATATTTCTTTCAGCCCTTTTATTTTAGTTTTTGCTTCTGGTTTGGCTCTAACTAGGTATAATTGTAGTTCTTAGTCTCAGCCATGATACCATTTACTCAGAGGACTTATTTAGCCTTCAAAATTCAGTTTACAACGCAAAAAACTTATTTGATATCGATACCAGGAAATCAAAATTTGACTTACATCCATTCATTTTTTTTCAGTCTACGGTTTTGCTTTAACTGGAAACACCTACTGCATTTTAGTCTTTCATGCCAATGTCCAAAGAGTCTGAGCTCCAGGACCATGGATTAGTTTTAAAGCTTTCATTACACCCGAGTAATGCTGGGCTATACTGCTAGTTTGTAATATTTAAAAAAAAGTAGATCCTTAGATAAACACATCAACCTATCAGCAAAGGGGATACGATTGAATATCAGTGTGTGGTGACCAATTAAGAATTGGTGAACAATGACATGATGTAATTTATAATTAACATTCTATAATCATTTAGTTTAAAAGCAATTAATTTCTTTAAAAAATAAAAGATAAAATTTAAAAAAATGAAAAATCTTATTTTTCACTTATAACAATGAGCTTTTAATGAATGAAGCTTGCATACATACATGCAAAACAACATAAAAAAAAACATTGTGAAACTTGAAAATAAAGCCAAAATAAAGGTTGAGGGACTTAAATTTAGATATGATCTTTTTTATTAATTATCTTTAAGTGTGAAAAACATTAGGATATAATTCTAAGAAATAATTTAGCTTTAAAAATTATATTTTTACTATCACTTTTTTTGGTAAAAACTGAGTTATTAACAAAGATTTCTGTGCTATGTTTTCTTATAAATTAAATTGAAAATACAAGAGAATTTAAAAACACATATAAACAATGCACAGTGGAAAGTAAAATCACTTCTAAAAATAAATAAGTGCATAAATTTCAAATATGGGATGTAGCAAGAATTCTCAGTAGCCATATTAATGCACTGTATAGCCTCCTTAAATAAAAAAAATGTGCATTTTCTACTTGCTCTCAATAGAATGATACCAGAATTGTGATTTATTCCGCATCTCAAAATTCAGGTTGAATAACATTTTTTTAAGAGACAAAAATTAAACATTTTATTGATTAATTTTTTAGCAAAGTTTTGCATCAAATTCTTTGAAAAAAAAAATGATAATTATGATAATGCTTTAAATTAGAAAAAGCTATCTTAAAAAGAAAAAAATAAATCAATTTTGAATCAGTCTCTTGTTTGTTAAACGGCACTCAATATTAAATTTTTGTGATTTAACTTTAATAATAGACTGATGAAAAATTGAACCGCAACATGTTGCATACAGATTTCAATTCACTCAAGATTAAACATAAATGTAATATAGATTTCAAAATCAAGTTTCCACTAGCATCCGATTGGAAGCTGGTGTATGCTAGACAACATCATTAGCAAAACATTACAAAGAGCTGAGAAGAAAGAAATATCATGACTGATCGTGAATGCGTAATGAGGTTCACGTTGCATTCTCAGAATGCAAGGTTTGCTGTTTTTCGAATTTTTTTGTAAATCTCATTTCGTCGTTAAGCATTTGAGTTGGTACATCTACGAAACACTTGTATATCGTTATAATGGGGCCTCACTAATGTGAGGGGGCGCCGGTGTGCAAGTGAAACCGATGAGAGGAAGGCCTCGAAATGGTGCACATTCTCTCCTGATGACCCCAGTTTAAATATAAATTCGAGAGGAACACAATAAATTAAATGAAATCATATGCCAAGCTCGGTGAAAATGTCATTGGCATGAGGAGCGTTACACATTCACCTCGCTTCGGGTGAGTTTCAATTACTTTTCAGTAAGATTGAAGTAAAGAAACACATATACAGATCAATACTTTCACAGATCCCTAAATAAGGGGGCCTGTCAACATCCTTTACAGTCTCTATATCATTACCATACACATTTTGATTGAGATGTGAACATATGCCTTTACTCTTGCATATATACAATCATACATATGGGAGACTAGCAGTATAGCCCGGCGTTGCTCGGCTGTAATGAAAACTTTAAAACTAATCCATGGTCCTGGAGCTCAGACTCTTTGGACGTTGGCACGAAAGACTAAAAAGCAATAGGTGTTTCCAGTTAGAGCAAAACTGTAGACTGAAAGAAAATCGAATGGATGTAAGTCAAATTTTGATTTCCTCGTATCGATATCAAATTTTCTGCACTATTGCAATAACTGCAACCTTGAAACTTCTGAATATTGTTTCTTATGTCTTTGTCTATGAGTGTATCACATTTGATTAAAATCGGACCACTCCTTCTATAACCCGATTTTGTAAATTTTCAAGAAAATCAGTTCAGCCGTTTCGGAGTCTATAGGTAATGGACACACACAGACACACACACACACACACACAGACAAAGTTCTATTTATAAATAAGTTTAGACTTAGATTAAATTTTTCTTTTGGATGCATTATTTCATGTTCCTCCAATATGGCAGAAGTTGGGGTTAACTGAATGAGTGAAGAATTGTCCCATCCTGTGACACGTTAAACAGAGGATAGGTGTGGTGATTGTGCTGACCTCAAACATTGTTAAACACCTTGTAGAGCATGTTAAGTAGCACTGACATGATGCATCTGCAACAATACATTATCTTCCTTTTACATGAATGACAACAGAACAAGTTGTACAGTTTTTGTAGATATACATGGCGCCATCCACAAATACAATGTCACCCGCACACTGTGTCTTGAGTAAATACATGCTCGAAGATGTGGATCCACAAGTTTATGTAACTCTCCACACACACACGCAACCTCTACACACAAATGACATTCACTTGCATGCAATTAAAACCTGCTCTCATCCCTGAACACTATTCAAGTGTCATTCAATTCCACAAGTGATCTTCAAGCAACACCAGTCAATACATGAAGTTTATGGAAGCATGCTGTACTAACATTTCAGAGACAATATTTAGTCTGATCTGTGCAACCTGCCATTTGCTGTCTATACAATACATTGATCTGTGTAAAAGCAGAAACTGGCCTACTGGGGTTAGGGTTGTTCATTTGGCTTTTGTTTCAAAATGACCAGCCAGTTTCCTGAAGACCCACAATCTATTCACTTTGAAATGGTTCTAATTGAACAAAAAGACTTTTACAATTTTATGTATTATTTTATTTTTAGAGAAAATTCTCTTCACAACTGAAAACTTCCAAAGCACATAATAATCTACAAAGCAACAAAGAAGGAACAACATTGGATTTTACAAGCAGATGACAGGTTTGTAGTATAATAGCAATCAAAATGAAAAACAGAAGCAGCCTCACTACTGATGTTGAGTGTGACCATTGCCCACAAATTCTCTTCGCAAAGTTATAAATCCACTTCTCCCTTAGACCTCATAGTCAACAAATTAAAGTATGTGAGTCTTGGACAAACAGAAGATTGTTACCTGTGAGACAGAACAAACACTTTAGCAGACAAGGATGAGGTTATTGCGCCCAACTGGAAGCTACGCAAACATCTAAAAGCATCACCACAGAAAAGAGAACAAAGCCATTAATTTCTGGTTACTCAGCCTTTCCAGAAGTCGAAACATAGAAAAACAAAAACCAAAACATGAACATACACAAGCACTCTTACCTAAAAACAATGACCTGAAACTAATCTATATATGCATGATGTTCAAATGAAACCCATGTGTACATTCAAAAGTGGAAGGTAAAATTTAATCGTCACCCAAAAGACATTATTAACTAGGCAACGTTGCTAACCGCGGCTGACATAAACATAGCCGATTTCTTCCACCAAATGATTCAGGGCTTTGGGGTAAAGTGACATGCTCCCCCTCTCACCTGCACCTGGCCAACCCTTGTCACTAACCATAGCAGCAGCCACCAGTCACCAGCAGCCAGCAACAGTCCATTTAAGGACTACTGAGCTGAACCTCTAGCAACCATCATCCTAAGGACAAACAGGCTACCTCTGCACTGCCATACCAGCTTCTGGTCTGCCGCCCTGAAACAAGGCAATCCTTTGATTGGCATTGCCTGACTTTACCATCATTCTGTACATACATTTGCCAGATTTAGAAATAAAATTTGGGTTAAATTTATAAATCCTCGTCTTCATCCTTGCTTCGGTCATATCAGTTTAACTGCTTGCGGTGTTAATGGCACCTGCTTTGACAACCTCACTACAAGGTAATAGAAAATGTTATGCTTTCAAGTATTTAATTTGGGTCCTTATAGACACAACCAGAGAAAACAAAATAGACAAGTTTTTATTCAATTTGGGTCTCTATAGACACAACTAGAGACAACATACAGGATATATTTGAAAAGTACTCAATTTGGGTCTATCCAATGTATTGATCTATGTAAAAAGCAGAAACTGGCCTACTAGAATAGAAATGTTCATTTGACTTTTGTTTCAAAATGATCAGCCAGCCTCTGGAAGACCCACAATCTAGTCACTTTCAAATGATTCTAATTGAACAAAAAAAGTATATACTCCTCTCCGGGTCAGGATACCTGCTTAAACTGGACTATTTCATTATGATGAAACTTATAGCATTATGTATCATTGTCCCAAGCTCATATATAAATGGCAGATGATGGCTGAATAACTTTGTAGAATATCGCCAACATGCACACAGTTTTAACACTGTTTACAATCAATCTATTGCCCTCATCTTTGTGGTGTATATTGATCAGTTACCTACATTTTAAACCAAACCCTTTATCTAATCCACAAGAGTGAACTGTTCCCTTCCACTCCTCATGGTACTACTCAGAATAATAACCTACAGGATTAAAAACATTAGTACATGAATTTGGTAACATAATTATTGTGAGTACAATTAATGAGTGGAGTAGTGTGTACTTTAACTCATTGGAAACCAGGAAAACCAATAAATGAGTAGTACAAAAAATAAGAACTAGATGATATATCCCTAGACATGGGCAGTGGAACAAAAATTGTCTAACCTCATAGATTAGATAAAGGGCTCAGCTTGAAATCCCTAGTAAGTTACCTGGCTCAATATATACTTGATAATGGCCGGAGAGAACAATGGATTAGATAAAGGGCTCAGCTTGAAATCCCTAGTAAGTTACCTGGCTCAATATATACTTGATAATGGCCGGAGAGAACAATGGATTAGATAAAGGGCTCAGCTTGAAATCCCTAGTAAGTTACCTGGCTCAATATATACTTGATAATGGCCGGAGAGAACAATGGATTAGATAAAGGGCTCAGCTTGAAATCCCTAGTAAGTTACCTGGCTCAATATATACTTGATAATGGCCGGAGAGAACAATGGATTAGATAAAGGGCTCAGCTTGAAATCCCTAGTAAGTTACCTGGCTCAATATATACTTGATAATGGCCGGAGAGAACAATGGATTAGATAAAGGGCTCAGCTTGAAATCCCTAGTAAGTTACCTAGCTCAATATATACTTGATAATGGCCGGAGAGAACAATGGTTGAAATATTGGGATAACAACAACAAAGATGAAGAGAACAGTTTAAATGTAAATCGTGTAAATAACGATAACTCCACATCCCAGAAATTCAAACAAAAACGCACACAAGGTATTCAGCTTTATCCCTCAGATTGTTGCGTTTATTTTACATCTGGATAAAGGAATTAAATGTTTCATGTATTGTTATAAATTCACACACAACCGATTTCTTTGGTCATGACAATCGGCATATTTCTCTTGTTTGTAGATTTTATCAGGCTAAAGCACATCAATAGCCAATTACAGTAAAAAGAACTTTTTATTGTATTTTTTGACCCACAATAATAACGGAAAAACATTTTTAATTGATATTCACTGATATTAATTGACACTACTGCAACTTACAACAGAAAATATTCAACTTGCAATAAAGAGGTTAAAAGAATCTATGTTTTAACTCAAGGTGTGTGTGTGTGTGTGTGTGTGTGTGTGTGTGTGTGTGTGTAGCCTGACAATCACTTAAAGAGTGGATTGCTATCAACTGCATTGCGACTTGTCATATCTACAAAAGCTTCAGCACTGATATTGAAATATAGCAGACTTGAAATTATATAAATATATATATGTGTGTGTATATACATATATATGTATGTTTGTGGGTATATATATATATGAATAAATATATGTGTGTGTGTGTGTATATATATATAAATGTGTGTGTGTATATATATATATATATATATGTGTATGTGTGTGTGGGGAAACAGATGAGACAAAGTGGAAAAACTATTTAATGACTGTGTGTTGCTTGTTTGTGTTAGGTAGATGTGTTCAGGTCAGAACACCTAACACATAAAGGTGAAATGCATTGTCATTTAAAAAACTTTTACACTTTGCCTCATTTCATCACTTTCATTCGGATTCTATATCCTACTAAAGTGCGTGTGTGTGTGTAAAATTTCAGACATGAATTAAGACAAAAGGAAAACTTGTTTTAGCTTATATGTTTTGTTCTCTGAGGGACTTTATCATGGCATGTGGATGAAAATATGTTCACTAAGTTTTCCTTTAGTTTATATATATATATATATATAATGTGATGACTAAATTGACGCTACTTTATATTTTTAATTTTACACATGGGCATTGCTTGTTTTTCATTTTATCAACCACACAGCATAGTAGGGTCAGTTGGGCACTATCTGTGAGAAAAAGAGTACCATGACCCAATTCACTCCACCAGAAATTTTCAAACAGCATGCTGTACAGCTTGGCATTCATAACAGAAGCTGTAATATGAACATGAATAAATTAACTCTTTAGTATTCCAAGATATTTTTGTGTAATTTTGAGATATATATATAGATAGATAAGTCATTCATTGAGTTTTATTAGACCTCAACAGAATGCAGAAAGAACTGGGCGGCTGTTTCGTCCTATATTTGGGACTCATCAGCAGTGCGCATCCACTACCAGGAATTGAAACCCAGACATTTACGTTATTAAGCAAACGTCATACCAACTGTACCACGGGCCCCAGTGATGAATTAAACTCGATAAAGCACCTTTTGTTACTGTTTCCATAACAAACTGTTTTTATGGGGCAGGGTTGTTAGCCCTGCGCTCAACCCCCAAACCTGGAAGACCATTCTTTGTCCTTATGTTTACAGCACCTGGTATTCCCAAATTGTCACCCATCTAAGTACTGACCAGGTTTGATGTTGCTTAACTTCGGTGATCAGTTGAGAACCAGTGTATTCAACACAATATAGGTATATATGAATGAAGATACTAAAATGTTCTTGGTCCAAACCAGTATTTATTTTGTCTTAGATAATAAAGGCAATGTGAGTATATATATATATATATATATATATACGCACACACACGCTTGCTTATATATATATATATATATGATCTCACCAGTGTCAGAGGTGATTTTTTGATGTTATTAACCAAGGGAGGCAATCCCAGCATGTGAGCCCATTGGAAAGTACTTGAAAACCATAAAAGTTAACTCAAGCCTTGTGAGTGAAATTGGGTCGATGATACTGTTAATTGCAGGTGAAACCACAGATGAGCTCTTTGGGTGTTAAACAAACATGAAGGTGCCTGAGCATGTGTCTGTCTGCCTGGCAGCATAGCAGACAGGTGAGCTTCGAAATATATATGTATGTGTGTGTGTGTGTGTGTATACACAGGGAGATAAACACCTGGCAGTGAGAGTCTGTTTCATGCTATAATGGATAGCCTGAAGATTGTATTTAAACATGAAGGACTGTTACTGGTGGGTGTTAACTTTAGTGTCCACTTTTATATTTACATATACTCTGTCTTTTTACTGAGCACTTTAACCTATAAATATAGAATAACTTAAAACTATAATTTTATCATATATATATATATATATATAGTTATGAATTAATTGTACATTACAACATGGACATTTCTGTTTTGAGATAGATTCTCATCATCAGGGAATGTTTGATGTTGGTTGTGCAGATGATTATGCAGGTAAATCATCTGCACAACCAACATCAAACATTGCCTGATGAAGAGAATCTATCTCGAAACAGAAATGTCCATGTCATAATGTACAATTAATTCAGAACTATATAATTATATTCAGCTCTATAATATTATATTGAGCACTGTTCATAATAAAATAACTGCTGGGGCACTCAAACTAGTAAAACCTTGAGTCCTCTTCACCTAGAATTATATATATATATATATATATATACATTTGCAGACAGATCTGTTTTGCTGTATTACAGCTCTTCAGTACGGTTAGACATCCGACTGCTTTTTACCCAGGATTGAAACTCGACTGAATTGGCGTCAGTTGGCGATTCTACCTCTCTGAGTTATGGAAGCTTGGTAGAAGGAGGCAGACTTTTAGCGTGTATATATTTGGCCGTTAGAGAAAATTAGAAAGGATGTATTCCCTAAAAATAGAAACTACTGGCCAAATTTCAAAATGAATATTTATACTGATTAGTTAAAAGGAACACACACATAAATTTTATATCTTCCCACATACATAAATAGCAAACTGATTGTTTTTTGTATTTAAATGTATATCTTAGCCTTATGCGAAACTAATCTTAACCCTTCTATCCCCTCTTCTGAGTTCTACGTTCCTGGCTACCTTCCCCTCTTCAGGAAGGACTCCAATGTTCATATGCATGGGCTTGGTGTGTATGTCAGCGAACACCTTCCCCTAGCTAGGGTGACATCTCTTGAATCCCTGGATCATTCTTTCATGTGCTTCCGTCTCTCACTTCTAAGCTCGATCATCCCACCTTTTTACAGTGAAACCGATAAAATGCAACCGCAACTTCTACTCCAACAGTTTCTTTTCTCGTACTTCCTGACTGTGGAATTACCTTCCACATGACTGCTTCCCTGACGGCTACAATCTCCAGAAGTTTAAATGTAAGGTAAATAGACACCTCCTAAAACAATAACTCACTTCCATTCTTTCAAACACTCTTCCCAACTATCTATCACCCCTTTCTGACATTTCCTATATCTAACCACTCTTTCTATTTACCTTCCCCTATGTAGCCCCAAGCACAATAGTGGCAGTGGAATGCCTTGCTTGGGGTGAAACGATTAAAAAAAAAAAAAAAAAAAAATATTTTCACAATCAACACCCAACATTGCCTGATGACGAGATAGAAATCTCGAAACAGAAATTTCCATGTTGCAATGTACTTTCAATTCGTAAGTATATGATTATATTATGCTCTACAATATTTATTGTATTGAGCACTTTTTATAAAAAAGTAAATGCCAAAATCGTAAAAAACTGGGTGTTTTCTTTACCTGGATTTATATCTAAACTTATTTATAAATGGAACTGTGTCTGTGCATGTGTGTGTGTCCGTTACCTATAGACTCCGAAACAGCTGAATCGATTTTCTTGAAAATTTACACAGTTATACTATAAGCGTCTACTAGTGTTCTTAGCTATATTTTGAGTCGAGGTACCCCCCCACCCCCCAGATAAATATTGAAACTCGATAATCGAAAAAATCAGGTTATAGAAGAAGTGGTCCAATTTTAATAAAATTTCATACACTCATAGACAAAGACATAAGAAATGATATTCAAAAGTTTCAAGGTTGCAGTTCTTACAATAGTGCAGAAAATCGATAATATATATATAAATATATATATAAAGCAAGATGTTTGTGTGTGTGTGTCTGTTTATCTGCCTGTATGTCTGTATTTTTTCAGCCCTTTTATTTTAGTTTTTGCTTCTCGTTTGGCTCTAAGTAGGTATAATTGTAGTTCTTAGTCTCAGCCATGATACCATTTACTCAGAGGACTTATTTAGCCTTCAAAATTCAGTTTACGACGAAAAAAACTTATTGATACCAGGAAATCAATATTTGACTCATATCCATTCATTTTTCTTTCGGTCTACGGTTTCTCTTTAACTGGAAACAACTATTGCTTTTTAGTCTTTCGTGCCAACGTCCAAACAGTTTGATCCCCAGGACCATGGATTAGTTTTAAAGCTTTCATTACACCCGAGCAACGCCGGGCTATTCTGCTAGTATATTAGACATAAATAGTAAGAATAAAAGCTAAAGCTTAAAATAATAACTTTGATGATTGAATTAAAATCTGAGTACTGGACTTGGTATTAATATTATATTATTATTATGCTGGTAACCCCTGACAAGTGGATGTATTGATTCCCAGAGAATCCATCTACCAAACTTTGGAGTTGAGATGTTGAAGGTAACATCAATCAGTTCAGTGACAAATCTTTTACTTGTATTAATTCGAGATAGGCAGACATGAACAGGGTGACACAGAAAACTAGATTTTCAAATATTTTTAAGTGCATTAAAAACATGGAATTAGATTCATTTTATCTTTAGATGAAAAGAAATTTAAGATATAGAACATTTTATTGCAACAACAAGAACAAATTGTCATGAAGACTGCAAAAATTTTTACAGAATTGTTAATGTTCAATTTAATCTATTTTACTGAAAATCCATAATCAAAGTAGGTTATATGCTTTTTTTTTCTCTAAGTCTTCTTGTAAATACTGGCGCAAAGATTTAAACACCTGTTGAGTAAGTGAAGCATTTTAAATGTCAAAGTCTTTAAAAAGGGAAATGGACTACACTCATGACAGCCCCTAACTCTGCTGCCAACAACCTGTTACAAACAGATAATGTAAACATTGCACAACTGAAATCTACTAATAAATTTGTTTGAAATGGAATTCATAATTAGTAAGATATATATATATATATATATATATATATATATATATATTGTCAACCAGCAGACAGATCTGTTTCGCAGTATCACAGCTCATCAGTAAGGTTAGACTCTGATTGCTTTTTTACCCAGGACTGAAACCCAATGAAATAAATGGTGTCAGTCTGTGACTCTACCCCTGGGCTATGGGCATTAGGTGGAAGTAGGCAGACTTTTTAGCTATATCATTATACCCCCCAATAGCTAGAGCGCTCTAATTCATTTCACTGAATGAGCGATGCATGGATGCATGCATACATGCCAGAGTAGCTACTGTTTATTAAAGGCTACTATTTTTCAGAGTGCTCAATCGGGATGTGAGAGCATATATATATATATATATATACATATATTATGAAGTTACTGAATACTTCACACTACAAAAAAAACAAAAAAACAAAGAAAACAGTACATTATTGGCCAAGTTAACCTCATAGAGCACACAAGGAAGATCAAACACATTACAGTATGATGTGAACTGTGAGGCTAACTTACTACTTGAAAAGATTGCATTATTAGGTGACTAGGTTACTTTAAAATTAACATTTCAGATGCTGTTTACATATTTATACAGCTTTACAAAATCTACCCTGCCTGCTGTTGACATGATGACATATATATATATATATATATATATATATATATATATATATACATTTTCAAGACACCAAGAAATGTCGGTCACTAGCATTTATTTGTATTCATCAGTGCTATTTATAAACCAGGAAAGTTCATCTAAAATACTAGTCATATTTCTACAGGAAATATTAAAATTTTAAAAACAGTTTCCACTTCTGCGATATATGCATTACTCTTAGGGAATGAATTGAATTCTTTTGGTGACTGGCGTGTGTATAAACTGCTTATATACAACATGTTAAAATTTTCCTTATCTGATTCCATGCGCCTATGTCTTAGGGGGGGTAGCGACTCCGACTGACACCAAATCGGTTGAGTTTTGATCCCGGCCAGAAGCAAGTGGATGTGTCTAGCCACACTGATGAGCTCTGATACAGCAAAACAGGCTTGTATGTGGATGACTAATATATATATATAGTGTATCGAAGCAGCAGATAATTTTCTAGACATAGATTCTTAAATATAACAGACAATGAATGTCTATCATGTTTAATCATGAGCCATTCTGAACATCATATTTTGGATTTAATTTCAGGTGAAAATAAAGACAAAAATTGTCCAACATTTGGATATTCTTTTTATTATACTGCTTCTAAGCTTTAGGCTCACATGAGCCATCTTCAGAGAGGTTACAGGGATGTTAACATAAAGACATCCACCATCAAAAATGATATTACCTTGTGTTGACATAAGACATTGCTATGCAACAATAACAGCCACTGAATAGAATGTGGTTCTATGACATCACAGCATGAGAGACCGAAATGAATACCTGAATTCATCCAAATCAGTACAGAGACTGCATAAATGCCTTGAACATGTCAAATGCAATACATGTTGTACAAAACAGTTGATGTTTGACCCTGAAGATGAACTCAAGCAATGTAAGAAATAACAGTTTCACACAACACTACAATAACAAAACAATGAGGATCAAATCTGGCTTGGATCAAATCAAAATGAAATAGATTTACTCATTTAGTTTCTCTTAATTTAGAAGTTTGCAGTGTATGACCAAAATGGATGTTTTTTAAAGTGGTCACTTGACCAGTGATTTTCACTTGTTGATGTTTGGAGGTGGTCGCTCACTAAGGGTCAATTAACATTAGCAAATCGTCTGTGCTTAAAAAATCGGTTGTTAACAACAGGTGGTCACTGACAAAGAAGGTTGCATATGGCAGGTTCCACTGTAATACATCAAATAACGAGAATGATGACAATTTTGACATTAAAAATTGCTACTCTGTACAAAGGAGAAAACAATTCACTAAGACTAAAATGTCTCAAGTGTGCCTTGATCACAAGGTCATCTACAGGATATTTGCACCTGGGCCCTTACATTTCATTTTTGGCAGGTCTTCTATTATCACATTATGGGATGTCCACTAATAAAAGAGATGGAAACAAAAAAAAAAGTATCTAAATGAATTTGGCAAGATATTAAAAAAAAAAAGAAGAATTTTATTTTAAATTCCCATCATCCCTCATTTGTGTGCACACACAGTTGCACCAACATAACAAATTTAGTCCTATGAAGGACCTAATGGAACAAATGTGTCTCAAGAAAACTTCTTTCCACTTTTCTCTACATTTTCCACATACTAATAATCAATATAACTTCAAATAAATATAATTATCATGATATACATAATAGATAAACTAAACTATCGCCCAGTTCACACTCCACCCACGTCTATTGAACAGGTCAATTAACATTAGCAAATCGTCTGTGCTTAAAAAATCGGTTGTTAACAACCTTGTTCCGTGTTCATGATGTGGTTTCCGATTTTCTCTTTCCCAATCTTTTCACTCTTACGTAGCCTCCTGCACATCAGTGGTGTTACTGCCTTTCTCATAAAAATAAAAAAAACAAAAAAAAAATGGGTTTTTTCGTTGTTAGTATTTGTTTCCTTTTGTACCTGAAGATCACTCGTCTTATTTTTACTTTTTGTTTAGCTAAAGACAGATTTATCAACATTGTTTTTTCTACCCTCGTTCATTTTTTGCCAATTAATAGTTTAGATGTTATAGTAAATTTAAATATTTTTCTAAATTTTTAAGATTATTGGGTAGTTCAAAATTATATAAAAAAATGTTTGCGCTATATTCCTACACATGGAAAAAAATTAGATAAACTTCCATCCGTCATCATCTTAAATAAGCAGCTACCATTGTGATAAAAAAATACATTTCTGTGATATTTTAAACTAAAAGTAATATTTGTTTAAAATCAGCTAATATATTCAAATAAATTCCCAAAAAGTATATCTTATTTTTTGAAAATATTTCTGTAAGTACAGAATTTAATTAAAGAAATAAAAGTGTGCAGCTTGATGTTGCCCATTGTAAATGATATTAAAAAGCAAAGCAACCAGTTTCGCTCCCACTCTTCAGGCCTCTACGGGAGATTTTAATCAGAATTTTAAAAAAATTAAGAAAGTGTGTCATGAAAATGAGAAGGATGAAAAAAAAAATGTGAATGTTAGAGGCTAATTATATCGGGTCCCAACAACTCACACTGTTTGCACAATGCAGGCTTTCGGGACCTGATATACAAAGCTTCTAAAACCTTAAGGTGGAATGAAGAATGAGATCGGGACACTACAGTGAACTGATCTACACTAAAATTAGCAGCACACTTTCTATTCTTTATAAGGTGCTCACAAATAGCGGAACCATAGGTTGCTTTGGTTTTTAATATCATTTACAATGTGTAACATCAAGCTGCACACTTTTATTTCTTTAATCTTATTTTTTAAATATTTTTAATAAAAAGAATTACATAACAGATAGTTAAAAATGGTTCTAAAATCAGTGATTTTTCAACAATTTTCAAAAAAAAAAAAAAAGAAAATCTTTCAAGTTAATTTAAATTAGTTTTGAAATACAGTAAAGTATTTTGCTTATGTAGGATATTAAACTTAATCTATTAACTTTGAAATTAAAACTAACTTATAAACACTTCAAGAAAGACTTTTCATTTTTTTTAAATTCATTTTAAAACTTAGATCACTTTTCTTTGGAGGTAGTTACAATATGTATATGTATATATATTTATTGTGAGATTATAAATAAAGATTATTAATAGATAGAATGTTGCCTGTCAACCAATCTCAAAGAGCATTAAATGCCAATTAAACATTTTCTCAAAGAGCATTAAATGCCAATTAAACATTTTCTTAAAGTAAAGTTACTTGACAACACCCATCTTCTCTCCAGATAATGTGGGTAGGTAATAGAAAATTAGAAAGCGAGTATAAATAATCCTTGACTGCATTCTTTTCTTAATAATTATTGCATATCAATGACACAACTTTTGCCAAGACATCTGAGACAAAACTAAGCCAGCGATAGATTCTTTCAAGAGAATTAATGAATACAGGCAGAATTGGAATTTGAAAATTCTATCTTTTGCTGAGGTTTTTTAAAAGAAGTCCTTCAACATTGTTCAACTCAGCAAAAAGTAGGATATTCCGAATACTCAATGAGGTCAAGTGGATAAAGTAATATTAAAACATTTGTCAATTGTATAACAAAACAATCTATAAAAGGACTTTCTTTTTCACTCAAAATGGTTATGAGTCAGTTAAGTGCCATACGCGATACACGATTGGGCAATCATGTCTCGAAAGAAGATCATCCCGCAGTAGATTGCCATTGCTTTCTGTGGTAGACTGATTGCAAGCCAAGGCTATAGAACCCAATTTGTCCTGTTATTTGACTCAAAGCTAGAGAGGGAAGAAATGTATTATAAAGTAGTAATTAGTGGGGGATCAGTTTATTACTTCATAATAATATAAAACTGATCCCCCACTTTATGCCCAATAGAAGTTTTAATTATGTTTCCAACTATTATATATTCAGTCAGTCAGTTACGTACCATATGTGATATACGCTCGAACATGTATCGAAATAGACATGACTGACTGGGCAGAAGATTATCCCGCAGTAGAATGCCATTGCTTTCTGCGGTAGACTGGTTGCAAGCCAAGGCTATAGAACCCAATTTGTCCTGTTACTTGACTCAAAGCTAGAGAGGGAAGAAATGCATGATAGTATAAAGTAGTAATTAGTGGGGTATCTGTTTATTACTTCATAACAATATAAAACTGACCCCCCCACTTTAAGCCCAGTAGAAGTTTTAATTATGTTTCCAACTATTATATATTCAGTCAGTCAGTCAGTTAAGTACCAGATGTGATACACGCTTTGGGCGATCATGTCTTGAAATAGACATGACTGACTAGGCAGAAGATTATCCCGCAGTAGGTTGCCATTGCTTTCTGCGGTAGACTGGTTGCTGATCAAGGTTATAGAACCCAATTTGTCCATAACTGAAGGGAAGAGATGGATTAATACGTTTCCCAAGGGTATTTGTGCATAAGTGAATGCAAAGAATTTAACTGGAATTCAAATTGGGCTCCCCGATTTATCGTTTGGGGCTGATATCCACCGCACCACAATGTGTAAACTGGTTGTAAATCTGCAATAAGATATGAATAAATAGCAAACTTTATTTTGACTCATCATTACCAAGTCATTGTCAGAATTTCATCTTTTGAACATTTTATCAATTAGCATGTAATACTTCAGAGAACATAACTGCCCATTTGTCACCTCGCTATAACTAATGATTACAATGCTATTCACGAATATGAACAATGTAAATAGTATATATAGTGTCATCACCAACAACAAAATAAATAACATACCCTTCGTTAATACTAACAGCACCGACTTTTATTATCTAAAACTTTACATTACCTTTGACACTCAGACTCTAAAAAGAGAAAAGAGGAGTAAAAAGTTTAATGAAAGAGAAAAAGGAGATGAGGAGGAAAAAGAATAATGAGAGAGAAGGAGACGAGGGAGGAAAAAGAATAATGAGAGAGTAGAAGAGACGAGGAGGAAAATGAATAATGAGTGAGTAGAAGGAGACGAGGAGGAACAAGAATAATGAGAGAGTAGAAGGAGACGAGGAGGAAAAAGAATAATGAGAGAGTAGAAGGAGACGAGGGAGGAAAGAATAATGAGAGAGTAGAAGGAGACGAGAGGAACAAGAATAATGAGAGAGTAGAAGGAGACGAGGGAGGAAAAAGAATAATGAGAGAGTAGAAGGAGACGAGGAGGAAAATGAATAATGAGGAGAAGGAGACGAGGAGGGAACAAGAATAATGAGAGAGTAGAAGGAGACGAGGAGGAAAAAGAATAATGAGGAGAGTAGAAGGAGACGAGGAGGAAAAGAATAATGAGAGAGTAGAAGGAGACGAGGAGGAAAAAGAATAATGAGAGAGTAGAAGGAGACGAGGAGGAAAAAAGAATAATGAGAGAGTAGAAGGAGACGAGGAGGAAAAAGAATAATGAGAGAGTAGAAGGAGACGCAGGAGGAAAGAATAATGAGAGAGTAGAAGGAGACGAGGAGGAAAAAAGAATAATGAGAGAGAAGAAGGAGACGAGGAGGAAAAAAGAATAATGAGAGAGTAGAAGGAGACAGGGAGGAAAGAATAATGAGAGAGTAGAAGGAGACGCAGAGGAAAAAGAATAATGAGAGAGTAGAAGGAGACAATGAGGAAAAAGAATAATGAGAGAGTAGAAGGAGACAAGGAGGAAAATAATGAGAGAGTAGAAGGAGACAAGGAGGAAAAAGAATAATGAGAGAGTAGGAAGGAGACGAGGAGGAAAAAGAATAATGAGAGAGTAGAAGGAGACGAGGAGGAAAGAATAATGAGAGAGTAGAAGGAGACAAGGAGGAAAAAGAATAAATGAGAGAGTAGAAGGAGACGAGGAGGAAAAAGAATAATGAGAGAGTAGAAGGAGACGAGGAGGAAAAAGAACAATGAGAGAGTAGAAGGAGACGAGGAGGAAAAAGAATAATAAGAGAGTAGAAGGAGACGAGGGAAGAAAAAAGAATAATGAGAGAGTAGAAGGAGACGAGGAGGAAAAAGAATAATGAGAGAGTAGAAGGAGACGAGGAGGAAAAAGAATAATGAGAGAGTAGAAGGAGACGAGGAGGAAAAAGAATAATGAGAGAGTAGAAGGAGACGAGGAGGAAAAAGAATAATGAGAGAGTAGAAGGAGACGAGGAGGAAAAAGAATAATGAGAGAGAAGAAGGAGACGAGGAGGAAAAGAATAATGAGAGAGTAGAAGGAGACGAGGAGAAAAGAATAATGAGAGAGTAGAAGGAGAGCCAGGAGGAAAAAGAATAATGAGAGAGAAGGAGACGAAAGAGGAGGAAAGAATAATGAGAGAGTAGAAGGAGACGAGGAGGAAAAAGAATAATGAGAGTAGAAGGAGATGAGGAGGAAAGAATAATGAGAGAGTAGAAGGAGACAAGGAGGAAAAAGAATAATGGAGAGAGTAGAAGGAGACGAGGAGGAACAAGAATAACAGAGAGAGTAGAAGGAGACGAGGAGGAACAAGAATAATAAGAGAGTAGAAGGAGACGAGGAGGAAAAAGAATAATGAGAGAGTAGAAAGAGACGAGAGGAAAAGAATAATGAGAGAGTAGAAGGAGACGAGGAGGAAAAAGAATAATGAGAGAGAGTAGAAGGAGACGAGGAGGAAAAAAGAATAATGAGAGAGTAGAAGGAGACGAGGAGGAAAAAGGCACAATGAGAGAGTAGAAGGAGACGAGGAGGAAAAGAAGAAGGAGAGTAGAAGGAGACGAGGAGAAAAGAATAAATGAGAGAGTAGAAGGAGACGAGGAGGAAAAAAGAATAATGAGAGAGTAGAAGGAGACTATAGAAAAGAATAATGAGAGAGTAGAAGGAGACGAGGAGGAAAGAATAATGAGAGAGTAGAAGGAGACGAGGAGGAAAAAGAATAATGAGAGAGAAGGGGAGACGAGGAGGAAAAAGAATAATGAGAGAGTAGGAAGAGACGAGGAGGAAAAAAGAATAACAGGGAGAGAGAAGGAGACGAGAGGAACAAGAATAATGAAAGAGTAGAAGGAGACGAGGAGGAAAAGGAATAATGAGAGAGTAGAAGGAGACAATGAGAGGAAAAAGAACAGAGAGAGTAGAAGGAGACGTAGAGGAAAAAGAATAATGAGAGAGTAGAAGGAGACGAGGAGGGAAAGAATAATGAGAGAGAAGAAGGAGACGAGGAGGAAAAAGGCAATAATGAGAGAGGAAGGAGATGAGAGAAAAGAACAGTGAGAGAGAGAAGGAGACAGAGAGGAAAAAGAATAATGAGAGAGTAGAAGGAGACGAGAGAAAAAGAATAATGAGAGAGAGAAGGAGACGAGAGGAAAGAAGGAAGATGAGAGAGTAGAAGGAGATGAGGAGAAAAAGAATAAATGAGAGAGTAGAAGGAGACAAGGAGAAAAAGAAATACTGAGAGAGTAGAAGGAGACGAGAGGAACAAGAATAATGAGAGAGTAGAAGGAGACGAGAGGAAGCGCAATAATAAGAGAGTAGAAGGAGACCAGAGAAAAAGAATAATGAGAGAGTAGAAGGAGACGCAGAGGAAAAAGAATAATGAGAGAGTAGAAGGAGACGAGGAGGAAAAAGAATAATGAGAGAGTAGAAGACGAGGAGGAAAAAGAATAATGAGAGAGTAGAAGGAGACGAGGGGAGGGAAAAGAATAATGAGAGAGTAGAAGGAGATGGAGAGAAAAGAATAATTAGATATAGAAGGAGACGAGGAGAAAGAATAATGAGAGAGTAGAAGGAGACGGAGAGGAAAAAGAATACGAGAGAGTAGAAGGAGACAGGAGGGAAAGAATAATGAGAGAGTAGAAGGAGACGAGGAGGAAAAAGAATAATGAGAGAGTAGAAGGAGACGTAGGAGGAAAAAGAATAATGAGAGAGTAGAAGGAGACGAGGAGGAAAGGAAACAATGGAGAGAGTAGAAGGAGACGAGGGAGGAAAGAATAATGAGAGAGTAGAAGGAGACGAGGAGGAAAAAGAATAATGAGAGAGTAGAAGGAGACGAGGAGGAACAAGAATAATGAAAGAGTAGAAGGAGACGAGAGGAAAAGGAATAATGAGAGAGTAGAAGGAGACAATGAGGAAAAAGAATAATGAGAGAGAGAAGGAGACGAGGGAGGAAAGAATAATGAGAGAGTAGAAGTAGACGAGGAGGAAAAAGAATAATGAGAGAGTAGAAGGAGACGAGGAGGAAAAATAATAATGAGAGAGTAGAAGGAGACGAGGAGGAAAATGAATAATGAGAGAGTAGAAGGAGACGAGGAGGAAAAAGAATAATGAGAGAGTAGAAGGAGACGAGGAGGAAAAAGAATAATGAGAGAGTAGAAGGAGACGAGGAGGAAAAAGAATAATGAGAGAGTAGAAGGAGACAAGGAGGAAAATGAATAATGAGAGAGTAGAAGGAGACGAGGAGGAAAAAGAATAATGAGAGAGTAGAAGGAGACGAGGAGGAAAAAGAATGATGAGAGAGTAGAAGGAGACGAGGAGGAAAAAGAATAATGAGAGAGTAGAAGGAGATGAGGAGGAAAAAGAATAATGAGAGAGTAGAAGGAGACGAGGAGGAAAAAGAATAATGAGAGAGTAGAAGGAGACGAGGAGGAAAATGAATGATGAGAGAGTAGAAGGAGACGAGGAGGAAAAAGAATAATGAGCGAGTAGAAGGAGACGAGGAGGAAAAAGAATGATGAGAGAGTAGAAGGAGACGAGGAGGAAAAAGAATAATGAGAGAGTAGAAGGAGATGAGGAGGAAAAAGAATAATGAGAGAGTAGAAGGAGACGAGGAGGAAAAAGAATGATGAGAGAGTAGAAGGAGACGAGGAGGAAAAAGAATGATGAGAGAGTAGAAGGAGACATAATTATGAAAAGAAAAATGATTACAACATTTTACACTTGTACACATAGTTACAAGTACAGACACACACACACTACACACAAAAATCAACAAAATGTATCTATTTAACTTTATATGAAATAACAAAAATAAGAAAAAATTTGCAAATAATTGCTGATGCCTTATGGTGAGTGGACTAAATGATTACAAAAACGTTTATTTACAAAAGTTTGGAGTTATGGTGCTGAATATATTATTAATTACTTAAGTGCCAAATTTTATATATATATATATATATATATATATATATATATATATATATATATGTACATACACACACACATAATACGGAAATTAATGAAGATTAACGAAACTGGTTATAAACACTGACAATTTGAAATGATTTTTTAACATTATTTTTCATCAATTTTTGTATTTAAGTAGATATTCTGTTTATAATCAAAAGGTATTATATATTTATTTCTACCGGCCTGATTAATTTCATAACAAAAATTTATCGTAATAATCAGGCCCGGTAGAAATAAATATATAACACTGTTTGATTATAAAACAGAATATCTACTTAAACATGAGTATCGATCAAAAATAATGTTCAAACAAATCATTTCATATCTATATATATATATATATATATACACACACACAAGTAAAAGGTTTGTCACTTAGATGATTGATGTTATATTCAGTATTCAAGTTTCATAGATGGACAACCCAGGAATTACTGTCCACCCTTCACGGGGTATCAGCAACTGAATATTTATATTTATCAAATCTTTTTTTTATAGTATGTGCATGCATTTGCTCCAATGTGCCCACGAAGAATGCTGTGATATATATATATATATATATTCAAATTAGGAAAATCAGCTGATTACGCTACCATGGTTTGAACCTTACAGTATCATCATTGTATATTAAGCGTTTATCCAATGTATTTTTCAACACATAACAGGACTTTTAAAATGCATAACAAGAAGTTCAAAAATAAAGGAGGAGTTAGTCAAGATTGGCAAAATAATATTGTACATACTTTCATCCATGTTAGAACAAACCCAAAATGTATTTTCTAATGTGTATACGTCGGACATTATTTCAGAACTTTCATTTAGCAACTTTTCTCATTCTGGAAATCTCTTCTTGACACAATCAGCAGACCTCACCACCATTGCAAGGTTTGGTCTTTCTTTATTTATTCAGGCTACATAAGGATTTTTGCCATTTTTGTCTTTTAATTTGCACATGCAGTTGGATAGTTTGGTACAATTTTTAAGGCTTTCTAGCTTGAATGTTAACCTATGACTGTACCAGTGAATTAAAAGATTAAATTTAAAAGAGTTAATAATAATTTAATTAAATTTAAAAGAGTTAATAATAATTTAATCAAATGTAAAAGAGTTAATTTAATCAAATTTAAAAGAGTTAATAATAATTTCCAAACAATTTTAAAAAATGATGATATAATCAACATCAAGCTAGAAAGCCTTGAAAATTCTACCAAACTAGCCAACTACAAGTGAAAATATAAGAAAAAAATGGCAAAGATCCTTTAGTAACCTGGAGTATATTAAGAAAGGTCACACCATGCAAAGGTAGTGATGTCCGCAAATTGTGCCAAGAAGAAAAATTGGCTATAATATCATTTCCAGAACAAAAAATGTTGCTAAATGATAAATCTGAAATAATGTCTGGATGCATACACATTAAAAAAAATACATTTTGGGTTCATACAAACGCAGATGAATGTACAAATTATTTCACTAACCTTGACTAACTCCTCCTTTATTCTAAACTTCCTGTTATGCCTTTCAAAAATACATTGGATAATCAATTAATATATAACACCTGAAGACATTGAAAGATTTAAACCATAGTAGTGACGGACAGGTAATGAATTAAGTAGATAAACAAAGATAGAAAGGGGCGTAAGACAAGGATGTGTCTTTTCACCAGATCTGTTCAACTTGTACAGTGAGAATATTTTGAGGACCCTAGAAGTTATGCCTGGATTCGTAATCGGAGGCCACAATTTAAACAACCTAAGGTACGCAGATGATACAGTGCTGATAGCAGACACAAAAAGGAAACTACAAGACCTCCTACAGAAGGTAGCAGAATAAATTAACAAGAAAGGACTAGAAATAAACTGCACAAAAACTGAATGCATGGTCATCAGTAAAAAGAGTAGCCCAAAATGCCTAATACAGGTTGGGGATACCAGAATCAAGCAGGTACAAAAATTTAAATACCTGGGAAGCATTATAACAGAAGATGGAAAGTGAGACACAGAGATCCGAAGGCAAATTGGCATGGTGAAGGAAGCATTTCAGAAGTTGAGAAAAGTATTAAGAAACAGGACAATTTTGCTAGAAACAAAGAGGAGAGTACTGGATTGCTACATGCTGTCCGTCCTTCAATATGGCAGTGAATGCTGGACAATATCATCAAAGATGAAGGAAAAACTTGAATCAACTAAAATGTGGTTCTACAGAAGGATGTTTCGAATATCATAGATCGAGCATGTGAGCAACGATGAGGTTTTGAAAATGATGGAAACAAAAAGGAAATTAATACTGAGCATCAGGAAGAGACAGCTGAAGTTCCTGGGACACGCAATGAGGAAGGAGGGCTTGGAGAATCTGATACTAACAGGCCAGATAGAGGGGAAAAGAGGCAGGGGGAAGCAACAGATAACATATTTGAAGGATCTAATCAGGTGGATGACGGAACGAGGATTGCATGGTGTAACAGGAGAAGGTGTGCTCAGAGCCACCAGGGATAGGGAAATATAGAAAGCCATGATCGCCTACGTCCTGAAGGGACAGAACATAGAAGAAGAAAAAGAAGAAGTGTAAGCCATATAACAAAACTCATCATTCGAATTCTGACAAACATCATGCAGCAGAATCATCCTGTAGTTAGGACAAGAACAGTGCAGGTTTGTCAAAGACACCAGAACAAGAAACACAATATTCATTCTAAAAATGTTATCAGAAAGGGTGGCAGGAATGCAGAAGGACGTGTAACTGTGTTTTATAGACTATGTAAAAGTGTTCAGGAAAGTACACCACAAAAACTTATTAGAGATGCTCAACAATCTTGAGATATTTGTGGAAGACATTAGCATTATCCAGAACCTATACTAGCGGCAAACTGCCTGCACATGTACAGGAAAAGAATTCAGCAGAAATATGAAAATATAAAGTGGTCTGAGACAAAGATGTGTCTTCTCACCAGATCTATTCAATATATAGCGAAACAATACTGAGAGAGCTAGTAGCATTGCCAGAATTCATGATTGGCAATCAGTCTGAACAATGTAAAATTCGCAAATGATACAGTGCTGGTAGCAGACACAGAAAAGAAAATACAGGACCTCATACAGAAGGTAGCAAGAGAAAGCAAGTAGAAAGGACTAAGTATAAACTACAAGAAAACTGAATGCATGGTCATCAGCAAAAACAGGACCCCAAAATGCCAACTACAGGCCAGGAAGACTAAAATCAAACAGGTGCAGAAATTTAAATACCCAGGAAGTGTTCTGACAGAGGACGGAAAATGTGGCACTGAGATCTGAAGGTGCATTGGCATGGCCAAGGATGCAATTCAAAAGCTAAACTGAATATTGAGAGACAGGAAGATTTTGTTGGAAACAAAGAAAAGAGTACTGGACTGTTATATGATATCTGTCGTCCTATATGACAGCGAATGCTAGACAATCTTCTCAAAGATAGAGGAGACTCTCATAGCAACAGAAATGTTATTCTACAGAAAGCTGCTTAGGATATCATGGATCAAACATGTGAGTCTCGGAGAGGAAGCAAACAAAAAGGAAACTTATATTTAGCATCAGGTAGAGACAGCTGAGGTTTCTGGGATACGTATTGAGGAAGGAGGACTTAGAGAATCCGGTACTTATAATACAGACAGAGGGAAAGAGAGACAGGGGAAAACAGTGCAAGTGGTGTTTGGAAGAGATACCAAGAGGAAAAATATTAAGAGTGAAAAGGGATATGGGCAAGCGGAAATCCAAGATTGCAGAAGACCTGAAAGGACACGACACATAACGATGACGAATAGTGAAAAATATAATCTTCTCTCCAACATCTGAACTTGGCAAGGATACAAAAGAAATAGTGCAAATCGTTTATGTAAGGGAAGGAAAATTAGAGTGAATAAAAGATGATTGGATGATTTGTCAGGAAAAGTTTGCACAGCTTTGGATCCAACAATGAAGTATCAAAATAAAAAGTTGTACACAAAGCCTGTGTCTATATACAAATACCACCGGAATTAATTTGATGAGCATATCGTTTTTTTTTGGTTTTTTTGTTATTTTTGTAAGAACACAATTGAAAATGGTGCAATTCCTATCACTTATCCCCACCCTGTTCTAATACTTTACTATCTGAGAAAAAGAGAAAGTAAAGGGGGAGAAAAAAAAACTTAACCTCTTTCCAAAGGGCAGGCATATATTGTAACAGCTGTCAACAAAAGACGAGGAAAAAAAAAATGAATATAAAATGTGGTAGACACTAACTTTTAACACTAATAGACAGAAATAAGAAAAAAAAAGTTTAAGTGAGAAAAGTTAAAATAAGACACCAAATAAAAAAGAATTTACAATGAATAATAATAATAATAAGTGGCAGGGTTGAAACTGTAAAGTTACTTTCAGTATTTCTAGAAACATCATCTTTTATATATATATATATATATATATATAAAGAATGAAGAATGGTAGATTTTGAAAAACAGTAGCTACTCTAGCAACTAGGCATCATTCATTCAGCAAGGAATTAGAACACTCTAAGCTATTGAACATGTATAATGATAATATACATGCTAAAAAGTCTGCCTTCTTCTACCGAGCACCCATAGCTCAGAGGTAGAATCGCCAACTAACGCCAATTGAGTTGGATTTCAATCCTGGGTTAAAAGCAATCGGAGTCTAACCGTACTGATGAGCTGTCTGCAGATGACTATATATATATATATATATATATATATATATATATATATATAGAACACTCTTAGCTACTGGTGTGTGGCCACATGGTATATCACACACTAAAAGTCTGTCTCCTTCTACCAAGCTCCCGTAGCTCAAAGGTAGAATCACTGACATGTCAATTTGCTTGAGTTTCATCCCTGGGTTAAAAGCAATCGATGTCTAACCATACTGATGAGCTGTGATACAGTGAAACAGATCTGTCTGCAGATGACTATATATATGGCGTAATCGACTTAGAACTATTTGACTTTAGGACCAGTTTTTCACAAATGTATTGCGGGTATATTTAGTATAAAAAATTAATTTTTATACTTTCATGGTTTTTTGAGGGGTTAACCATTTGCCCACAGCTAGGACTCTTAACGGATGCTACAATTGTTACATCAGGGTGGACCTGTGAACAACACCAATTAAGAGATGGTTCCACTCTACTCTATACCTCCCCAATCAGAGGTCATTCCTGCCAGATGTAGTTTATCATCATACCCAGGACATCTCATTGAGCAGGTGGGGAGGTACTCCTCTCCAGAGGTGCATTTCTGAACAACAGTCAACAGGGTGACCAAGTGGTACAGATGAATTCAGGTGACAGTAACTCCACTGGTTATCCAACTGACCAAGCAATGGTGTCAAAATTCACTCCAAAGAAACTTCAAAATAATTTGGATGCTGTCAAGCTTTCTTTTTACACACATCACATAATAATGACTAATTATGTTTCTTTATTTCATCAAATACAAACGAGAACTTTTCAAATGGCTCTATTCAGCATGAGTCCAAAAACTTTTTTCTTTTATATACTAAATGACATTGTAAAATATTTTGAGCTTTGTTTAGTTATTAAATTTTCTTGATTTATTTTTTAGTTAGAAGAGAATGTCACTTGGTGCATTTCTTGTGAAAGAAACATGCTAATAATTTCTTATTAGTTCAGCCAGAAATGATGTAACTGATGATTTAAACACACAAAAACTAGTTAAGTATGGCACAAGATGTTGTGGTGACATCTTCATTGCCAAGTTGTTGTGGCCTGAGTGGGTCAATAAGAAACACACGGAAACAAGAAGAAAGGTTCACTGAATATATTAGAATAACAAGAACATAAAAACAAGTAAGAATGTCAGCAAATAGAAGTTTGAGTTCGAACGGTATAGTTATGCTGCATCTCGACTGTTTCTAGACTGTCACACAACTGCGTTCCAGGAAGTCACTGAGGTTAGTATTTATTGAAGGAGAAAGAGTTCATTTCTATAAAATAGGGCACCATAACAGTTTCACAATTGGGAAGTGCAATAAAAGAAGCTGTCAGCATAGAACTTACAGTCACATCTAGCAGTTTCAGTTGTAAGATGATGAGACCTTGCTACCAATCTAGTACTGCACTTAAATTTATTAACTTTAGATTTGAAAGAGGAAAACTCATCAGCACAATTACCATGAAAGTATTTATAGAAAAGTGACTTAAGCCAACATGACATAAAATTTAATTATCAAAGGATGCGATAACTGCTGCTGAATTGGGTCTCTGTTCAGTCTGACAACAGCCAATCTTAACCTGTTCAACTCTCTTGTGGCGAAATCTTCATTGCCAAGTTGTTGTGACCTGTTAGGGCCCAGAAGTAAGACACGGAAACAAGAAAGTAGGTTCAAACAATCTATTTTAAATAACAGAACATATATACAATAATAAATGTTAGTAATCAGCAAATAGAAGTGTATGTTCAAGCTGTATAGTTACGCTGTGTCTTGACTGTCTTACGACTGCCTCTCTGCTGCATCCTCAGAAGTCACGCTGATTATTAGTTATTGACGGAGGAAGAGTCCATTTCTATAGATACAGCAACCATAAACACAAGTTCAACTAACGAAGGATTGCTAAATATCACATGAAGAGAATCAGCCTTGTAAGATAAATGCTTCGAATATTTTATTTTACTGCACCTTATCCAACTCAATGACAAGAAATAATGTGGCCTACATCCAAAGACTGCTAAGTATGGCCCAAGGCCAATTAACTGGAGAATGTGAAGTATAAAGCACCAAACATGCAAGAAGCTGTAAATCTTGGATTCAAACAACAACTACCTCAGCCATATAGCACAAATGGAGATTACAAATAGAAAATCTTAAGGAAACTCCTTGTGCGTTTGTTTAACAAATTTTAAGTAAAACTTATAAATAAAAAGAGTGAAAGGGATGATGGAAGGAGAACGAGAGTTAAGTCAACTTAGTAAGTATTAGTTGAGCAAAAGAAAATCTAATCTAAATCGAGTTGAGGTATCCCCGATAAATATCGAAAATTGATAATCGAAAAAAATCAGGGTTATAGAAGGAGTGGTCTGATTTTAATCAAATTTGATACACTCATAGATAAAGACATAAGAAAGGATATTCAGAAGTTTCAAGGTTGTAGTTCTTACAATAGTGCAGAAAATCGATAATATATATATATATATATATATATATATATAAAAGGCAAGATGTTTGTGTGTGTCTGTTTATCTGCCTGTATGTCTATATTTTTTCAGCCCTTTTATTTTAGTTTTTGCTTCGGGTTTGGCTCTAAGTAGGTATAATTGTAGTTCTTAGTCTTAGCCATGATACCATTTACTCAGAGGACTTATTTAGCCTTCAAAATTCAGTTTACGACGAAAAAAACTTATTTGATATCGATACCAGGAAATCAAAATTTGACTTACATCCATTCATTTTTCTTTCACTCTACGGTTTCGCTTTAACTGGAAACAACTATTGCTTCTTAGTCTTTCGTGCCAACGTCCAAAGAGTCTGAGCTCCAGGACCATGGATTAGTTTTAGAGCTTTCATTACACTCGAGCAACGCCGGACTATACTGCTAGGAAAGAAATTATAGTAAATTTGACTTACATCCATTCATTTTTCTTTCAATCTACAGTTTCGCTTTGACTGGAAACAACTATTGCTTTTTAGTCTTTCGTGCCAACGTCCAAAAAGTCTGAGCTCCAGGACTATGAATTAGTCTTAAAGCTTTCATTACACCCGGGGAACTCCGGGTTATACTGCTAGTAATATAATAGAAAGATGTAACCGAGAGAAATGAGATTTAAACAAAGGAAACAGAATTGGATGAAGAGAGAAAAAACATAAGAGATTAAGTTAATCAATTCCTGTTTGGAAGAAAAATTAGGACAAAATAAAAGAAAAAATTTAAGTAGGTAGGAAAGCCTTTTCCTGGAAACTAACAATCCCCAAATCATTCCAATATGAAATAACATGGCTTTTATAGCATTTGACAAATAGAATTTGAAAATGAAAATAAAAATATTGGGTGGGGATATCAACAGCAAAATAAAGTTAAATAAAAAGAAAATATTTTGTTTGTTTGCATCTGGCCAAAAATCAATGATAAGAGAAAAGTAAAGTCATGAAAGCAGATTCCAGTTATGATCAAATGCTTGCCGATCAAGAGAATTAAAAAGCTAGAAAAAAAAAACCAAAGGGCCAGGAAAAAAATATTTACACAGAAAAAATTATAAATTTCCTGATATTGTAAAGGTTTTTTGATTCTAGTGAGATGATGACAGAATTATAATATTATTTGTTCAACATAATTGATCCAGCAAACATGGATCTTCGTACCCATATGTCAAAAAAACGGTTTTCCATTAACATCACTATTATTATTCAAACTACTTTCCATCCTTTGCAATGTTTGTTTTAAAAAGCGTTGATTATGATTGGAATAAAACAAATGATAAAAGTGAATTTATACATATTTTTTGTCATTGTTTTTGAGAATTTACAACAAAAATATTAAACACTATTAGATTTGTTTATTTACAAACATAATTTTATATTTACAACATTCTATTAAATTAATACAGTTACAACAAATACAATGTCATTTATTTACAAATTTATAAAGAATTAAATATGAAAATATTTTATTCATAAATTTAAAAACAGTTACTAAATCATTAAAATATATGAACCAACAATGAAGTCAATATTATTTATCATTTTTTAAAGTTTGAATAAACTTCTCATGAGCCAATGTTTTGCCAACCATTCCAACAATCAAGCTAATAAACAAAGCGTTTAATATTTCTTTTGTCATTTCTCAAGAACAAAGAAAAATGTATAAATTTACTTTCATATGTTTAGGCCTTATTACAAAATACTCACTACCGCCTGAATCCATCTTGAGGTTTTGGAAAGGATGGAAATGAAAAGGAAATTAATACTGAGCATCAGGAAGAGACAACTAAAGTTTGTGGAACATGCAATAAGGAAGGAGGGCTTGGAGAACTAAAGTTTGTGGAACATGCAATAAGGAAGGAGGGCTTGGAGAACTAAAGTTTGTGGAACATGCAATAAGAAAGGAGGGCTTGGAGAACTAAAGTTTGTGGAACATGCAATAAGGAAGGAGGGCTTGGAGAACTAAAGTTTGTGGAACATGCAATAAGGAAGGAGGGCTTGGAGAACATGCTACTAACAGGTCAGATAGAGGGAAAAAGAAACAAAAGAAAGCAGAGGATAACATATTTCCACAAGATGAAACGAGGGTTATGTGGTATAACAAGAGAAAGCGTGCTATGAGCCACCAGGGACAGGGAGATGTAGAAAGCCATGATTGCCTACGTCCTGAAAGAATAGAAGAAGAATATATATGCCAACTGTTTATAAGAAATTATAATGTGGGTATAAAATGGGGGATCAATTATACATGATAATCAAATATAAACTGATCCCTCATTTTGTGGCCATGCTAGTTTCTATACATTTATATTCTAGATTTATGGGCTTGAGTGAGTGGATGACAGAACGGGGGTTGCATGGTGTAATAGGAGAAGGCATGCTAAGAGCCACCAGGGATAGGGAGATGTGGAAAGCCATGATCGCCTATGTCCTGAAAGGACAGGGCACATAAAAGAAGAAGATGTGGTTCAGTCTGCAAAAGCTGAACAGGTTTAGTGTGTCACAGAAGACATAGACATGTGGAAAGTCAATTATTGACTGTCATGCATTGAAAATGACACAGGTTTGTAATTTGCCATCAAGGTAGCTAGGAAAATCCTTCTACAATTTGTACAGAATTAGCAGGTGACAGAAAATACCAAGTTTACATAATTGTCTTCAATATGTAGATTTAGTCAGGGCTACTGCTACCATTCTAACCATGTAACATTATATCTAACTGCCAATTAATTTGGCAAGAGAACGTATGTGTGAAATATATACACCACCAGAGCAAGGATGTTGTGCCACCCCACCAATAAACAATGATGCTTTACTCTATCTCAATTGTCATAAGGTTGCATCAGAGGAATTACTGCCTTGCTTGGGATGAAACAAAAAAATTACTTTTTAAAAGAATAAATATTGCTGACAAGTGAAGATAGTTAAAATGATTGTATGTCAATGAAAATTTTGCTAGCACCAAGTTCCAACTTTGCCAAGGACCTATTCCCTTCTCATCTGCTTTCAATATTGCATTTATTATTGATGGAGTCAATCCAGTATTGTGCCCTAATTAATAAGCGTGCATAATCAGCAAAGAAAAAAAACAAAAAACATTGAAACAAAACATACAGCCCTAAATATTAAAGACAGCCGTACAATAGATATTTATATAATTCGTGGTTTATAGAAATTAACTTAGTTGAATCTAATAGGTAAAAATGTAGTGTAGCTGTGGGAACAATAGAAAAGGGTTTCAACATCATTTGCTTGCATTTGACTACTAAGGTCAGAAAAATAGGGCATTATATCAGAGGTTGTAAGGGTCAACAAGTAATAAGTGAATTCCAGGCAGATATTACCAGAATGTGAAAATTAAAGGTGTCCAAATCTAATGCAAGAATGTGACAGCTGATGATCAACAATGATGCGAACAAAGAAGAAAAATGCCACAAATGATCTCTTGACTAAACAGTGACGCTTAACAACTCAGCATACACCAAATTCCAGAGGTTTTTTTACCACTGACCAGCAAAGGTACCCATTTACTGAGACCACAGCCTAAGTTATGTTTCAGGCAAATTATAAAGTTTGTGTGTGGAGGAGACTGCATAAGACTATAGATCTAGCTTGCCACTAGGGTGTTATACAAGCTGGTGAAGTCTGGAATGGCACACGTTCTCAATGGCCTTTAGTGAAAGTGGAGATGTTATTGACAGGATAGTGACATACACGGATCTTGTTGCAGAATATTTGCATTTCTTTCTTCCAGCAAATTAATACAAATCGCCAACATGCTAAAGACTTTGCTGATTTCTAGGTCAGCCACTGGACCCTTTGCATGATAGATTAAATTCACAGGAGACATTACAGAATTTTATAAAAACGCCACACCTTGGAAACCAGACGCACTTATGAAAAGCCTTATAATGTGTTTGGATAGATATACCCTTGTAATTACATATAATTAAATAGCCATCTAATTTTTTTTATCCTTTCTTGTTTATATAAATTAAAAACATTTTGAAGTCATTCACTTCCAAAAATCTAATAGGAATAAGAAAAGAAGTCTTCTAGAAATTAAGCAAAATATTAAGACATAACAAAATTTAATTAAAAACGAAATACTGAACAAGTATATAATATCTAATTTCCTATTTGGCAATTAATGAAGAAATCTGAGCCAATAGGAATGTGGTTCTACCGAATGGTGATATTTACACACTTTACATTGTTTGGACAGTTGTCCTCATACTTTGTTGCCATATACGCAACATTTCGGCTTGTTGTACACTCAAGCCTTCTTCAGGTGATTGAGTGTTCATAGGGGTATTTTGTTCTAGTTCCACAAGCCATGCCTCTTACAGATATCTCAGCATCAGTTATCCCCCTTTCTTCTGTAGCCAGGTACAGTGGAACTCGAGCAATTTACCCCAGTGAATGGAACAAAGAGCTCAGTTTGAAATTCCAATTGCCTGAAGAAGGCCAGAGTGTACAACGACCAAAATGTTGTGAATATGGCAACAAAGATGAGGACAACAATCCAAACAATGTAAATAATTACAATACCTCATCTCAGAAATATAGACAAAGGATGATATTAATACCATAAATCAAGCATGTGAACAACAAGGAAGTTTCAAGGAGAATAAGAATTACAAAGACACTTACACTCACAAAAAGACAACTGAAACTTCTTACAAGTCAAAAGGGCCTGAAGAATTTGAAGCCGTAGGGGGCTGGTTAATTTTTCTTTGATTCGGCCTTGTGTCAGACTTAACCGAATTCCCTACAGCTTACAAGTTTTATCTAGAATTATCATCATCAGAATTATCAGAAGGTTGGTTGTCGGCAGGATGGAATGTGTGGAATAGTACGGAATAGTGTAAGAATAAAATATACAGTACTGTGCAAAAGTATTAGGACAATATATATTTTATCTTTTAAGAGGCATATTGACAGAAAATAAACAATTTAATTAAAATAATTTTATTTGATTTACTCAACAAATGCTTTAACAAGAAAAAAGTACTTGTTACAAAATAAATTTAATATTTAGTATAATAGCCTTTTGCTTTGACCACAGCCTTCATTCTGTCAGGCATTGACATCACAAGCTTCTTCAATGTATCTGATGGTATCTCCTGCCAAGCAGCTTGTATTTGTTCCCAAAGTGATTTATTAATTCAAGAGGTGGAAATAAGAAAAAAGTCAGTCATATCCAAGGATAATAGAATAATGAGGAGTTTCAAAATAACACCTCCTATTATTTGGAATACTGGGAGAATATGCCTCTCGGGGTTGGGTGGAGTTGAGTTGGGTTGAGTCTCCCCGGTCTAATACTTGGCAGCCAAACTGACATATAACACTCTTGTATTTATTTTTCATTTAATATATATGTTTCACTAATTCCCGAGTTCAAGTTTTCTTCTGGACCTATTCTGGGTCCACAACTGATACTATTTTTTTAATAACTTAAAAAGCAAAATTCTTTCTTATAATAAAAGATCATTTCATAAGTAAGAATTTTAGATTATTCTGGAAGTAAATGTAACTTGACTGGGCAAAGGAGAGTATTTTTAGGGCTGTACATTGTCTCTAACTGGGATTTATTTTGATCAAGCAACCGAAAGTCATCAACGAAAGGAAAATACCTCCTACAGAAGGTAGCTGAAGAGAGTGACAAGAAAGGACTACAAAAAAACTGCAAGAAAACCGAATGCATGATCATCAGCAAAAAGGGCAGCCCCAAATGCCAAATACAGGTTGGGGTTACTAAAATTAAGCAGGTACAAAAATTTCAATACCTGGGAAGTGTTCTAACAGAAGATGGAAAGTGTGATACAGAGATCCAAAGTCGAATTGACATGGCAAAGGAAGAATTCCAGAAGTTGAGTAAAGTATTAAGAAACAGGACAATTTCGCTAGAAACAAAGAAGAGAGTACTGGATTGCTATGTGTTGTCAGTTCTTCAATATGGCAGTGAATACTGGACAATATCATCGAAGATGAAGGAAAAACTTGAAGCAGCTAAAAGGTAGTTCTACAGAAGGATGCTGTAAATATGATGGACTGAGCATATAAGCAAAGACGAGGTGTTGGAAAGAATGGAAATGAAAAGGAAATTAATACCGAGCATCAGGAAGAGACAGCTAAAGTTCCTGGGACATGCAATGAGGAAGGAGGGCTTGGAGAACCTGTTACTAACAGGCCAGATAAAGGGAAAAAGAGACAGGGGAAAGCAACGGATAACATATTTGAAGGACCTGATCAGATAGATGACGGAACGAGGGTTGTGTGGTATAACAGGAGAAAGCGAGCTAAGAGCCACCTGGGATAGGAAGACGTGGAAAGCCATGATCGCCTACATCCTGAAAGGACAGGGCATATAGAAGAAGAATATACATGCCAACTGTTTATAAGAAATTAGGACGTGGTTATAAAGTGGGGGATCAAATCTATAGTATAATCAATATATAAACTGATCCCTCATTTTGTGGTCATGCTAGATTCTATATATTTATATTCTAGATTTATGGGCTTGAGCTAGTGGATGACAGAATGGGGGTTGCATGGTGTAACAGGAGAAGGCGTGCTAACAGCCGCCAGGGACAGGGAGATGTGGATAGCCATGATCGCCTACATCATAAGCGGACAGGGCATATAGAAGAAGAAGAATCTTTTTTCTATAACAGAGTCTCGTTTTTCATTTTCTTACAAAAGTAAAACGTTAATTATTTCAAGCAGTGATATTTTAATCTCTTTACACCTCTTACATCTGTTCTCTCATTTCAATAGTAATATCAGCTGTATATAAATGGTTCATCACCTTTCGTAATCTTAAATTATTTCAGCACATAGAATATTCCTGCAGGTCAGAAGTTCATTTTAATAAATTGAAAGTGAATTCAAGAAGGGAAAAAATTTGCACATTTTGATATAACAAATTATTTTGAGCTTTTACATTAACAAGCATTCCAGTTCCATCTATACATGGAAATACATAAATAAGTTAGCAAATTTATACATAAAGAAAGGAATTAAAACAAAATGAATAAAAGACAGACTGAGTTAGAAATCTCAGAAAAACAGGGAATGGATAAACATGACTGCCTTGAAGCAAAAGTCAAGTAACATGATTAATAAAAATGTCAGTTCTGATTTATGAAAATCAGGAAATGTTGTTCAAAAGAAAAACAAGTAAAAATGACAAGCAAATTAAAAGAAACTTGTAGCCAAATTGTCATCTTATGAACATTTCTCTTAACAATTTACAAATAATTCAGTAGATGAGATTGTCTTATTAACGGTAACTGGATTTTGGTAATTCTCTTAGTTTCCGTCATTCGATACCGTGCTTTTGCAGAATGGTGCTTTTATCATTATTGGCTTCTTGGCCTTTTGTCGAAGATCATAGTGTAGTCAGTCAGTCAGTTAAGTGCCATACGTGATACACGCATGGGCGATCAGGTCTCGAAAGAGACATGACTGACTGGGCAGAAGATTATCCCGCAGTAGGTTACCATTGCTTTCTGCGGTAGACTGGTTGCCGACCAAGGCTATAGAACCCAATCTGTCCTGTTATTTGAGTCATTGCTAGAGGGGGAAGAGATGTAATATATTATCAAGTAGTAATTAGTGGGGGAACAGTTTATTACATCATAACAATAGAAAACCAATCTCCCACTTTATGACCAGTAGAAGCCTTAATCATGTTTCCAACTATTATATTCAGTCAGTCAATTTAGTGCCATACCTGATACACACTTTGGGGGATCATGTTTCGAAAGAGACATGACTGACTGGGCAGAAGATTATCCCGCAGTAGGTTGCCATTGCTTTCTGCGGTAGACTGGTTGCCAACCAAGGCTATAGAACTCAATCTGTCCTGTTATTTAACCCATAACTGGGAGGAATAGATGGATTAATACCTTTCCCAAGGGTATTTGCACGTGTAGTATTTGCGCATTGTGTAGTATCTCTTTTTATCCGGTCAATCTGATTTTTTCTCTCTCTCTCTCTTTTCACTTCTTACCTTCATTTTCTTACTTAAACCAAGTAGTCTTTCTACATGATAAAACAGAATATCCCATTATTTATTAAGTATTGATAGAGCGTAACTGTCATGCAAACAAAGGGAGAGAGGGTCAAGCACAATTAAAATATATTTGATGATATGAGTTCTTGAGTATTTTATATCAGCATTTTTAAGGTCAACTGACAGTCTACTCAATACAAAGACTTTTTCCTCAATGGTTTTAATTATTCTAAATTTTTTTTATAATTCTCTTTGGAATTTTACCAAACACAATTATCATCAGTGTTGAAATTTAGTAAATCTTTAGTATTTGAAGATAAGTGCTAAAAAAAGATGTAATGGCATTGATTAAAAGTGGAAATGTTCCATCTATAATAATAGTATCATTTCATTCCAAAAATAATTCAAATTATTGAGCAGATAATATAAGAGTTAATCAGTTAATCGTCTTCTATCTTACCAATTTGTCTTGTAAAAAACACTTTTTCTTGCCATTCTTTTCTAAAAGAGTCTTCAAAGATTAGACAATGAAAGAAATAAAACAGTCGGGTAATGACAATAGTTGTATGCAAAAGTTTCCTGCAGAAAAACTCATTTCCTAAAAAAGTGTGGAAAACTGCTACATTTAGGCTTTAAAAAATTGTTTTTTTAAACAACTTTTAATAAATTAATTCAGTCACCAAGAAAAAATAAGGTTATGTTTTTTTTTTAATTTTATTAATGAATTGAACTTATTCTAAATTTTCATTGTCCTTTTTTCTAAAACATTTCCATTTTGATGAATTTGTCAAAAATCATTTTTATATCTGACTATTGTTGTGATGCAGTGGATATTGACTCAGAATGACAAATTGGGGAGCCGAGTTCGAATTCCAGTTGAATTCCTGGCATCTACTCATGCACAAATACCCTTAGGAAAGGTATTAATCCATCTCTTCCCTCCAGTTATGGCTTAAATAATAGGTCAGAGTGGGTCCTATAGCCTTAGCTGGCAACCAGTCTACCGCAGAAAGTAATGGCAACCTACTATGGAATAATCTTCTGCCCAGTCATTTATGTCTCTTTTGAGACATGATCACCCAAAGCATGTATCATGTATGGCACTTAACTGACTGATTGTCTGTAATCTTTTTGATAACATAAAATTTATGAAAATTAACTTTCACCTGTGACTGAAATGGATTCCAGGTAATAAGAGTTAAACTTGTAAAATCCAATGAAAAAAATCTCAGATTAGTTCCTGTTTTTCATGTCTAGATCAGTAACGATACGATTTTGTTGCAAAAAAAAAACAAAAAACAAAAAAAAAACACAGATGGAAGCTGTAAATCCTTTCAGAGTCATGTCTATGTACATGTTTATGTATTTGCACATACAAAGTTCAATTCCAACAGAAGCTGCCTGGGTTCATTGGGAAAGGCATGAATCCCTATCTCCCTGTAATCTGTCTCATCATTAGTATGCCATGATAACTAATAAAGAAGATCATTAATAAGCAACATGGTATATCACTTTTTTTTTTATAAACACCTTATATTCCAAGTCGATATCAATCAAAAGCTGTTATATCTATTGTCCATACCAACAGAAGTCAGGTATACCTATCATACATGTAACCATACCATAAAATACCTATTATGTCATACAACCATGGATGAAAAAGTTATAATTTCTTCTAATTTTGAAAAGTGCACATTCAAAAAATCCCCATAACATGAGCATTCTTAAAAAACAGTAAAATCAGTTATTGCAAATCACCTAAAGACACCATATGGTAGAAACCTAGGTCACATAATAACTCATTTACAAATGAAAAACATAACTAGCTTACTGCCTGAAGACATTAAAGGTAGTGAAATTGAGTAGCAGAAAGGTTACTTTTCTAATTAAATTTTATGTCTTAAACTGTTCCATATTTTCTTTATTTGAAATTGCATTTTCTTTTTGAATTATATATATATATATATATATATACATAAAAAAAACAATTCTAAAAGATAAAGATGAAATCAAAAATGCTCACCCCCCCCCAAAAAAAAAAATTCAAAACACCATCAAAGCAATAAAGAACAACCAACTGACCAATGAAAAAGATAATAGATAAGCAAAGGCGACTAGAAGATAATTTTAACATACTAAAAAGATAGCCCCAGACCAAAATCATTTCAAATTGGGGTAACAGTTTCATTCATCTGTTTATCCATTTATACATGTGCTGATGTGAAAAAAAAAACACAGACCATTTAACGTGCCAACATTTGATTTATCTTATTTCATTTTATTTTACTGATTTTATTTATTTATTTATTTTCTTATTTTTCTACTTACTTATTTATAAAACAACAAGTTGGACATTAGAAACAAAAGGAACTCGATAAGTAAAGCCACAAATTTATTCGCCTGAAGAGAGTCAATTTAAGACTCGAAACATCTGTAGCATCACAAATACCATTATGGACACTTAATGTATTGTAATATGTATAACAAAAACAGCAATGAATATACACTTTAAAGAAAATGTTTATAGCCTTCTCACACTTTTTATTCTATATATATATATATATATATATATATATATATATATATATATATATAATTATTTAATTACGAAGTTTTTAATCATAATTAAATTAAACCAGTACGCAGTTTTATTAAAAAGTGTTCAATACAATTATATTGTAGAACTTTTGAATATCTTTTATTTGTAAATGAGTTGTAACTAGTTTACAAATGAAAAGTACATGTATATATATTTATATGTATGAATATTTGTGTGTTTTATATACACACTTTTTTCCCCATAAATTTACAGAGACATTAATGAAATCCAAATTTCTTTTCAAACCACTTTTCCATAATGGTGCTTTATTGACATACAACAATGTTTACGTCATTGAAAGATAAAAAAAACAAGTACATTACTGAACAAAAATCAAATGCTCATAATTAACTCCATCCGTAGATGAAAATCAGTAATCTCCCTATTCTTTGGCAAAAGCTAAACACTTTAAAGAGTTAAAGACAATGTAAAAAAAAAATAGTTTCAATTGAATAATATTGTCAGCTATCATACATATTTTCATTTTTGATTTTAAAATCTACATTTGTTTTCAATATTTGTTGTTTACCTGGATCAACCAGCACCTGAAGAAAGCTAGAGGGCACAACGACCAAAATATTGTGATAATTAGATGAGGACAACAGTCTGCGTGTAAGTGATGATAACACCTCATCATAGAATTCAGGCACAAACCATTAAACAATTCAATAAATATGAATTTGATAATATTCTTAAATTATCTAAATGTATTAGATTAAACACTAACATTTATTTTTAAGGATTTATTTTTTTTAAGGATTTTTTTTAAGGATTTATTTTTTTAAGGATTTATTTTTAAGGTTTTTTTTTAAGGATTTATTTTTATATTTAAGGATTTTTTTTAAGGATTTATTTTTTTTAAGGATTTTTTTTAAGGATTTTTTTATATTTAAGGATTTTTTTTTAAGGATTTATTTTTTTTAAGGATTTATTTTTAAGGTTTTTTTTTAAGGATTTATTTTTATATTTAAGGATTTTTTTTTAAGGATTTATTTTTTTTAAGGATTTTTTTTATATTTAAGGATTTTTTTTTTAAGGATTTATTTTTTTTAAGGATTTATTTTTATATTTAAGGATTTTTTTTAAGGATTTTTTTCTTTCAATCTAGTTCTTTTTTATTACGTCATTTAAGCTTGTTTTTTTTTGTTACCCCTTCTTTGGTAAGTGTTACATGTTTTTAAGTTGTAACAAAAGAAGAAAAAATAAATGACCAAAACACAGAGCTTAATCACAAACAAATATTTACTTGCCGCTATGAAAGTTGGCTCTCTGTGCAGGGCCCGGAAGTTTTTCCCACCTGAATCTATTCTGCACATATACAAATCTACCATCCGCCCGTGTATTGAATATTGCTGCCATATCTGGCCGGGTGCCCCTGCTGCTCTCCTTGGGCTTCTTGACAAAATACAAAGGAGGATCTTTAACGTGGTTGATACTGACTTGGTAGACCAGCTGCAACCACTCTCTCACCGGCGTGATGTGGCTTCCCTGTGCCTCTTCTACAAGTACTTTCATGGCTTCTGCTCCGATGAACTTAGATCACTGGTGCCGCCTAAGCACGATTTTACACAAGAAACTAGATTAGCAACTAGGTCCCACCCTTTTACAGTTAAACAGATAAGATGTAACCGTAAATTCTACTCCAACAGCCTCTTTTCTCGTGCTTCCCGCCTGTGGAACTCCCTTCCACAAGTCTGCTTTCCCGACAACTACAATCTCCAGGTGTTTAAATGTAGGGTCAATAGACACCTCCTATCAATCTAACTCCCAATTATTCTCAGAATACTCTCATCTACCCAACCCTCATTCTCGGTATCCCTACCTGCCTATCACCCACCTGACATTTCCTATATTTAACCATCCTTTCTCCACTCTATGTAGCCCCGTGCGCAGTAGTGGCAGTGAAATGCCTTGCTCGGGGTGAAACGCTTATAAAAAAAAAAATATTTACAAAATATGCAATTTTTGCATTCAAAACAAGAAACATTGCGTTTACTCCTGGCAGACAAAGTGTTACTAAGGGGAAGGATGGTGTCAAATATCTTTACTCAGTCAAGCTAGCGAAGTAGTCCAAGTGCTATACTTTTTTGGAAATCCCCAAATGTGTATATAAAGAATAATTTTAAGTTTAGTCAATAAAAGAGTCAAAAAAATCTATTTACCCATGTAGTTCCATGAGGTTCTCTTTCAGGTTTTAGTTGACCGGCAACTTTTAGTTGAGATTCTTTCGGCTGAATATACAAATCCTGAATCGGGCCAGAGCTGATAATATCAGCAAATCCTTTTAACAACTATTCTTTTCCCAAAAAATGGCTAACACTTAATTTGCATATTTTTCAAATTATTTCAAATTCTCTAGATTTTACTGGAATATTGTAGAATCTTCCACACGATCTATTTCTAATTTCTCCACTTAACGATTTCTTGAATTAAAACTTTTTTGTAATAACAAGTAGGACTGAGGACTGACTCAATAGTATCCCTTACTATAACTTTTTAAACATTATTAATATTTTTTATATATAAATGCATCCTCGTAGCATAAGTAGAATGGATTTTGTGCATTTAATAAAGAATGATAGACATACACAACTGATTGAAATGTAATCAGGACAAGTGTTGAAATTTTTAAGAGATTCAGTATAGAAACAGTGATAATAATAAACAATTTAAAAAATTAGGATACTTTTTAAAAATTACTTTTAAATTTAAAAATGAATCCAAAATGCTACAAAAATTAATAAAACAAGAAACATGTATTCTTTTATTTCACTTTAGGGAATTATTTTTTGCCAATGTGTCTCGGCTATATTTGAATATTGCTCATCAATAATTCTAAGAATAAAATATTAAAATGAAGAAATTTTTCAAATTTTATTCTTTTTCTTTGGCTAAAGTGAATCATTTTAATCAACTGTTTTTTTAACAAATTTTATTTGGCAAGTAATTCTATACAGCTGTCATTTTTAATTTAAACGTATAAAAATTTATATAACTATGTGTTATGGTGAAACACACCTATTCCTCAGATAATGGACTCTCCCTCCTATATTAATGTTATGGTGAAACACACCTATTCCTCAGATAATGGACTCTCCCTCCTATATTAATGTTATGGTGAAACACACCTATTCCTCAGATAATGGACTCTCCCTCCTATATTAATGTTATGGTGAAACACACCTATTCCTCAGATAATGGACTCTCCCTCCTGTATTAATAAGAGTTAACAGGAAGTTGTTGAGAAAAAAAATTTTGTTTTGGGAATTTATGTCATGCCCCACCTCGCATATCATTTCATGATATATTTTTAATATAGTTTTGTATCTATTATTCACAATAAAATTTTTATACTTTTTGGGTTTTTTTTTTTAGGTCCGTGGTATGTTTGAGGTATTTTGGTGTATGAAGGATTGAATGATGATGGACATGTTCTTGTGGTGGATGAGAAAATTGTAAAGTATGTTTGGGTCGTGAGTTGGATTACTGAAGACCAACCTGAGTACACCCCACGCCAAATTGGCCTTGTGCCACAATTGTATTTTTCATACAATAAATATTGAGAAGTTCTTAAGATTTCTATTGGAGTTCTAGGCAGTTGATATCAGTCGGCAGTTAGCCGAATACTAAGGAGTCAGCTTTTAGTGGAAGATTACCAAGTTCCCAACATTTTGGTTGCATTAAGTCGATTAGCAACCGACACAGCACGATTATAACCTTCAATGCAAAAACTACTTCACAACACTATGTGAAACAATTTTTCTTAAAATTTTCCTAACTTTGATAATAGAAGCATGTGATACTGCTTAGCAGACACATTCTGAGATCTCATGGTTTATTTTAAAAACTATCTTTTTATTTATACCAAACTTTAAAATATATCCTAAGTACAACATTATAAATCCATTATCTGCAAGGAGTCTTTATCTCATTATTAGTACCGGGTCAGTCACCTAAGTTAAACAAAACACTATAGCTTTACAAGGGTTTGTGCAAACATTGAATATAAAGACACACACACACACACGCATATCGAGGCAGTAGATAAAGTTTTCTTAGAAAAACATAGCCATGTAGGTAATATTAGACAGATTTTAGTCAATAACACACTCATCAGTCAGTTAAGTGCCATACGTGATACACACTTGGGCGATCATGTCTCGAAAGAAACATGACTGACTGGGCAGAAGATTATCCCGCAGTAGGTTGCCATTGCTTTCTGCGGTAGACTCGTTGCCAGCCAAGGCTATAGAACCCAATCTGTCCTGCTATTTAACCCATAGCTGGAAGGAATAGATGGATTAATACCTTTCCCAAGGGTATTTGCGCATAAGTGAATACAATGGATTCAATTGGAATTCGAACTTGACTCCCCGGTTTCTCGTTCCGAGCCGATATCCACTGCACCACAACACACTCATACATACAGTAAAAAACGCCTTCCGATATTGGAGGCCATCTTCATTAAATCAAAACAACCCACACTTAATAAAATCATATCTCAATCTGGTCACAACACATTAAATTGCATTTAGACATGGTTCTGTTAACATTTCGGTCTTTCACGCGGTGTGACATGATAGAACCATATTAGGAATTTACCAACTGCGTCTGCTATTCGGTGACTGTTATCATTACATAGCAATGTTTTATGTCAACACAAGATAAAATCATTTTTGATGGTGGATGTCTTTATGTTAACATCCCTGTAACCTCTCTGAAGATGGCTCATGTGAGCAAAAAACTAGAACCAGCATAATAAAATATTATCCGAATGTTGGACAATTTTTGTCTTTATTTTCACTTGAAATTAAAACCAAAATACAATGTTTAGAATTGCTTATGATTAAACATAATAGGCATTCATTGTCTGTTATATTTAACAGTATAGGTTTAGAAAATCCCTGGATAAAAGCAATTATATGTCTAACCGTACTGATGAGCTGTGATACAGCAAAACAGATCTGTCTGCGGATGACTATAAACATACACACACACACACGCACATTGTGGAATACTTTTGAAGAGTGGATGGATAAAGTCTGGCTCTAAAACTCTGGAGCCAGGATGCTGACGGTAGCATCAATTAGCTATGTGACAAACTTTTATACACAGACACACACATTATATGTACAAATAGATATAATAAATTAAACCTCTTGTTTCTACATTAGTCTGTCTTACAAAACAAAAAAGTTAATTGGTATTTTAATTGCTTTACACCTTTCTCATTTGCTTTGCTAGTCCATACCTCATCTAAGGAGGGAGTCCTCAGCCTATGAGCGAGTTTATGATGATTATAAAAAAAAATAAAGAGAGAGTAGAGACTGCTGACTTAAAAATGAATCTGATTCTTGATCGTCGTCATAATGTGGTCAGTAGGTGACCTGGTATTGCTAGTTAAACAATGCAGGCAAACAAGTTTCGGCTGAGAGAGTTTTAACTCTCTCGTTCACATATTTTTATCATTCATCTTAATCTTATTATGAGGAATACAATAATTGTAATTCTAAACTAAATAACAACTTATATGATTCCCTTAAAAATGACCAATTGTTTTTAAACAGTCCCCGCCCTCTCGCTCTCTCTCCTAAATGACAGATGAAAAAGAAAAAAAAAAGAAAGCAGTTCTTGGTATCAAACCTGAAGAGAGACAAGAAATAAAAACAGTAGAAAAAAAGAGAAAAATGTCAATGAGAAAAAAAGAGAGAGTACATTTTGGCATTGACTGTTTACAGCAATCCAGCCTACTTCTAAAAGGACAAAGTCTATCAGCAGTTGCCAAAAAAAAAAAAAAAAACTGAACAGAAGAAGGGGGGGAAAAATGAGGTAGAAGAACAATGTGGGGGTGCGAATGCAAATTAACATTTTACAGAGCTGGGTATAAAAACAAACTTGAGGTGGGCACCAAAGCTAAAGTCTGAAAGAGAGGAAGGTAGATAAAATGGCTGGGTAGGAATGGAGGAAGGAGGATGAAAATTCACCCTCGAAGGAAAATTGTTTGGATTTTTTAAAATCTTGTCAAGAGCATTGTAATCTCTGTTGTCTAATGATTTTTGTTCGTTTTTATTGTTTTAACTCATTATTTGAAAGTAAAGCAACAAAAAAACAAATCACTGGCAGCTTAAACAAATTATAATGTTTTTAAAGCTTTCTAATTATTTTTCTTTTTTTGTCTTCATCAATTAAACAACAACACTGTTGGTGTTAGCTAGAAACAGTTCCTCCTGCATAAAAATCAAGGATGTTATTGTTGGTTTATTTAGAGAAAATCTAAATCAGTTCAATATTTGGTAACGACAAAAATAAAATGAAACATGTGAGTCAATAAAAAAAAAAAAAGGATCAATATGAGAACCTAAAAAAAAAAAAGGATTACAGGCATAAATAGTTTTCCTGACTGCCCCCCCCCCACTGCCCCATAAAGTACAAAACTGAAATAAAAAGAGAAGTCTTTTTATTAATAAACTCAAAACTCTAAAGCAGTTTTTTTGGTGGGGGAAGGCAGAAGAACAAGAATTTTTTTTTTTTTTTTGAAAGAAGTGTGATGGACAAGAGTATTTTTTTTATTTGAAACAGCTGGAATGGACAAGAATTTATTTTTTTTGGGGGGGGGAAGGGGGGATAAATAAGTTTTTGTTTTTGTAATGAGTTAGAAAAAAGGGACATGAACTTTGAGGGTGGAGAGGTGAGTCAAATAGCTCAATGTTTTTTGTCACTTATAGAATTATCAGCTGGGAACAAGAAATCGTGGAGCTGAGTTCGAATTCCAGTTGAATTCATTACATTCACTTATGCGCAAATACCCTTATGAAAGGTATTAATCCGTTTCTTCCCTCCAGTTATGGTTTAAATAACAGGACAGATTGAGTTCTATAGCCTTGGCTGGCAACCAGTCTACTGCAGAAAGCAATGCTAACCTACTGCAGGATAATCTTCTGCCCAGTCAGTCATGTATCTTTCGAGACATGATCGCCCAAGTGTGTTTCACGTATGGCATTCAACTGACACACTATTTTAAATAAATACAGAGAAACTGCTTTGTACAAGTACATTTCAATTACATTTCACATTTTAATAGGATCAATAAATTTTGTGTAAAATTTATTTTGTAAAACTTCTTTAACTTTCATTTTCTTTTTGAATGTTGTTTTTGTCTTCAGTTTTTGTAACAGACAAAATCAGGACATTATTATCAAGGTGAGCACAAAATAAAGAGTCTACAGTTTATCAAATTAAAAATTAAACCGGAAATTGTTTTTTCATTGTCCTAACAGAAATCTTTTTTTTATTTTGATGTGCCACTTTTGCAGTTTAACCCCAACACAAAAAAATGCTATCAGATCATTATAATGAAGATCCTCTTTACAAACATTATAATGAAGATCCTCTTTACAAACATTATAATGAAGATCCTCTTTACAAACATTATAATGAAGATCCTCTTTACAAACATTATAATGAAGATCCTCTTTACAAACATTATAATGAAGATCATCTTTACAAACATTATAATGAAGATCATCTTTACAAACATTATAATGAAGATCATCTTTACAAACATTATAATGAAGATCATCTTTACAAACATTATAATGAAGATCCTCTTTACAAACATTATAATGAAGATCATCTTTACAAACATTATAATGAAGATCATCTTTACAAACATTATAATGAAGATCATCTTCACAAACATTATAATGAAGATCATCTTCACAAACATTATAATGAAGATCATCTTCACAAACATTATAATGAAGATCATCTTCACAAACATTATAATGAAGATCATCTTCACAAACATTATAATGAAGATCATCTTCACAAACATTCTACACCAGTCTTTTTACTCAGGATTGCCATGTAGGACATTTGTAGTCAATAACACTTAAGTCGTTACTAATGTTAAATATCAGTTTTTAATTATTTGAAAACGTAATAGAAATTAGATTTTTATATCATTGGTTGTTTTGTTTTTATGGCAAATCAACCTTGGCGGGTCATTTATTGCCAACTAAACTTTATTTATTTATTGCGGGTAATACCTTTGTTCTTTCAACAATTTGTTGTTGTTTATATAAGTTATTGTGTCTATTAATACATTTTTCTTTTCGCGTATCAAGATTCATTGGGATTTTTTTTTTTTAAGGGCAGGGTCCCAAAGTCCTACCTTTGTTATTTAACCCATAACTGGAGGGAAGGGATGGATTAATACCTTTCCCAAGGATACCAGTGCTTAAGTGAATGCAGGGTATTCAACTGAAATTCAAACTCAGCTCACCGATTTCGCTTTCCGAGTTGATATCCACTGCACCACAATGGACATCCATCACTATATGCTTACAGTATTCCAAAGATTTTTATATCAAAGACAACATCTAAAAAGTAAATGCAGCTAAATGGATGTCAAAAACTAATTCAACAGAACAAATTACACACACGAATAACATGTTTTATTACTCAGAATCAAGATTAAATACTGTTTTTGTTGCTGTAGTTACAAACTTGCTGTACAAAAAATAAAAAACATATTCATCACTTTCAGTGGAGCATGGGCACCAGTGAGCTTAGTTCATCGGAGCAGAAGCCGTGAAAGTATTTGTAGAAGAGACACAAGGAAGCCACATTGCGCCGGTGAGAAAGTGACTGTATCTGAGCTAACAAGTCGGGATCAATCACATTACAGATTCTCTGTTGGATTTTGTCAAGAACACCTAGGTGGATAGTGGGAACACCCGACCAGATATGACAGCAGTATTCAATGCACGGGCGGATGGTAGATTTATATACGTGCAAGATTGTTTCAGACGGGAAAAACTTCCTGGCCCTACCTTAGCAGTGGATTTAGCTATGGATTCTATATAGTCATTCTACTTGAGGTCTGTTGTGAGAGTTGACCCGAGGATGCACGGTGTTTTGCTCACAGGGAGACTAGCCTGATCCATGCTAATGGGGGGGTAGGAGTGATTGTCTGTGATGGTTAATGCATAGCAGCTTTGTTTTGGAAGCAATAAAATTCATGAGCCATTTCTGACCCCAGTTTCTTTTCAAGCCTGATATCCACTGCACCACAATGCACATCCGTCACTAAACTCTTACAGCACCTGGTATTCCCAAGCGGTCACCCATCTAAGTACTGACCAGGCTCAACGTTGCTTAACTTCGGTGGTCGAGCGAGAAACAGTGTATTCAATGTGATATGGACGTATGCATGCACATCCGTCACTAAACGCTTACGGTACCTGGTATTCCCAAGCGGTCACCCATCTAAGTACTGACCAGGCTCAACGTTGCTTAACTTCGGTGGTCGAGCGAGAAACAGTGTATTCAATGTGATATGGACGTATGCATGCACATCCGTCACTAAACGCTTACGGTACCTGGTATTCCCAAGCGGTCACCCATCTAAGTACTGACCAGGCTTAACTTTGCTTAACTTTGGTGATCGAGCTAGAACTGGTGTATTCAACATGATAGGCCATAAGCCTATTTTAATTTGTAAAACAACTAAGAAATTTTATCAAGAACAAAAAAACCATTAAAAAAATTAATAAATCTGTGAGCAAAACAAAATTCAAATTTATTTTACTATTCTGTCAACTCGTTAAAAACAGAAACTTTCCAACAAAACCTTCACTTTAAAGCTACAAAATCCAAAATATTTAAATTAGTAAAATTAAATTTTTCTACGTTCTGCATTTTTATTTTTTACATCCAAATAAAACAGATGACACCTGCATACCTGGACAGGTATGCAGCTTTCACAGAATTGTGTGTAAATATTGGTTAAAACAGCTGCAGGAGTTTTCAGTTGATACAAATCTCATTTGCATCTAAAACCAATATTACTGCATGCATGTACGTGTGCTCATCTGTACACCTGCCCATGAGTAAATTTGTGGAGATGGTAGTCAAACATCTCTAATCAAAAACTAACAGCTGAAATGTGGATTGTGCCCCTTAAATACTGTATCTTTTTCTATGTGCCATGTTCCTTCAGAAAGTAGTTGATCAATTTTTTGCTGCATTTATCTCTTAAGAAATTTTATAATCTCTCCTAAACCTTGCTCTGCCATCTGTTTACTTAAGCTCACTATGGAGGTTTTGCATTATTTTTCTCTGCCCTTCTTGCCTTCAATCTGTCCTGTGAGTATCACATTTTCCAAGCCCTCTTTCCACATCGTGTACTCTAGAAATTTCAACTCTCTTTCTGATGTTAAGTATAAATGTCATTTTTATTTCTATTGTCTCTAAAACTTTGTCGCTGCTCACATATTTGATCTATGGCATTCTCAGGATTCTTTTATTGCTTCAAGTCTCTTCTTCATCTATGAGGAGATTGTCCAATATTTACATCTATATAGGAGGGCTAATGTGCATCGTGGTGCAGTGGATATCGGCTCGGAATGAGAAATTGGGAAGCTGAGTTCGAATTCCAGTCGAATTCCTTGCATTCACTTACGCGCAAATACCCTTGGGAAAGGTATTCCCTCCAGTTATAGGTTAAATAATAGAACAGATTGGGTTCTGTAGCCTTGGTGGGCAACCAGTCTACTGCAGAAAGCAATAGCAACCTACTGCGAGATAGTCTTCTGCCTAGTTGGGTGATCATGTCTTGAAAGAGACATGATCACCCAAGTGTGTATCACGTATGACACTTAACTGACTGACTCTTTTTTTGGTTTCTGATAAAAGTTTTCTTTAATTTTTAATTGGAATGTTGGGCCGTTTTCTTGCAATTAACCTTTGGGCCTTTCTTGTGTTCCTTCATTACTATTACTTTAGATGTTCTTGTACTTTCCTTCTTTGTCTGCTATCAACCCTGTCATCGGCATAGCTTATGTTAAGATTGGGGTCACATGTCTATATTTTTGAGATGTGGTTGTAATTACATTATTCAGATTGTTTTCTTCATCTTTATTGCTATATTCATATTTCAACCATTGTACACTCCAGCCCTTTTTGGGTGATTGAAATTTTGAACCAAACATTTATTTCAATCACTGGGGTACATCATTCTCATTACATGTGCCATGCCACTTCCAGATACCCTGTAGTTATCTCCCGTTAACTGAACTCTCTGGATCTAAGCGACACTTTTAGTGGATAAAAGCTTGGTTAGTTTCAGTGACTTGACCCAAGAGTTTTGAGTTCAATACCTAGCTACAGCCATGGTGAACAAATAACTTAGAGAGTTAAGTTAAAGGGAGATAACTACATAACATTTGGAAACAGCATGGCACATGGAATGAGAATGATATACGACAGTGATCGAAATAAAGGAGTTGGTTTGAAATTTCGAGCACTTGATTAATGCCAGAGCATACAAAGGTCAAAATGTCATGAATATGCCAATAAAGATGTGGACAACAGACCGAAAAATGTAGATTATATATTAAAGGCAAGCAGATATTGTAACAAAGTACTCACTATAAGAGCTAGAGCATTAATATAACTAATATAAAAATTCACAGTATTTACATTATTTGGACTAGTGTGCTCATCTTTGTTGCCACAAAGATGAGGACAATAGTCCAAATAATATAAAGGTACCCCCGAGGTACCCCCGATAAATATCAAAAATTGATAATCGAAATGATCGGGTTATAGTAGGAGTGGTCCAATTTTAATAAAATGTGATACACTCATAGACAAAGACATAAAAAACGATATTCAGAAGTTTCAAGTTTGCAGTTCTTACAATAGTGCAGAAAATCGATAGTATATATATATATATATATATATATATATATATATATATAAAAAAGATGTTTGTGTGTGTGTCTGTTTATCTGCCTGTATGTCTGTATTTTTTTCAGCCCTTTTATTTTAATTTTTGCTTCGGGTTTGGCCCTAAGTAGATATAATTGTAGTTCTTAGTCTCAGCCATGATGCTATTTACTCAGAGGACTTATTTAGCCTTCAAAATTCAGTTTACAACGCAAAAAACTGATTTGATATCGATACCAGGAAATCAAAATTTGACTGAGCTCCAGGACCATGGATTAGTTTTAAAGCTTTCATTACACCCGAGCAACGCCGGGCTATACTGCTAGTTTCCACTGTTTTAATCTTTTTATGCACTGATGCTTTTTTTGTTGCATTTTTATGCTAGTCTGTGAATTTTTTAAATTTTCATTTGTCGAATGGCATGTTCATTGCCCATCACTTGGTAACTGATTAATCCCTTATTTTTTTCATTTTTTTCTCTCCTTTTTTTGTCTTTTTTCTTCTTCTACTATCTTCTGTCATCGGCAGGGGGGTTTATTATATATCATCCTTTTGGTGACTTTATAGAAGTCGGGTGGGTTTCCAGTGATTGGGGGCAACTGGCACATTTCTCTGTAAGCAGATTTATTTATTATTTCATTTTTTTCTTTCTTTTAAGTATTACCATTATTTTATATATATATATATATATATATATATAAAGAGAGAGAGAGAGAGAGACATGCACATGATCAAATATGCACTTATGCATATTTTTTGTGTTGTAATGATCATAACTGTATATACACACATGTGCACATGTATGCATGGATGTATGCGCTGTGTTTTGCTGTTGTGGTATCTTGAAGTGGCTAGTAGTTGGGTGTTTGTGGATGTATGTGCACAGACATGCATGCAAACTTGCACACATACTCACCTGATTAATAGTTAATAGTTTGTGATTTTTGTTTTGTAAATTAGCGCATTTTGGTAGTAAGTTTGGTCATTTTTTTTTCTGCATTTCTTTGTGTGCAGGTTTATTTATTATTTTGTTTTTTGTTATAACAATTATCATCATCATCATCATTATTATTATTATGTCATTTTTCATCATATTTAGATTTCTGCATTGGTCTCACTACCAACCAAGTCTGCGGGGAGACCTAAGGCAGGTAGTGGCGTGTTGTTATGACTCCATTTCATGTTTTTCTATCCTCCCTATCATCCCCAGCATTACATAGATAACGTTTTCCTTAGTGTGTGGGCTGTACTTAATAATACAATTTTTTGTATATCTCTTAAGCTGGGGTTTCCAGGGATTCTTTCAATGTGTTGTTTTGTTCCATTTTTTATCATTCCAAGTGCACCTACTATCACTGGCACAACTCTTGTTTTCAATTTCCACATTTTTTCTATTTCAATTTCCAGGTCTTTATATTTTGACAGTTTTTCAAATTCCTTGATTGCTATGTTACAATCCGCTGGACAAGCCATATCAATTAATAGACAAGTTTTCTCCTTCTGGTTTTTAACAATAATGTCTGGCCTGTTTGCTTCAATTTTTCTGTCTGTGTAGATGGTGTAATCCCATAGAATGGTTACATCTTCTGTTTCTGTAACCGGTGCTGGATGATGTTCATACCAGTGTTTGTTTACAGCTTTTCCATAATGTTTGCACATTGCCCAATGTAAATATTGCCCAACTCTATCGTGGCGATTTTTATATTCGTTTGGGGCAAGCACAGAACAGCCTGAGATTAGGTGGTCTATTGTTTCTTGGTGTTTATCACAAAACCTGCATTTTGGATCCATATTATTATGCATAATATTTGCCTGAAAGTTTCTCGTGAAAAGACTTTGGTCTTGTGCTGCAAGTATAAATCCTTCAGTTTCAGACTTTAATCCAGATGCACGTAACCATCGATGAGTATTAACTTTGTCAACATTGGATTTATTGGCACGTACTGGATATTGGCCATGCAGAGGTTTGTCTTGCCAGCGCTGTTTCATCTTTTCAAGAGCTTTATCTTTGGCTTTCATTTTCATATTTTTTGCCGCAATAGTTGGTTCTTGGCTACTGTTTTGCTTTTCTACAGAATCTACTAACTGTAATTCTTGTTTGTATTTACTGCCTTCTTTTATTATTGAATATTTTTTCTTTCTTTCTTCATGTTGCCTTACTAATTGTATCATCCAATCCTTTGTTGTTTCTATGTATGTTAGTAAGCCAATAGTTGTTGTCTTGTATGACAATTCCAGCTGAATAAGACCCCTTCCACCTTCTTTACGGGGTATGTATAGACGGTCTACATCAGCCTTTGGGTGATGCATCCTATGCTTAGAAAGAAGCTTTCTTGTTTTAGCATCCATTCGCCTGATGTCGTTTAGAGTCCAGTTTAAGATGTTGAAGCTATATTGGACAACTGGGATTGCAAGGCTATTAATGGCCATAACTCTATTCTGTGAATTTAATTCAGTTTTTAATATCATTCGTAGCCTTCTATAGTACTCTTTACGCACTATTTCTTTCATTTTTTTATGGTGAATGTTTTCGCTCTCATTTACACCTAGGTATTTATAAGCTTCTTCTGGTTTCAATTCTTTTATTGTTACAGCAGGGTCTAGGCTAATTGAGGATGTTTCTTGTATTGATCCACGTAAAACTGTAGCTTTAGCACATTTATTCAAATTAAATTTCATTCCAATGTCTTCGCTGAAGCATTTTACAGTTTGCAGAAGACCTTCCAGCTCATTATCATTCTTAGCATATAACTTTAAGTCATCCATGTAAAATAGATGGCTTATTTTCTTTTGGCCTATTTTATAACCACATTCTGTCTTATTAAGTTGACTGGTTAGTGCTATTAATGATATGCAGAATAGTAAGGGAGATAAAGAATCACCTTGAAATATACCTCTTTTGATGTTTATTTCATCAGACTTATCGGTTCCATTTATATGATTGAGGTAAAGGGTTGTTTTCCATATAGACATGCACTGTTTGATGAAATTGATGATGACGGGCGATATCTTGTATATATTTAAAGTCTGTAAAATCCATTCATGTGGCACACTATCGAATGCCTTTCGGTAGTCTATCCAGGCAGTACTAAGATTTTTCTTTGTCTTGTAGCAGTTTTCCAGGATCATTTTGTTAATTAGCAATTGGTCTTTACAGCCATAACAGCCACGTTTGCACCCTTTTTGTTCAAGCGGTATCATGTCATTTCTTTCTAAGAATAAATATGTTTGTTTTGTTAAAATAGATGTTAGTAGTTTATATGTTGTCGGAAGACATGTAATTGGTCTGTAGTTTTTCGGGTTGTTTGTGTCACCATTCTTGGGTAGAAGAAATGTAATTCCTTTTGTCATCCATGCAGGAATTTTAGTGGGATCGTCAACCATTTCTTGGAGTTCTTTGGCTAATTTTTTATGTGCTGCATTTAAATAATATAGCCAAAAGTTAGGAATTTTATCTATACCTGGAGTTTTCCAATTGTGTGCTTTTTTTAGTGCAAATTTAATATCATCTTCTGTAATTCCAGACCATGTCTGTTCGGGTTTATTCTTCATTCGTTCTATCTCCTGCGTAATCCAATGTACTTCCTTGCTAGGTTCTTTAGGGCAAGCCCATATCTTTTCCCAGAACTGTGTGACTTCTTCCATTCTGGGGGGTACTGTCACTTCAATTCTTTTTTTACCTATTTCCCTGTAAAATCTCTTTGTATCAGTCTGAAAGATCTTGTTTTGTCTGTAAAATTTTGCTCTTTTTTCATAGCGTCTTATTCTTTGAGCCTTCAGTTGGATTTTTTGCTTTATTTTTTCTTTATTTGATAAGACGTCATTTTCATTCCTGATGTTATATTTTTTTTCGGCTCTTCTTCTTTTCCTAGTTCTTACATTTATTCCTCTACTCAGTTCATCCAGTACTGACAGTTCACTTCTTAGTTGTTCGATTTCTTTTTCGATTTTTCTTTTCCAAGGTGGATCTTCACGTCTGCGTGACTGCCTTGTTTTTATTTTGATGTTTAATTTTTTTGTTGCTGCTGTTGCTGATGCATATATTACTTCGTTAAGATTTGTATTCGGGTCTTCATCCAGTATTGATTTCAGTGCTGCATTGTACAATTTAATAGTTCGGAGGTTTTGTTTTGTTGGTTGGAATTTTGGGAGCTGTTCACGTTCCTCCATTGTAATACTTTGTATTTGACTTAGCTGGTTTTTTATTTCTATCTTGGCTTCCTGTATATTGTTATTTTCGGTCAAATAATTATCTTCGATGTGTTCTGAACTAATTTTATTTTTGTCTTTTAACTGACTCAGACTCAGATCGCACCTTTCCAGCACTTTTAGACTTACATCATTATCTTCGCAGTGATTTGCGTGTTTCACGGTTTCTACATTATGACCTGTGATTTGTTTGATGTTATTACTTTTTATTTCTGGTTCCGGTTCCTTTTCATATTTTGTTGATTCGACTCTTCTTGTTACAATTCTTTTAATTTCGTGAATCTCAGCCTCTGACAGTCGGTTATTACGAATAATGTACCTACGTACATTGGCCAATTTATTTTCGTCAATATACTTTCTATTTGTTTGACCAACTTTTTCACGCCAAATGTCATATGTTTGGCGAGTCATGTTTTTTTGAGGTTTGAGTAACGCTTCATGAAATGCAGTCATAACGACTTTGTACTCCTCACGAGACCATTTTATTTTTTCTTTCTTTAAATATACGGTTGTAGATCTAGCTGGTGAATTTTCAGGACCATCATTAGGATTATCCTGGTTGTGGGGACCTGAAGATACTTTCTTTGTGTAGGAGTTTGTTCCTATGGCAGATTTTTCGACCTCAGGTAGGTTCCCTCCTGAAGGACGGGCTCCCTGTTTATCCACTGGAAGAGCCATACTGGACTTTTTATTTCTATTTGTGTTTTTCATGTTTTTCCCACGAGTGACGCACGGGTCCAAAAGTCCACCCAAAGTTGCCCGGCACGTTGGGTAACGGTCTTTTACAAACAGGGTCCCGAAGCCTGTAGGGAATCGTTTGTGACCTCATAACGCAGTAGCCATTCACTCCTCGGCACGATTAACACCTTGAGTTGCGGGTTGTTGTTCGGAGTTTTTTTTTCTGCATTTCTTTGTGTGCAGGTTTATTTATTATTTTGTTTTTTGTTATAACAATTATCATCATCATTATTATTATTATTATTATTATTATTATTATTATTATATTTATGTTTTTTTTTCTATTTGATTTTCCAATTGATTTATTTTGGTCTTTAAAAGTGATTATGGTTAGGTTTTTCACCAAATATAGCTTACAATTTCTGATATTGTGTGGGGCTGCTCTCTTGTTTTTTGTTTTTTAGGAGTCCGTGTATATTTTGATATAGGTTGACAGGGTTGTGTTTTTTATTCTTTTTTTGAATGACATCTTGTGATTGTTGTATATTTCTTTAAAGGATGTTTCTGTGGCTCCTATGTATTTTTTACTTGTCTGTTAATGCTATTTGTTACAGTAGCTTTGTACACTATGTTATTGATCAGATATTTGTTGTTAAGTGCACAGTTGTCTTGGTTTCAACAATTGCATCCACTGGTGTTTTGTGTTGCAATTGTTACTGGTTTTGTTGAGTATTTTTTTTTATTGTGTTTGGTTATTATTGTCCATGCAGCTGTAAATGATTTCGATTTTACTTTAGTTGATGATTTTTGAGTTTGTTATGCTTAGCTAAGTGTTTTTCAATTATTTTGAAGAATAATTTTCCTATTTTTGTTTTTATTGCATTTATGCGGGGTGTTAACCAGATTATGTTTCTTTTTCTGTTATTTTTGCTCAGTTTGTTTGCATTTGTGTATTCTAGCTTGTTTGTATAACCGCTATTTCTTAGTGCTGATTTGTATATATTTTTGTTGTCATTGAATATTTTTATGTTTCTATATTTTGTTGAGGTTCTCTTATTTAAAGATATGGACATATGCTTGAAAATGTTAGGGAGGTGGTTGGAGCTTTTGTTAATGTATATGGGGTTGTTGTTTGATTTATGTATGGTTTGTAAGTGCTGTAGTTTAGATTGAATGTTATATTTAGGAAGTTTACTAGTTTGTGTTTACTATTTATTATTTAACTGTTTACTATTATTACTGTGGATGTGTGTGGGTGGGGTGTAGTGGATATCAGTTTGAAATGAGAAATCAGAGAGCCAAGTTCAAATTCTGGTCAAATTTGTTGCATTCACTTGCAGTAAATACCCTTGGGGAAAGGTATTAATTAATCCATTTCTTCCCTCTATCTATTGATTAAAAACAGGACAGATTAGGTTCTATAGGTTTGGTTGGCAACCAGTCTACCGCAGAAACTGCAACCTACTGCAGAATAATCTTCTGACCAGACATGATTGCCTAAGCGTGTTTCACGTATGGTACTTAATTGACTATTTTTTTTATTAGATTGTGTTTATATTGTAAATCCTGGGATATTGAAGACTTTGGCTTTATTTTTTCTGTTGTTCTGCCATTACAGTTTAACATGCCATTGAGCAAACGAAAATTTAAAAAAAAATATCAGACTCACATAAAAATGTCAGAAAAACACCAGTACATAAAAAGACGCAAACATTGTAAATATTGACAGCAAACTGAACAAACCCTTGAGAAGTGAATGTATTTGAATAGGCTTCCAAAACTGGTGTCATGATGGTAGGGGTAACACCAACCAGTTCTTATATATGCATATGTATGTATGTATGTATGCGTGTGTGTGAATATAAATTATTGCAAATTGAGTGTTGGTGTTAATAAAAAAAGTGCTCAATGTACAATAACAGAGCTATAATTTATATTAATAAATAAACATTTCTTTCTTTGCTAAAAGCACAAAATCAGAATTTCATGCACAATGCAGAAAACTAACCGCCGCCTAATTTAAATATTGGTATTTATACTGTACACTATTCCACACAATTCCACATATTCCAAACTGCCGACAACCAACCTTCTGATGAAAACCTTCTGACAATAACTCTGCATAAAACTTGTAAGCTGTAGGGAGTTCAGTTGTATTAACCAGCTCCCAATAGCTTCATTGGTGACCCCTGATGTACAAAGAACATGCACACCTTGGCTTCACTGACACACCCCATTTATTACTGGCAACCTTGAAGTGATACAGAAAAAAAAGCCTAGTGGAAGGATAAATTTTTCACTGAAGACCCCCCGAAAGTCCAAAGAAAATGCACCCATCTTCTTCACTGTCAAACCCTGATGTGGAAAAAGAATACCTAATGGAAGGATGAATTCTTCACTGGTGATTCCCAAATCGAAACCCAGCAAAAAACATACAGTGGTAAAATTTCTACTACCTACACTAGCAACCCTCGACTTTATAAAACAAAAAGAAAAATATGTACTGTTATAAAGGAGAAGTTCATTTATTAATTTATTTTATTATTTACACCAGAAGATCCAATAAGAACATTTCAGAGTCTGAGGACAGTGCAGAATATTTGGAAAGAGTTGGAAGAGTCCAATGCTGATTACAAAAATACAGCAGCTTGAAAAACTTACTCTGATCCTTCTAATAAGAAAAGAACTCCTGAATTTGTTGGTGAGGGCCTCAGACTCAACACAGCAGTCTACATCAAGTGCCTTGAGGAGATAGTGCTGCCCTGGATCAAGAGGGTGGCTGCTGGAAGACCCTGTGTCTGACAACAGGACTCAGACGCTTATAGTACAACTGTGTAAATTTTCAAGAAAATCGGTTCAGCCGTTTCGAAGTCTACAGGTAACGGACACACACAGACAAAGTTCCATTTATAAATAAGTTTAGATTTAGATTTAGATTTTGCAAAACAAGCGTTTCAATATAAAGGGGCCGATTCGAAATTGGGTTAAAAAAAACAAAAAACAAAATAACTAAGGTGCCTTCCTTGATGAATTTCATCTCAACATCAAGAAACTGATTAGACAACTGGAAAGAATTAGTATAAAATTAAGTAAACACAATATTTCTATATTATTCAATGAAACATGTATGAATGAAGATATGCTGCCAAAATATATACTTAACACATCACTCAATAAATCCTGGGCCTAACTAATAAAACAACTTTTAGACAAAATTCGACTTTATTCATCAACATAGTCTTCTTCTAGGGTGATACACTGATTCCATCATTTCTCTAGCAATTCGATGTCTTTTTTGTAGAACAATTTGTCTTTGACCTCAAAATATGCCTCAATTTCAGATATCACTTTTTCAGTGGAGCCAAATGTCTAAGATATTAATCCAACAGAAAACTTGTTGTCAATCATTAAGAGATGCAAATGAAAATAAAAAACCATATTCAATAAAAATTTCTCTCTGAAACAATAAAGAATGCAGCAGGTGATGTTAAATTTGAAACAGTAGAAAAATAACAGAATCAATGAAAAAACTGTTGAAGGTATCAGAATACCAATGAGCCCACCATATTAGCATGGAAAAATGATACTTCAGTCAGATATATTGGATATCGTATTCATCAAATATATATAGATAGTAGATAGACTAAACTATCGCCCGGTTCACACTCCACCCATGTCTATTAAACAGATGAAGAGGCTCATCCCTTGTTTCCTGTTTAGGATGTGGTTTCCGGTTTTCTCTTTTCCAATCTTTTCCATTCTTTTCCTCTTTTTTTTTTTTTTTTTTTTTCCAATTGGAGTAGATAGACTAAACTATCGACCGGTTCACACTCCACCCATGTCTATTGAACGGGTGCAGAGGCTCATCCCTTGTTTCCTGTTTAGGATGTGGTTTCCGGCTTTCTCTTTTCCAATCTTTTCACTCTTACGTAGCCCCCTGCACATCAGTGGCGTTACCGCCTTGCTCGTGGTGATATGATAAAAAAAAAAATGTTTCTGTGACCTATAACTTTTGGCTTTAGAGAGAAATAAAAACTAACATCACCCTTTATCTTCATTATAAAAGTTGACAGCCTAAAATCAACTTGTCAATATTTTTTTTAAAGATTGATTATTATGAGACGAAAATTAACACAACAGACTGCGCAAATAAATATAACCAAACAAAAGCTACTAACATCAATTGGTCAATGCTAATTTTAAGGAAAATATATTAACGTTCATAATTTGATAAAGTAGAAATATGATCAGGGATGTGCGTTGTGGTGCAGTGGATATCGGCTTGGAGTAAGAAATCGAGGAGCCGAGTTCGAATTCCAGTTGAATTCCTTGCATTCACTTACGCACAAATACCCATGGGAAAGGTATTAATCTGCCTCTTCCCTCCAGTTATGAGTTAAATAACAGGAGAGATCGAGTTCTGTAGCTTGGCTGGCAACCAGTCTACCGCAGAAAGTAATCGCAACCTACTGTGGGATAATCTTCTTCCCAGTCAATCATGTCCCTTTTGAGACATGCTTGCCCAAGCGTGTATCACATATGGCACTTAACTGACTGACTGAATATAATAGTTGGGAACATGATTGAGGCTTCTACTGGTTATAAATTGGGGGATCGGTTTTCTATTGTTATGAAGTAATAAACTCACCCCCTACTTATTACTACTTAATAATATAATACATATCTTCACCCTCCAGGTATGAGCCAAATAACAGGACAGATTGGGTTTTATAGCCTTGGCTGGCAACCAGTCTACTGCAGAAAGCAATGACAACCTACTGTGGGATAATCTTCTGCCCAGTCAGTCATGTCTCTTTCGAGACATGATCGCCCAAGCATTTATCATGTATGGCACTTAACTGACTGATTGATACATATACCGAAATTAACTGCTGAAGTATGATTCTAAAAATAACAGAATGGCATTTGTTTCGATGATGAAGAAGACTGCCATACATGCAATGAATCTGCTCTGCTATATATTGTTTTTAAAATTACTTTAGCCTGACACATGGTCACAATAATTTAGCATTTAAGGAAAATGAAACTCATTATATAAGGAAATTTGTCAACAAGCATGAAACACATTTCTTTACAGCAGATTTTCTTCTTCACGATATATATTAGGGGTCAGAATTACTCATTTGATTGACCTTTATAACGCAAATTGCCTTATCACTAAAAAAATATTTGCAAAAGAAAAAGAAAAAATATTTTACAAAAATTTACAAATATGTTCACTTGAGATTTGATATAAACGTACCCAGAAGCTAGAATTTCTGTCCCTTTTTATTATATGGCTTCAATAAATTTTTGACATGGAATTGTTTTGAATAAAAAAAGAAAAATATTTTTCATTAAATTACACGAATTTGTTAAGCAGAATTATTTTCTTTCACGTCTTTCTCTATGACACACTTTTAAAGATCGACACAATTCAAACAATAAAGTCGACATTAATAGGATTTGGACTTCAATCAACATTTTATTTATTTTTTTATCTGTTGTTGAAACTAACTCATTCAGATATTTGTTTTTATTTGCATAATTAAAGCTGTTAAGTTTGTCTCGTTTAATGTTGCTTATAAATTTTGAAAAGTTTTATAGGCTTACAAGTGAGCAACGTAAATAGTCACAAGTTTTATTTCCTTGACCAGTCGCAGTCATTTCTACGTGCCCTCCCCCACTTCATAGACTAATTTCATTATTTTTTTAATCATTTAACCCAAATCAAGACAATAAAACCACAAAAATGCAAGACTGTTCAAGAATATGAAGAAAAAAAAATAAAACAAGAAAGAAGAATTAAAAAAAAAAGAAGAGGAATTAAGAAAACAGCAGATAAAAATCAATGTTGCATTTAAATTTTTGAAAATCAAAATTAACTAGGAAGCAAGAAGTTGGAAGAGAGTTCCAGAAACGAAAAGTGTGAGAGAAGAAACTGTCAGCATAGAACTTAGACATTTCAACGGTAAAATGATGAGAACTTGCCTCCAATCTAGTACTGCACTAAACTTAATAAAGTCTGGATACGATAGAGGAAAGTTCTTCAGAAAAATTACCATAAAGGTATCTATAGAAAAGCCACTGAGAAGTTACCTTTCGGCAGTGGAAAAGTGACTGTAAGATGCCAGGTCAGGAATTTCCTGAGACAATAATAATTTGATGCTGCAATCGTATTTCAGTTCTTTTCAATTCCAAAGTGATAATTCACAGAAAAACAGAATCTTGATCATTTTGCAAATTTAACTCTTATTTTTCTGCCAATTATATTGAACATGCTGAACCATTAGCACTTGCTGACCCCCCATCTTTGAACATTTTTAGGTAAATATTTCCGTATTGCTTATGTAATAAAAATCACCATTGAAGAGCAGCAAATGACTGATTGATTTGTTTTTTTACAGCTTATCAAACTTTTTTTAAACAATAAAGCCACTAAAACATTAGGGCTCACTGAGAGTTATGCATGAATATATGTAAAAATGAAAAAAATAGAACGCTCATAAGGAGAGAGAACAATAAATGAACAAGAATACATAAGACAATTTGGTTGCTGAGAAGTTGGTTATTTAAAGCCAGAAAATATTTTTAGATTTTATGATAATAATTTATTGATACAAGTCTTACTAATTAACCCATAGATGGGCAGAGACATGGATTCATAAATTTATCCAAGAATATTTGTGCACAAGTGAATGAACTCAACTGGAATTAGAACTCAGTTCTCCAATTGACAGTTCTGAACCATTATCCATTATGCCACCAGCATGCCCAAGTTTACAGCACTATTTCTTAAGTGGTAACCCATCCAGGCTTGATGTTGTTTACCTTCAGTACAGATGTTTCAGCATGATATGGTCATAAGCATACCAAATGGCCAGTACAGAATTTGATCAATATACCAACCGTCTTTGTACAGACAACATAAGAAATTATAAATAATTTGCAGATTCATAAAAAAGGATGGTTGAACTTTTAGATTTATCCAATTATTAAGTATAAAAGTAGTCCTACTCCAAACATTTGAAGCTACTTTTATAAACTCCAGAAGTTGAGTAAAGTATTAAGAAACAGGATAATTTCGCTAGAAACTAGGAAGACAGTAGTGGATTGCTACGTGTTGTCTGTCCTTCAATATGGCAGTGAATGCTGGACAATATCATCAGAGATGAAGGAAAAACTTGAAGCAAATGAAATATGGTTCTACAAAAGGATGCTGCGAATATCATGGAACGAGCATGTGAACAATGATGAGGTCTTGGAAATGATGGAAACAAAAAGGAAATTAATACTGAGCATCAGGAAGAGACAGCTGAAGTTCCTGGGACATGCAATGAGGAAGGAGGGCTTGGAGAATCTGACACTAACAGGCCAGATAGAGGGAAGAAGAGACAGGGGAAAGCAACAGATAACATATTTGAAGGACCTGATCAGGTGGATGATGGAACGAGGGTTGCATGGTGTAACAGGAGAATGCGTGCTCAGAGCCACCAGGGATAGGGAAACGTGGAAGGCCATGATCGCCTACGTCCTGAAGGGACAGGGCAGATAGAAGAAGAAAATAAAGGTACAGCATTCTTATCCATTTTAAGCTACTATAGAGATTTTGGAGTATCATACCAGTAAAAAGGTTCAGGATTTATGACTGAGATTAAAACATAAGGCATCATGATTAAGGTTCTTAAGCAGACTGGCTTTCTTTTACTATGGATTATACTAGGTTACACACTCTCTCCCAGAGACTGTAACTAAGGTCTGTTCAGCATAGTTGCAATATAGACCACTAGTTGGCTGAGCAGGCACCTGCAACAGGGATTAGCTAACCTTCCTACTAATCACTGTGAATTACATATCTAAGAGACTTCCAGCAGAGTTTGAACCTGTGACTGCTTTTTTAGTTATAAGGTGTGTGTGTGTGTGTGTGTGTGTGTGTGTGTTTCATTCTATCACATTTCATTAAATAATACTATCTCAATTTATTTTTATAATAACCCTTTGTAGTTCTCTAATCAGTTTCGTGATGTTAAGTTGAAATTCATCTAGAAAGGCGCCATAGTTTTTTCTTACCCACATACTTTTGATCTCCTTCATGATCATCCTCAGCTATGTATTGCAAAGACAAACTTATTGCGATTATTTTGATGGTGATTTCTGAAAACATGTGAACACTCTCTGTTATGATTATTTTAAATTTATCACATATAGCTATGGTGTCTTTTTACAAAACAAGCATCCCAATATAAGGGGGCTAAATATAAACAAGAGAAATGCAAAATAGCGTTAAATGTTGGTCATATGCATTTCAATATGTTGGTCATATGCATTTCAATGTTGCTGCTGCGCTCATAATAAATTTTGTTCAGTGTTGATTACTTTTGATATAAAGGGCTCCAAGAATTTTAAACTTTTGTTTATTTTCAGTGTAATATATTGGTGTTATCAAAAGGTATTTGTCAATATTGTCTAATGAAACAAGTTTGAAATAACATATGCTGCATGTGTGTGTGTTTAATTGTGATAGTATTTAGCGCCAAGGTTGTTATTTTTCAGTGGTTATTACTGATAAAATGTATTTTGGCAAGAAGGTTTTTTTTATTATTGTAAAATGCTCAATATCAAGGTGTAAGAGTGTTGATTGGTACAAAAATTTATCTCTTTAATAAAGCAGATTAATGCTGATTTGAAATTGGCATGAATCCACTCTATTAAAGAGATAAACTCGCTGTACATATATATATATATATATATATATATATATATATATATATAGGGCTGTAGCTGATGCTAAAAAAACACCAGGCACAAAGAAAATTGCCCGGATTTATTAGTTGACAATGTGATGACGTCATCAGTGTCATCTGTTTCCAGAAACTATGATTTTTGCGGATTTTTTCGGCTATTCCAATGGAAATTAGGCTCAGAACATGAATGAAAGCAAGAATCGGGTTCAGACTTTCTGAGTATAACCAGTTCTTTTCTCCCAAAATTAATAAATGAACAGATTTTTACTGCGTTCATTCATATGTTTTCTTCGTTTTTCTTTCTTTCTTTCTTCGTGAATTGTTTCATTTGATTTCTGATGAAGACATTTTTTCTTGCCCGGATTTTTACTATGATTGCACGGATCAGCCCAGACCTGTGCCTGGTAGTCAGATACAGCCATGTATATATATTATACGTGCAAGATGCTATACTAACAAATTAGCTACACATTGGAATCTAAAATAATTATGATTAACAACTTGTATTGTTCTTGAAATAATATTCAGAACTGTTTTACATGATGAATACAAAAATCTATTTTCTCAACTTAGGTTAGAAAATACAGTCAGTCAGTTAAGTGCCATGCGCGATACACGCTTGGGCGATCATGTCTCGAAAGAGACATGACTGACTGGGCAGAAGATTATCCAGCAGTAGGTTGCCATTGCTTTCTGCGGTAGACTGGTTGCTGACCAAGGCTATAGAACCCAATCTGCCCTATTATTTAACCCATAACTGGAGGGAAGAGATGGATTAATACCTTTCCCAAGGTTATTTGGGCAAAACTGAATGCAAAGAATTCAACTGGAATTTGAACTCAGCACCACAATGCACATAAAAATCTCATACACACTCACTGGTTAAAGGAATTATGATCAGAAGAGATATTTGTCCCTTTCCTTTCTTTCAATCCTCCCCTGCCATACAGCAATCTTGGGCATCTCTGTATATTTCCATCTTTCCATCCCTCTTTCTTCTCTCCCTCCTTTTTACATTTTTTTTTCCAACAGCACCTCAACACTCGCTGATCTCCATGGATCTGATCTTTTAATTCATAGCTGTTTTGAGGCTTTCTCTGTGGATTCCAAAAATGATGGCCTTTTTTTTAAAAAAAAACAAAACAAAAAAATAACAACTCCTGACTCCATGCCGGCTTAGAGTTCTGCATAAAGATCTTCCTGCAAAACCATGGCATCCAACTTCAATTGATAGTCCACTATTAGTTAGACTTGCATTTCTCAACCAGCTCCTGGTATTTTTCTAGCTTTCTTTCATAAGTCTCTTCCAAATTCTCCTTCCCAGGTACCTAAGTTCGAGCATTACAACCTTCCTGAAAACAATTGACCAGATAATAAATCTGGGCACAGGGAAGATATCACTATCTGCTCTGAGAATTTCAACTGGCTAACAATGTCTACTCTCAACTGCCAATCTCAGACAAAAGAGAGCTGATGATCCATGCACTGAGGAGAAGCAAAAACTAAAATAAAAGGGCTGAAAGAAATACAGACATACAGGCAGATAAACAGACACACACACAAACATCTTGTCTTTTATATATATATATATATATATATATATATATATATATATATATATATTATCGATTTTCTGCACTATTGTAAGAACTACAACCTTGAAACTTCTGAATATTGTTTCTTATGTCTTTGTCTACGAGTGTATCAAATTTGATTAAAATCGGACCACTCCTATAACCCGATTTTTTTCGATTATCGATTTATTGGGGGTACCTCGATACAAAACCTAGCTAAGAACACTCGTAGACGCTTATAGTACAACTGTGTAAATTTTCAAGAAAATCGGTTCAGTCGTTTCGGAGTCTATAGGTAACACACACACACAAAGTTCCATTTATAAATAAATTTAGATTTGGTATGAGAGACCTGAATACCAAACTAGGCAACGAAGGGGATAATTGTTAAATTCGGACTGGGAAATAAAACAAACAAAAACAAACTTCCATCAAAATTTGATAACATCCATGTTATTTGTTAAATGGTCTAATATAGGTAAGAAAAGTATTTCTGTATAAATATACAATAAATGCTCCACAAAATAAAACATTTTGAAATGTCCCAAATATTTTCATATTGATCCTGTTATGGAGCTGAAAACTATCTATCCTTCATTATAGCAACAAAAAATAAACAGATGACATTGTGTTGATAGAAACACAGCTACAAAAGCTTGTAAAGAAGGCAGGAGTAAACATCTCATCCAAATCTTTGTTGCCATTTATACGACGTTTTGGCTGTTGTACGCTCTAGCCTTCTTCAGGTGCTAAGAATTTCAAACTGAACCCTTTATTACAATCAGTGCCTAGAGCCTCTTCTGGTAGTCATGAGTTATCTCCCTCTAACCCTGTAAGTTACTTGTTCACCACTGCTGTAACCTGAATTCACAACACTTTGGGTCAAATCACAGGAACTGACCAACGTCTATATCCACTGGGCCATGTGTCCTAAAGGTCAAGAACAACTGAATTTGGGGGACTTATAAACCTAATGTCCAGTAACCATTTTTTTTTTTTTTTTACCAGAGTTCATATTGCAATTTTTTGATGTTAATGTTTTTCTCTAGTAAAACTATTAACTATTAGAGAAAACCATTAACATCAAAAAATTGCAAATTAGTCCGAATAATACTACCTCATCTCAAAAATATAGACAAGTACAGAGCTTATGTGATATCTCTCCTCCCATATGGCAGTGAATGCGGGTTAGTTTCCTCACAGATGAAGAAGAAACTTGAAGCAGAAAAAATGTGGTTCTACAGAATGATGATGAAGATACATGGCTTGAATATGTGAACATTGGCTAAGTTTTTAGAGAAATTATAACACTGGGAAGAAAGAGTTGAAATTTTTAAGACACCTTATGAGGAAAGAGGTTGGAAAATATGATGCTCAGAGGAAAGAGAGACATAGAAAAACACTTGGTGAACTTAAATGAATGGCAGCAGATTTAGGTAGGAGAAATAACAAAAACAGAATTTCTTAAGAGTTATAAAGGCCAGTAAGTAGTGGAGAGCCATGATCGCCTACATCCTGATGAGCAACGGCACATAAAATTGTTTGACGACACCAGATTATTGTAAAATGTAAAAAAAATGGTTATTCTTTTTTAGGTTAGTTCATTGACGAAAAAGGTACTGATACATTTTCTGAGACTTAGCCTGGGTCTGTGCCAAACTGAAAACCTTGAGCGAGTATTTTTAACTTCACACCATGAAGAAAATTTTTCCTTAAAGAAGTACTTGGTAATGTGTTGTTACACATTTTTTTTGTTTTAAAATGTTGAACTTTCGAAACTTCATTCTTCATTTCCAACAGAAAAAAAATTCAGCTTTAAGATTCTTAAAGAATAATTTTAAAAAAATTGATGACCACAGTGGGAATCATCTCTGAAAAAAAGCTAAAAAAAAAAATAAAGTAAATGAACCACCCAACTAAATATGATCGAAATCTCCATAGGGATATATATATATATATAAAAAAAGAAGCATAACTGACGTGCGACGACTGAAAAATATTAAAGTTAATTTTTCAAAAGGGGATTTTTTAAATTCATAATTATCTTCGAATATTTAGCGTTCATTCAAAACTCAAAATTATTTTCGTATACCAAAAAGACTAAAAAAACCGATTACATTTCGAACTGATTTAGCTTCAAATTATGAGTAAACACTAAAAAAAACAGTAAACATAACATAATAAAAAAAAAAGGTCAGATCTACCTTAGAAAAGGTCTTCTTGTATACATTTAAAAAAAAAAAAAAAAAACGAAAAATAGTTTCCGAAATGCAATTTAGTCTCTAGTTTTGTCAAAGTTTGACCATGTGTCGTTCAGAAATTCCGAAATGTGTGCTCATAATATGAGGTTAGGTAAAGCAATTGAAGAAAGGCAATTCACTATTTGTTACGCGAAAATTTGTTTCGCACGTTAAAGTAGACAATAATTCATTTTTTTTTATTCTAGGTGCTTTTTGTTGTCTTTCTTTCGGTTAAACTTAGAATGAAATAAAAATCAGTTCCAGTCTCCACACTGATTACAATCGCACCGCCAATGATGCGAAATTGGAAATTAGTTCGAGTGGAGGGGAGGGGAGGGGGGCACTGATTAGAAAAGAAAATTGAGAGAGAGGGGGGAAGAGAGAGAGAGAGAGAGAGAAAAGAAAACGTAACTCGGTTCCATCTAGAGGTGGGGTGTGGGGAGATTCTGAAAAGGTGAATAAATGTTGTTGTCACATCATCACATTACAAACATTTACAAATAAAAAATAGCACAAACGATTTTAAAAGGGTTTAAAGATGGCACTGTAGACAAGGATGAAAACTAAAAGGGGGTTTTGTTTCGATTCATAAAATGAAATCATTTCAATTGAAATAATTATACAGTTGGTGGTCTGCACGTGCTCACATGGCCCCGGCGTTTAAGGGTGAAGAAGGATTCCTTGGTTAATTTTTATTGCTGATAAAAGTAAAGTAGGATTGTTTTTTGGGTTTTCCCTTTTATTTATTTATTTTTTTTTTTTACACCAACAGTGATCGCTTTTTTCTTGTATAAAATAAAAATAAAGAAAGAAGAGAAATGGTGTGGGCCCGGGGGTACCTAGATAAAAATATTCATAGCATTATTCATTTTTTTTTGTCATCGTTTTAATGATGGGATAAAGGAATAATAAATAAATTTTGATTTGTTTTGTCATTAATTTTGATTTTTTTTTCTCGAGCTGGTGAATTATTCTTGTTTTAGCTTAAAAAGTATTTCCAACTGGTCAACTACAACATTGCTTTGAGAATGACTTTTAAAACAGTAGGTTTCCGGAAATTATTCAAGCTAAAACAAGAAAAGCAGCTGACTCAACTGTGAATCGTGAAAAAGCAGAGAATCACGAAAAATAACACGATTGGACATCCATACAATGAAAAAGTGAAGAAAGAGGTCAAATCTATTTTAAGTGGTACCTCAATTGTTAAGGAGGTTTGCTATGTTGAATTAAAAATTGCCACAAAAGCAAGTTGCACGGGAAAAGATAACATTTAACCACAGTGCCAAATCTTCAAGAGATGAATCATAGTGAAAAGTAAAACAAAACTGAAGAGATTCATTTTCCGTTTTACAATAAAACTACGTAATTTCAGAGAGACATGATCCAAACAAACAAAAGAAATTATCGGAAGTTTTTTTTAGGGTAGAAAAAAAAAGGGAATCACCTTGTGCCCCCTTGTTTCTATCAAGAATCCACTTATTAATGGTTAATAATGGGAATTCTTATTATGACGCAATAAATGATCTGAATTTTTGTAAACGAACAGAAAGATGTGTAAAATATAGAATAAATAAAACGATTTCCTAAAAGAATAATGGATAGATTTTTTTTTTAGAAAGGGAAGAATTTAAAACAGTTTTTTTTTTACTTGTAAGACAGTCATTCATTGACAATAGAATTACAAAAATGACTTGTTTGTATTGTAAACAAGTCATTTTTGCAAAGAAACACTTGACTAAAAAAGTGCAAAGACGTTTTTTTACGTTATTTAAAGAAAAAAAAAAAAAAGGAACCAAAGTTTGTTTTTTTTTGTTACATGAAAAATTAAAAAAAAAATAATGATAAACCCAACACCAATGTTTTGGGTTTGGTTTTGGTAATTAAACGGATTTAAAGTTTCTAAAAATATTCAAATTCAATGTTTTGTCAACAAATAATTTGAATTTTAAAACATCAGTGATAAAATTAGAAAATTTGTTTATTGTTGATGTTGTATCGATCCAATTCATAAATATTTTTAGCTTTTTAAATGTGCAATACAAATTTTTGCTGCTTGTAAGAAATTATTAATCTTATTATTCATAAAACTGCAAAAAGACAAAATAAAAGATGAGTCAATGTTGGACTTAAAGTGAAAGACGAAACTAAAAAACTGACAAATGGAGACGGGACAGAAAAAGTTTTATCAAGTTTAAAAAGAAAAGAAAACAACAACAGAGTTAAAGATTCAGAATTGATAAAAAATTAAATAAAAGAAAAAGACATTTCAGAAGAGGTCCAATCTTTTGTTTTTAACTTATAAAGAAAAACTTAACGATTTTTCAAATTAGCAGTGCAATAAATTACGTGTGAAGAACAGTTGTTGAAAGTAAACAGAAATTAAAATATTAAATGAGAATGTCTTTAATTCGATGTTTTTTTTTTGTAATTTAAATAATCAGATGGAAATAGTGAAAAACAGGATGAATTTTTAAATTTTTACAAAGTATTCTCAGAATTAAGTTAAGTTTTTTTTTCAAGGATAATACAACTTTTTTATTTATTTATGTAGGAATATTTTTAAACGGATTTCTTTTGCGATGAGTTGTGTAAAATATACTGAACTGATACCAACACTTTTTTTTTAGTATTTATTGGAAATAAATAAGCAAAGATAAAGCATAAAAAAAACAACAGATAAATGCACATTAAGTTTAAAGAAGAAAATCACATTTTTTAAATATAGCTGGAAAAATTCAAATTCAATGCATTTCGATCAAACACCGATTTAAGATTTTACAAGGCGACATAAAATTCAGTTAAAAAAATGATGAAATGGTTTTAGAGACGTTAATAAAAAAAAACAGTCACACGTGTTTTAATTTTTTTTAGCAGAATAATATATTTTTTAAATCAAACAATAATTTGTTTTCATGCTGGAAAACGGCAAAAAAAAAAAAGAAGTAAAACAAGTCATCATAACAAAAAAAAAATACAATTCATCATTTCCAGATAATTAAAAAATAACGGGGAAAAAAGTAATGGTTAAAAAAAACAAAAAATACAATGAGAAATAAGATAACAAATTAATTACATATAGTTCCTATTTTGCTTTGACTTATTTTTTCTCAAGTGGGCAATAACTTAAAAATTAATCAACAAATAAAGATGCTAAAACGACTTGAAATGAAAACCAAATTGTTTCAATTCTTAACCCACCCTTGCCACCTACGTACGCAAACGAAGGGAAAAGCAAGTTGTTGTGATGAGATTTTTAAAGCCCATTCACAGATATACTCAACGACACGACATTAAATAATAATGAGAAATAAAAACACACGTGTGTTTCTTGTGTAGATATCCGGTTTTACAAATTCATTTTTATTAAAAACACCTTCATTGCAAACGCACTTGCTTTAGGGAAGTGTCGGGAGTGGGAGAGATCTTCTCTTCAGACAGAGAAAGTATTATTTATTATTATTATTATTATTGGTATTCATACAATTAAATTAAATATGTACCGTATTTTAGGGTAATAAATGAAGAGGGTTTTTTTCTTCTTTCATCTTTTCTTTCTGTCGGGGTCACCAAACCTTTCTTCTTCCTCAAGGCCATAAAGTTTTACACGCTAAGCTAATTCTGTTAATTTGGAATGTGTTTCGTTAAAATAAGAATAAGATTTTTAAAAAAGACTCAACAAATCTGACACGTCAATAGTATTTTTTTTAAACGGTTGGAATAAAGAAACTTTCATTCAGTAAATTAAATACATTATTAGTAAATCTTTTGGAATAAGCGTGTATGATTGAATAACCATATTTTATTCAAAATCAAAAAGATAAATTGTGTATTTTTATGCATATTCACAAACAAATGATGATGAATCTCATTAAGAAAAATAATACATTATTTATATAGTATACAAATAAAAATGTGAATTCTGTGTAGCTACCATAGTGTTTCTTTTACAAATAAATTCGTTACATTTTTTATCTTTAAGAATAAAAAAAAAACATTTCGACCATTGAAGATTTTATTTTTTTAATATTTACATGTGCATTGCCATCAGGAAAATGGTAATGCACTTTATGACCAACAAGGGTGGAAAAAACAAACAAACACACAAAAAAGGTGGGTACAGGTTAAATTAAAATTAAATATACTTAGTTACTTTCCCAAAGACAGCTTAATTGTGATTTCGACTAACGTTAATCCAAATATAATTTTGTTTTAATCCACGAGGGTAAACAAATACAGAAGGTGTCAAATAACCGGGGTGCCCATGTTATTGTTTTTAATACGCCTACAAACAAGTATTGTTTACACCTGGTTTATATTTTAAAACATGTAATCGTATTACTTTGGCTTTTTTTTTTTACATAACCGATACGGAATTTGCTTTTTAGACCCCTCGTTGCTCTAAATAAAAATTGTTGTCTCTAAAAGAAAGAGAAATTTAGAAAGCACATTTAGCTTTCGTTTCTGGTCTTCATATTTGTCAGCTTAACCTTTCAGTTTGATTTAATAAAAGCTAGTTTGCACTAAATTTTCTAAATGCTTAAAAACGTGGTCGTGTTACGGAAGAACAATTTCCCCCTCGTCCATGGATTTCCCGAGATACAGACATTTGCACTTACTACTACTAGTAGTGTAAAAACGTGATGGCATTTTTCAAAAGTAAAAAAGCATTGGAATTCTTTTCACTGTGTAATTTGATAATCATATAATAATATAAATTATTAGATTATTTTTTATTAGTTACGATCTCAGAAACAAACCGACTAACAATAACCAAGAAATACGAACTTATTGTAAAATGTATTATTTCATCAGATCATCCTTAGCATCTGGGTTGTATTTAGTAAAGAGACACGCGTGTTATTAAAATTAAATACACACTCTTCGTTGGATGTTTTATTATGTGTGTTTATGTAATATGTATTTGTATGTACGCAGAGATCTAGGTTTACCTACCGTGAAAATATGTATATAAAATGTACACATATCTCAGTGCGAGTCGAAGTGAAGAAAAACTTTTAGTCTGCCATTATAAATGAAAGGTAAACTCCAAAAAGGTGAGAAGGGGAAAAAAAAGACATAAAAAAGCAGAGTATAGGATGGCGATGAAGAACGGTACTTGGTTGGTAAATCATCAAAATTCAAAGTGACCCGTAAAAGCAGCAGCAGCAGCAAAAGAAGGAGGAAGAGTTGTTGAATAAGTAAATCTAGTAGTTGTTCAACTAAAAAGACATTTTGCCAACAGCAGCAGCAATATTACAACATGTCATGGAAAGAGAGATTGTACGGCTTCAACAATCATCAATGGTAATTTTGACTCAAAATAACGGACAAGGATTATAACAATATTTTTTTTTTCTAAATTTTATTAATCACATTGCAAACCGATTTAATCATAACGACGACAGTTGTAATAATACTCAATAGAAAATAGGTTATGGTAGTAGCAAGTGCTTGTACTACTAACTAAGTAGTTTCAGTTTGTTTTTTATTTTTGTTTTTTTTACGGTAATAGTACAATTTGTTAATTTAAGTATTATTGGCAATGCACTGCGACCAGTACGACTGTCTTGTACTTTGTGCAGACAACGGAACAATAATTGTTTGAATTGGACACTTGAATGAGACTAGTTAAAAAAAAATTGTAACACTTTATATTCGTTTGTTTGGTAATATCTTGTTTTTTTTTTTTAGTTTATATAACTTCACTTCTGTAACATTGTATTACAATGGTGATATGACAACGTCAACGATACTCATTTTTTTTTTAAGTACTAATCATTTTGGGCACAATACTACTGCAGCTTTATTTTTTATTTTTTATTTTTTTAAAGAATTAAGAAGTGGATAGTCATTAATTTTACTAATTATATCCAGTACGAATATTACCAAGTTAAAAAAAAAAAAAAAAAAAAAAATTTACTTAAAGTAATTTTTTTGCTCCGATGGTCGGGAAAGAGTTAAAAAACAAAAACGCTATTAATGAATTTTTACATCTAGTTATTGAATAGAAAGTTTTTATTTAGACGTTTAAAAAAAAAAAAAAGTCAGAAGTAGTTTCATCATGGTGCTTTTCTGGTTCAGTGAGGGTTACTTAGCGAAACTTACTGTCTCTCCATGCAACATGTTTTCTAATCACATGCTACCCACACTAATCGAAAGGTAGGATATGATCATCATACCATTCCAAAACTGAACCAATGTTAACTCAGCTGGAATTTGACATAAATCACTGTCTCTGGTTGGGTTGTTGATTAATTTTTTGGCTTAGCAGCATAAGTTAAAAAAATGCCGAAATGTTTGACGCAATAATTCTACCTAAACTACATCGTTACGTTGGTCATTCATTGTGTATTGCTGATATTTCTTTTTTTTTTTTTTTTTTTTTTACAATTTCGTAGATTTTGTTTCGGGGAGAGAGGGTCACTAAGAGGTCCTCCGCCCCGGGTCAGGGTGGACCTGGGAATGACAGCAACTAAGGTGGTTCCACATTTCTCAAAACTTTCAATCTCTCGATCAAAGCCCTTCTAACTCGCTCGAAGTGAAAATTGTTTAAATATTGTATCAAGTAGTAAAAATATACTGTGTGTAGTATTAGTTTAGTAGTTGTAGGTTGTGTGAAGTTGTCACTTCTACTACTACTACTAAGAAAGTCGATTGTAGTAGTAACAAATTTTGCTGTAACATTAAGTTATTGTTTGATTATTCATTCTAAGTTAAAAATTAACAAAATCTGCATTAATTCACAAGAAAATGATTTTTTTTTTACATTAGCTCTCTACATAGTTTTATGGTTTTGTTGGGAGTACGTAAAGTTGCTGATAATACGATCTATTTCAGGTAGCTGTGATTACATGTTATTCTTGGTGTTGTCCGAAACAATCTTGAAACTATGTACTAAAAAAAAAACCTGTAAAACGATTACATTAAAATTAAACAAGCGAATTTAGTGAATGAAATGCAAGACAAGGACTTTTTGATAACAAATAATTTATTTGATGTTTCTACATCTTGTGGCGAGTTTAATAAAATCCTTGAACAAGGTAAAGTTCACTTACACACATTGAGGTGTGTCAAGACCTCCTATATATTAACCATATATAGGAGGTCTTGGGTGTGTTCAATAAAACCCTTGAGAAGAAGGGAAAAATATTTACTTAACTTTGTTGGAGAATCTACATCGGCAAAGCCGGAAATGTCAATTCAATTGATGCTTGTCTAAGTCATACAAAATGGAATCCCCTTCTGAACCCCTTCGTTTGTTAAATTTCATATTTATTGGTTTCGTGCTGGTTTAAAAATGAAACTCTTCAAAAATGCGAGGGAAACACTGTCAGTGGTCGAATTAATAATTTCAACAATTCTATTTTCCGAATCTTTCAAAACGCTGCCGGAAGTGCCACTCGGAGCTTATGCGTAGATGTCTGATTTTGGGCATTCGACTACTAACTTTAAGGCGGCAACTTCCGGGCGACCCGTCAGTTTTAACCCCTAAACCGCTAACTTCATTAACAAAATTCTGTCATTAGATACGGTAGCTCGGGAAAAAGTTGTAGTGAGCATCAATTATGTACAAACAACTAACCTTTACTTGCTAATTCTTCTTATGACGAATTTCTATCTCTGTAACTGCTTTTCTGCCATTCGGGAAAATAATTAAGACATAACGCAGAAAAGATAGAAGCAAATATGCCCAGGAGATTCCCACTCTGGAGCAGATTGAGAATTCTTGTATGTATCTTCATTCTTCATGGTCCTATGTAGAACTTGATGGTGACGGATAAATACATCCAAATTAACGTGCTTGCCACTTCATAATTAGGACGACTACATCTTCTTGTAGTTGCCGTTTTACACGGTTAAAATGTGTATTTCAAAATTTTTCATAAATATAGACGTCAACACAATCATACAGAATCGAATAAAAATAGAGATTAGAAAACGTACCATTTTGTCTAAAGGTAAGAAAACTTCAGCAATTCAGTCCATCTTTTCCGGTTCGACAAATAAGCAGCAAAGCAATCCTTCAATTTTTGATTCATGGTGAACATCAATCGTTAAGAGAAAATGAAACTATCATAACAGAACAAAAACATGCAGTGTAATTTTAGTATTTGAAAGTGTTAAAAGTTTGAAAGTCTTTGTTTGGAGGGCGCGGTCATATACATGAGTTCAAATATTATCTGTTGAGTTAGGCAGACTTGTCGTGCATTGTACATAGTTTTTCTTTTTAGCAAACAGGGATTGTGATTGACGACAAGAAAAGAATAATTGTTGATTTGTAATTTTTGAAATTGTTTGAACAATGTCGAATATCTCTTTCTACAAAGTAAGTAAGGATGGCACTAATCTATCTATCTATCTATCTAAACTTATTTATAAATGGAACTTTGTCTGTGTGTGTGTGTGTCCGTTACCTATAGACTCCGAAACGACTGAACCGATTTTCTTGAAAATTTACACAGTTGTACTATAAGCGTCTACGAGTGTTCTTAGCTAGGTTTTGTGTCGAGGTACCCCCAATAAATATCGATAATCGAAAAACATCGGGTTATAGAAGGAGTGGTTCGATTTTAATCAAATTTGATACACTCGTAGACAAAGACATAAGAAACAATATTCAGAAGTTTCAAGGTTGTAGTTCTTACAATAGTGCAGAAAATCGATAATATATATATAAAAAGACAAGATGTTTGTGTGTGTGTCTGTTTATCTGCCTGTATGTCTGTATTTCTTTCAGCCCTTTTATTTTAGTTTTTGCTTCCGGTTTTGGCTCTAAGTAGGTATAATTGTAGTTCTTAGTCTCAGCCATGATACCATTTACTCAGAAGACTTATTTAGCCTTCAAAATTCAGTTTACGACGAAAAAACTTATTTGATATCGATAGCATGAAATAAAAATTTGACTTACATTCATTCATTTTTCTTTTCAGTCTACGGTCTGGAAACAATTATTGCTTTTTAGTCTTTCGTGCCAACGTCCAAAGAGTCTGAGCTCCAGGACCATGGATTAGTTTTAAAGCTTTCATTACACCCGAGCAACGCCGGGCTATACTGCTAGTTCTATATGAAAACAAAATCCCCAAAACAAACTGAATAGTGATTTTTCTATGTGCAGCTTAGATGTGGCACAAGGCCGAAAGTGAGGATCGAACTCAGTACTCATTTATAATAATTCTAGCAAGATAAGCTTGTTAACCATTACATCGTGTCGAGATAATAAAAACTTCATAAGTGAGGATATATAAATATAAAGAAAAAGAAGTTAACATAATTACTATTATTATTTCTTCTTCGTCGTCGTTTCGTGTCCCTTCAGAACGTTATCAGTCATGGCTCTCCACAATTTCCATTCATTTACTCTACCTCACTAATTGGGTTATGTGTTGTTTTTTCTGATCCTTCGTTTCGAATCTAACATTTATTTCAGTCCGCCATAAAAGTCCTAATGTTTAGTTAAAAAAAAGCAACACAACCTAGGCTGTATTATTCCTTCAGGACGCAAACAATCATGGCTCTCCACAGATTCTGTTTCTTTATTATTTGTGGATTGCTATGACATGATTTATTGAAGAAAATAATGAAGAAATCATGTCATAGCAATCCACAAATTGCCCGCTCTACAGTTTTGAATCCAAGTAGTCCTTCACATGGACTGGGATAGAGATAAGAATTCCACCATGCTATTTATCCCATAACTGGGTAAAAAAGTGATTGATTCGTCCATTTTCCAAGGACATTTGTGCAAAAGTGAATGCATCTAGACGGGAAATTGAACTCGGCTCGCGACTTCCACTTTTCGAACCTTTAACCTTTATGCTAATAATAATCATCATAAAAATCACACAGACTAATTAAACGGTGATCAGCCAAGGCTGTTGTCAAAGTTATTAGTTATTTAGAATACTTTTGTAGATGATCAATTGATATCAACATCAGAAATTCCAACATTATACTAAAAAAATGATCGATAATAAAAAGCGAGTGAATTTTGTCTTCACTCTTATTCTCTAGTTTTCTAATTTTCTTATTCCAAACTAGCGTAAATTAAATATCAAGACAACAGAAAAAAAAACTTTATTAAATACTCTTTGAGTGACTTGTCCGTTTTTGCAATTAACCAAAGGATGTAACATTTACTCAACCCAAAGATTAAGGCCACAATTGAAAAAAAAAACTTTATATTTTTTTACCTAGAGTTTTAATAAAATCTCTTAATGTGTCTCTGCTAGTAGATTTTAGAATGTCTGTACTAAAGCAGTAGAATTTTTTCGAATTCTTTCTTATTTTGATCAAAGGCTTCCAAATGATATTCATCACTATGCTAGGTCTATTGAGGATATTATCTATGTCTAATATGTACACTGATTTTTTCGGTCGTTTTGATTGATAATCAATCCATTTTTCTTCCATATATGATCTGCCATACCTGTATAATGTATTTCTCAGAGCTACAACCTGTAGATATTGCCCACCCTGGGAAGCTAGTCTTGCCCTCGCATTCCACAAATGTGTAGGATGGACTACACACAGCTTTTAGTTCTATTCTCTTCCGAGGTAAGAGCTTGGTTCGGCAGAAGTCTCTCGCTGGGCGGATTTTGAATACCATCATGATACATACACCACAGATCTTTAGAAGCTTTTCAGATATACTCCTTAGGTTTGGTAAGCAAACCGTGGTAGATGTGTGATATTTGTGCGTTTTTTTTAGTTCATCGAGGAAGGCGAGTTGAGGTTCTGTTTCCGTTTTTCTTGTGACTTGTATGGAATGTCTTGTTGCGTTCACATCGTCCAACAGTATTTGTACATTTTCTTGACAAAACCTGAGTATGCAGGTGTCATGTACGTATTTAAGCCGCATGGTTGGTTTTAACATTGCTACATCTATTTCCTCAGCGTTTCACATACTAGCAGTATAGCCCAGCGTTGCTCGGATGTCATAAAAGCTTTTAAATATATATTATCGATTTTCTGCACTACTGTAAGAACTGCAACCTTGAAACTTCTGAATATTGTTTCTATTGTATCAAATTTGATTAAAATCGGACCACTCCTTCTATAACCAGATTTTTTTCGATTTTCGATATTTATCGGTGGTATCTCGACACAAAACCTAGCCCAGAACACTCGCAAACGCTTATAGTACAACTGTGTAAATTTTCAAGAAAATCGGTTCAGCCGTTTTGGAGTCTATAGGTAACGGACACACACACACAGAGACATACACACAGACAAAGTTCCATTTATAAATAAGTTTAGATATGTTTGCTATCAATGGAGATAATTGCTACCTCAAAGCTAAGCCTTCTTTCTGTTGGAACTCGACTGGATGTATGTTTGCGCACAAAATATCAGCATTTCCATTACGTTATCTATCGATACCTTTTTATGCCCTCCCTTAGAAAAGGACTTGATTTTAATTTCTCTCGAACCATCGATAGCGCTTAATCTGTAGATACATTTGCAAATAGACTCAGAACATCGAAATTCATAATCCTGTTGCTATGCATTGACGATATCTAATGGTCTCCACAATGTGGACAGAGTTCTTAACGTAGGACATAAATTTGTGAATCACGTGTATTTCCACACAGCTACATTCACTCATTGTACATATACACACGCGACAATCACGTGATAATCTTACTTTCCCGCTTTTCCCGGGATGTATATATAGCAGACACGTGCTACACCCAGCAGTTGGCAGCAGTTCCAGATTGAACACCAAGAAGGCAGTGACAGTCACAGCTGCTCGCGATACCGCCATGCTATCGCGGGGTCGCGTTCTTCAATATCAAGTAATTCTCTCACACACCCGCACTAATTGCAAGACGCAATTTTCTTTTTTATAATCGTGTCGCCCCAAGCAAGGCTTTTTACTGCCACTGTTGTGCAGGGGGTTACATAGGAGGAACGTGATGAGAAGTGAGAGGTTGCAGGGGGTGTCAGGAAGAGAGTAGGAGAGGGAAGCGATTACTGATGAGAGTGGATGGACGAGGAGGAATGTTATGAGAAGTGAGAGATGTCTTTTATTTCTTTAAATAACTCATATACAAATCATTACAGTTGGCACCAGAATTTCTTACGCACACATCATGTCGAACTATACGAGCTTTAAGTCCAACTCACTCCCTCATACAATTTCATTCTTTTGTAAAACTACAAAATGAATGTTATTCATGAACTCTCAGGTCTGAACAATTCTTTTTAGCAACAATTTTCCTCACACAAATTCCTTATTACACTGATAAATCTTACAACAACAATGAACATTTCAACTTATGTTAAAAGTTCTGACACAAATTTTCATACAGTCTATGGAAGACACTTTAAAACAAACAATTTCAAATCATATTCAACATCTATGTAATCTATGTATTCTTGTTAATATTTGTTAAACACACTGTATCGTTGCAAATTGATGCTTTGTCAACTTTATTCCACTTTCTATTTGCTTGTTAAATCAATGATTTTCAACACTTATAAAAATAATGGTGGTATGTAAGGATTTAGTTAGGAAGTTCCTTTGGGAAATGGCCTTGTGCCATGTGAAATCCAACAGTGAAATTGATCCAAATTAACCTTGCAGCAGACGCCCCCAGAAGTTTAAATGTTATTCGGCTGATTATACCATAAATAAACGGGGAAACCTCTGAAACTCCACAACTAACTATGGCCTTCGGTGGCATACTTTTTGTGAATTTCTAGAATGCCGTGCATATCTGACAGCTACGAGGGTTCGGCTATCAGTATTCAATCCCCGTTAAGTATTTTTACTTTTGCTCAAGATTTTAACAACTCCACTATCAGTTTTCAGGTTGAACTCCGAACCTGAAAACTGCTATTGCATTCAAGTTAATCAATTTTACGGAGTATTCCAACATGACCATCATCACCACCGCGTTACCCTTGTCCGCTGGCGATACAGAGATTTCGGTATCGCTTTTCAGGTATTTCATAGCCATTTATTCCTCGCTCGTGACGTTCGAGAATCTGTCTCCCTTTTTATCTCAGTTGACCTTTACGAAACCTCATCGACTGGCTATCAATTCTTGCCGAACTAATTCAAGGTAGATACAGAGAACAAAAAAGAAAAGCGAACTGAAGGAAACATTATCTGGCTCTGATATAGATATTGGTTAGTTCCAGTGACTTGACCCAAAGAGTTGCGAGTTCAGTACCAGGCTACAACAGTGGTGAACAAGTAACTTAGAGAGTCTGAAAGGGAGATAACTCATGACCACCAAAAGAGGCTTCGCACAAGGAATGAGAATTATATACCTCAGTGATCGTAATAAAGGGTTCGGTTCGGAATTCCTAGCACCTGAAGAAGACTGGAGCGTACAACTGCCGAAATGTCGTACAAACGGCAACCAAGATGAGGACAATAGTCCGAATAATGTAAATACTGTAAATACTACCTCATCTCAGAAATATAGACAAATAGAATGATCTATTATTAAACGTCTTACAAATGGCAAGAAAGATGAGGACAATAGTCCGAATAATGTAAATACTGTAAATACTACCTCATCTCAGAAATATAGACAAATAGAATGATCTATTATTAAACGTCGTACAAATGGCAAGAAAGATGAGGACAATAGTCCGAATAATGTAAATACTGTAAATACTACCTCACCTCAGAAATATAGACAAATACCAAATGATCTTTATGCGGAAACATTTCGCATTCTACTTTCGTTTGAAATTTACAAAATCTTTCTCTTAAAACAAGTTTCCAGGAAAATTTTTCCACGACAATATCGCTTCATTCACAAAAAAAAACTTTTGTTTGATGTAATGAGGAATGTCAACATTATGTCATTTTTTTTTGTCTAGTTACATGTGATATCCATTTTAATTGTTATTGTTACTAAAAGTCCCTAAGAGATGTGGTTTTTGTTATTTTGCGCAGTTCTTTGTGATTCTGTAGCTAAAGTCTAAGAGGTTGGAAGAAGGATACGCCTGGCTAACAGTTACAGGTTTCATTCGCTCGAAGCTATTTTTAATTCATCTTCTGAGAAAGTGGTTGTATGCAGACGACATTTTAGATATTTTTCAACAGATCGGATTTAGCATGATGCTTATCTAAACTTATTATAAATGGAACTTTGTCCGTGTGTGTGTGTGTGTGTCCGTTACTTATAGACTCTGAAACGGCTGAACCGATTTTCTTGAAAATTTACACAGTTGTACTATAGGCGTCTGCGAGTGTTCTTAGCTAGGTTTTGTGACGAGGTACCCCCGATAAATATAGAAAATCGATAATCGAAAAAATCGGGTAATAGAAGGAGTGGTCCGGTTTTAATCAAATTTGACACACTCATAGACAAAGACATAAGAAACGATATTCAGAAGTATCAAGGTTGCAGTTCTTATAATAATGCAGAAAATCGATAATATATATATATATATATATATATATATATATATATATATATAAAGCAAGATGTTTGTCTGTGTGTCTGTTTATCTGCCTGTATGTCTGTATTTTTTCAGCCCTTTTATTTTAGTTTTTGCTTCGGGTTTGGCTCTAAGTAGGTATAACTGTAGTTCTTAGTCTGAGCCATGATACCATTTGCTCAGAGGACTTATTTAGCCTTCAAAATTCAGTTTATGACGAAAAAAACTTATTTGATATCGATACCAGGAAATCAAAATTTGACTTACATTCATTCATTTTTCTTTCACTCTACGGATTCGCTTTAACTGAAAACAACTATTGCTTTTTAGTCTTTCGGGCCAACGTCCAAAGAGTCTGAGCTCCAGGACCATGGATTAGTTTTAAAGCTTTCATTACATCCGAGCAACGCCGGGCTATACTGCTAGTATCAACAGAAACTGAGAAAGAAAACTTTTATTTATGAATACACTGGGTGACTTTCAACTTGAAGCAATACGTCGAATATGGTTCAGCATTAATAAAAATTTAATTTAAAATTATTTTAGATACTATAAGAAAAGCTTTTTTCGAATTAAAATCTTCTAATCCGTAGTTAAAATTATTCAGCCGACAACATCCGGATAAGTATGAATAAAAATACTTTTCTCTTGATTTAGTGACCAACTAAAACGTTTTATTTCGGCTCTCCAAATACAGTTTCACACCTCGAAATATTTGTCGTCCAATGGGAAGGCAAGAATTATATCCGGGAGTGAATTCCCTAACGATATAAAAGATTGGACAAGACTATCGTCACTTCAGATAGTTAAGAGGATGAGCAATTGATACGTACCCTTGACAAACGTCAAGCGATCGTTATTATTATTGTCCTTCTCTTTCTTTCTTTTTTTTAATCGTATCACCCCGAGCAAGGCGGTAACGCCACTGATGTGCAGGGGGCTACGTAATAGTAGAAAGATTGGAAAAGAGAAAGCCGGAAACCACATCCTAAACAGGGAACAAGGGATGTTCAACAGACGTGGGTGGAGTGTGAACCGGGCGATCTCTCACTTCTCATCTCTCACCTCCTTCCTCTATATAAGAAACGATGTCCATCATTTTTTTCGTCAGAATAAGTTGCAATGTTAAACATCTGGGCAGCCTCTGTGTGTATGTGTGTGTGTGTGTGAGGTGACGGTGTCGGAGAAACGAATGGGCTCTCTACTTGTTCTTTACCCGGGTCTCCCCACAAATGCAGGGTGTGGCACAAAACCGATTTTTACCGTGGGGCATTCTGAACGCGTATGCTCGGGAAAAATTTCACGTTGACCTTACATACACAGGGTCAGGCTCTCGTCTATTTAACCCAGACGAGACTCTGCCCTTCGACATAGCCTCGTCTGGGTTACTCTCTGCCCGAGGTTTGATTACAATATGGTGAAAGAAGTATGATAAACAACGTTTTGTTTACAATATAAATTTCAAGTGGAGATGCTGTCGAAAATCAGTAAAAGTCTTGCTCTTACTTGAACTCGAACACTTATAGTCAACGTCAGGGGTGAACATAATCTTAGCAGTCACTATTCTCTCTGTCGTGTTTTCTCTCTCTTTCTCTCTCCCTCTCTCTTTCTGTCTGTCTGTCTCTCTCCCTCTCTCACACACACATCCATACAGAGGGGTGAAGGGGCACCTCGGCGTGGTGTAATGGTTAGCAAGCTTGTCTTGCTAGAACTTTTTTTTTTAATCATATCACCCCGAGCAAGGCGATAACGCCACTGATGCGCAGGGGGCGACGTAATAGTGAAAAGATTGGAAAAGAGAAAGCCGGAAACCACATCCTAAACAGGGAACAAGGGATGAGCCTCTTCACCTGTTCAATAGACGTGGGTGGAGTGTGAACCGGGCGATAGTTTAGTCAATCTACTCCAATTACAACTGAGTAGTGAGTTCGATCCTTACTGGGTACTCCATATTTTCGGCCTTGTGCCACATCTAAGCGGCGCTTAGAAAATCAATTATATGTAGTGGTGCAAAAGTAGGTCTATACAATACTGAAAAACAAAGCGTGCACACAAAACGTATTGTATAGATTATACAGTGCCTCACAAAAGTTTACAACACAATACAAAAACTGTTTTTTTTTGTTTTGTTTTTTTACGTATTACTAAATCAGTTTCATTAATTAAACGTTTACTGTTCGTAGAACACATATTTAGGTATTCAGTCATACAATCAGATTTTTAAAAAACTTCAAAAAAGTATCCAACGAAGAAAAAAAAAACGATATTTAGTAACTTGAAAGTTTACAACACATTTTGTTTTTTGCTTACAACTGTTTTTTTTTTAAATTTTTTATAAAAGTGTTCAAATTTAACTAGAATGTTCCAAATTAGGATGAGGTTATTTTTTAGAACGTTCCAAATTAATTTTAAATTTACTTAGGAATGATTGAAAGTATTGCGTCATTCTTTTTCTGTTAACCGCCATTTAAACATTGACAAAATGGGGTAAAGCAAAATAATTGATCAAGACCTCCGTAAACGTATGGTTGACCTTCATACAAATGGACTTGGTTATAGGAAGATATCTAGTCAGTTAAATGTGCCATTGGACTAGAAGTAAGTGGAGTAAAAGTGAATACTAATACAAGTAGTCGTTCTCTTAGTCGATATGCCATTTTCTCGAGTAATCCAGGAGAAGATAAAAAAAACCACTTCTTAAGTGAAAACACATTCTTGCTAGAATGGAGCTTGCAAACGAGCATTGTATTAAACATGCAGCAGTTACGGAAAATATAGAATAGGGGGTCTAAAATGGCCAAGTCAATCTCCAGATTTCAATCCGATTGAAAATTTATGGAGAGAACTAAAAATGAGAATTCAAAGAAGGAGCCCGCAAAACCTGCATGAACTAAAAGAATTTTGTCGTGAAAACGAAAAATATTAGTCAAGAAGAATTCAAGAAATTCGTAGGGGACTACTCTAAACATCTCTGAAATTAGCAATAACGGTTATGCTACGAAATATTAACAGGTGATTTCATAAATAAATTGTAACTTTTTGAGTTATTAAATAATAGTTTTTCTTCGTAGGATATTTTTATTGATTACTAGCAGTATAGCCCGGCGTTGCTCGGGTGTAATGAAAGCTTTAAAACTAATCCATGGTCCTGGAGCTCAGACTCTTTGAACGTTGGCAAGAAAGACTAAAAAGCAATAGTTGTTTCCAGTTTAAGCGAAACCGTAGACTGAAAGAAAAATGAATGGATGTAAGTCAAATTTTGATTTCCTGGTATCGATATCAAAGTTTCTGCACTATTGTAAGAACAGCAACCTTGAAACTTCCGAATATCGTTTCTTATGTCTTTGTCTATGAGTGTATCAAATTTGAATAAAATCGGACCACTCCTTCTATTACCCGATTTTTTCGATTATCGATTTTCGACATTTATTGGGGGTACCTCGACACAAAACCTAGCTAAGAACACTTGCAGCCGCTTATATACACAAATTCTTTTGTGGACATTTGTACCATAGAATCAGGGATTCCTCAATTAATGCACATTCGATTATTGCACTAAAATTTTTATAAACTAAATTTCGATTAGTGCATACATAATACTCGATTAGAGCGCTGAAATGTTTTTCAATTTAACCAAAGTAAATGAAAATTCTTCTTTTTTTTTTTTTTTAATAATGACCGATGTACATATTAGCCTCATTAGTCGAGGAATTCCTTTGAAAAGTCAGTCTGCATATAGCAAATAAGAGACTAATATTTGGTTGTCACCGTCTCGACGTAATCGGTGTAAACCGAAATTGTAGAATTCAACAGACTGCGTTGTTGTATAACAACTTTATATTATGGTCTTTAAAATTGATGTTCCGTATGTTAGTTGGATTACTAAGAGTTGAAGACTGAAAAAATGTTTAAAAAGTAGAGGCGGATCAGTTTACTACTCACATGGATTCAGTTATTTAAATTAAATGTGTGTGTTTGTGCGCACGTTTGCTTATCAGGAATTTCCAATTGACGTTACCAAACAAAATAATAGTGGGACTGGTTTGTATTATTGTACATTTAGTTGTAAATTTGCTATTCAATTAGTAGTTTGTTTGCATTGGATTGGTTATAAAAATAACTATTTATATTAAAAGCGATAGCTACTCGTTCTGCTGGTAAAGTGCTTTATTATCAAAGAACATTGGTGAAAAAAAAAATTGTTGTTTCATTTTTCGACAGCATGTAGGTTACTATGAAATTGAAATATGATATTGTAATAGTTTAATGAGACATTTGAAGCAAAGAATAATAATAAAAAATATGTTAAAAAAAACCCTCCCATACTGCCTTTTTTAACGCGATGAATGGAGATATTTATTTTTAGTCATGTCAGAATAAGTCTGGCAATTTCTGCTTACATCATTCAACCTAGTTTTAACGCATTGTTCAAAGGTTGGATTATGTAACCAGAAAATACCAGATCTCACCGGGTATTGCTTTAGGTAGCAAAACGAGTTTGCGATCTATTTCGCATTTACAACGGAGAAGGTAGTAACAAATCCTCGGGCAGATTAATTGTTTGGATTTCAGATCTAAAGAAATCTTTTATGTGCCGTGTCCTTTCAGGACGTAGGCGATCATAGTCCTCGACATTTTCCTGTCCATTGTAGCTGTTAATAAGTTTTGTCTTGTTATTTCTCTCAAAACCTGTTTTGCCATCCATTTGCTCAAGCCCATCAGGTACGTCACTCGCTGTTTTCTTTTGTTGTGGTCAGGACAACTTGAGTACCAATATGTAGTAGACTGACTGGCGGGGTAGTGATTTCAACAGTGAAGAAAAGGTTGGTTGTCGAAACCACCACAATTATAAATAAAATAACTCAAATCACAATGTAACGAATATAACAACATTGTATTAAGTAAGGTTACAGAACTGAATAATTCGTGAATGTCAGATGTCGTGAAAAGAGTTCTCTTTTAGATATTAAAGATATTGTCTGAATATTCATGTTAGAAGAGTTCCTGAAAGGAAATAATATGTTTGTACTGAATAGTAGTGAATATAATTATACCTGTATTGAAATGTTCTTATAGAATAGTGAGAAAAACATTTTAGTGGCTAATTGCTAAATGCAATTAGCAGTGTATGTGACTTGGAAGAGACGAACGGTATTCGGTCTTACGCTCCGAAAAAAACATCTTCCAACTAGCTAAACACGTGTGGGAATCAGTTTATATATTTCTTAATAAACGCAGGAAAAAAGAAAGTTTCAAGTGCGGTCTTTACGTAAGAGTGTGTGGGTATATGCGTGTGAACGTGTGTGCATGGCGATATGTATGTAGGTATGTACGTGCATGTAGAAGTGATTCTACACTTTTCTTTCCTTTATCCACCGTGTAAGTATCAGACTTTCCAAGCCCTCCTTTCTCATTACGTGTCCCAGAAACTTCAGATATCTCGTCCTGATGTTAAGCATGGTTCATTTTCGTTTCCATTCTCTGCAAAACCTTGTCGTTGCTCACATGTTTGGCCGATGATACCATACCTCGGCCCCATTCTGTATAACCAGATTTCTGTTGCTTGGAGTCTCTCTATCATCTTTGAGGAGACTGTCCAGCCTTCGTGCCAGGCAGGAAGACAGATATCATTCAGTACTCTTTCTTTGTTCTCCGTGAAAATTTCTTGTTTTTCAATACTCTGCTTAGTTTTTGAACTGCTATGCCAGTGCGTCAAAGGATCTGTGTCGCACTTTCCATCTTCTCAGGTAATTAAATTTCTGTACCTTCTTGGTTTTAGTATCCCCGATCTGTAATTGACATTTTGGGCTCCACCTTTTGCTGATGACCATGCATTCAGTTTTCTTGTAATTTATGTTTAGTCCTTTCTTCTCGCTTTCCTTCGTTACATTCGGTAGGAGGTTTAGTAGTTTCCTTTCCGTGTTTTCTATCAGCATTGTATCATCTGCATATCTTGTATTGTTAAGATTGTGTGTGCCAATGATGAATCCTGCTAGAATTTCTAGTTCTCGCACAATCTAGAAAATCTTAAAGCTCGACTACCGTTTACAGAGCACACTTAGGAAAAATAATAGCAATTTCGTTCGCTTTCCATGTAACATTTTTTAAGGAAGAATTAATTTAAATTTTTTATCACAGGGTTAGTGTTAGTTATAATTTTTTATTTGAGCATGTATTATGTCATTGCTGTTTTGTAAATTTAATACAGTTGTTAAGGTTACGAAACTCATTTCAATTAATAAGCTGATGATATTTCAACTGTTTGGGCAAAATAGCCCCCAAAATAGCGTGGTGGTTAGCAAGCTTGATTATTATATACAACTGAGTAGTGAGTTCGATCCTCACTAGGCGCCCTATACTTTCGACCTTGTGTCACACCTAAGCGATGCTTAGAAAATCAACTGGGTACCTCGACGTGGTGTAATGGTTAGCACGTTTGTCTTACTATAGAACCTATTACAACTGTGTAGTGATCCTCACTGGGTACCCCATACTTTTGGCTTTGGGCCACATCTAAGCGGCGCTTAGAAAATCAATTATATAAAAGAAAAAAAAACAAGACAGTTGTTAACTGCTTTTCGAAGCTTGCGTGGGAAACAGTATTAGAAACCAACCAAAAATTCAGTGTATTCCTAACTCTGATTACATTTGTTTGTTTCTGTTGTTCTTTCTTCTTAATAATAGAATTAAACCAGAATTCCCTGACCATTCAACAGTTAAAACGTATGAAAAAAGTTACATACGAAAATTAATAACAATTCGTCCAGGTGAAATGAACAAAATGACATGAGTTCCATAATATTTATAAATATTAACCTAAATGAACTTGTATCACATCTCGTCTCAGTAAGGAGATCATAGTAAATGACTACTATTAAACGAAACTGTCTGATTAATTGGTCTAACTAACAAACTAACTAATCAACCGACGGAAAATTTCAAGGTGAGCACGATCCCTGTCATGTTACTCACGTTTCAGTTGCACTCCATTCATCCTGTCTACGTTTCATTTACTTTGTCGCGCAATTTACTTGTACAACTGTTTTCTCTCAAGATAAGCGACGTTTGTACAAAGACAATTTATAAATTCCTAGCACCTGAAGAAGGCTGGAGCATACAAGGGCCGAAACGTCCTACAAATGTCTACGAAGATGAGGACAAACAAAATAAACATATATATATATTACCGGCCATAATTATCAGGCAACCTCAGTTTTTTAAAAAGAAATGATGTATTTCATACTCTTTTTAGTATTTATTGACAAGTGGATAATTCTAAATGAAAATAGAATGGTTCTTTTGTTAATTCTGCACAATAAAATGTGCATCAAATGAACTGTTCTGATGTCCAATTTTTGTGCTCTCTTCCCCATGCTAGTCTCTTCTTCTTATTGGATGGCCGAAGTAAAGGCTTCCTGGCTGCCTTGTAAAATTTTGCAAAATAATAACTTAAGAACCATTCTATTTTAATTTATAATTATCCACTTGGCAATAAATACTAAAAATAGTATGAAATACATATTTTTTTTTAAAACTGGGTTGGCCTAATAATAATGGTCGGTAGTGTACATCTCACACATACAGGGTGCTATGGGTAAATTGTCGCCATTTTATATTTTTAATGCGTGCATATGCGTCATTTATTTTTTATTTTGTCGTCAGCACAGTTTGGTAGAATCAGTGCATCATCACGCAATTCACTCCTCCAGAAATTTGGAAATGGCATGTTGTATTGCTGGCCATTCTAGCGGGAAGCTCCAATACAAACATTTAAGAGTGTCTGAGTATCAATCTGAGGACAGTGCAAAGGATTCGGAAAGTGTTGAATGCGTCTAACGGTGATTGCGAATGTGTTCACTAATGATGGCAACGTTATGCTTCCATCCT